>CM031242.1:568979344-569497704 GCA_018340775.1 Taxus wallichiana var. yunnanensis | reverse complement strand
GAGGATGTATCATGGGTAAATGGTGCGCCAAAGGCTTTTAAGGAGGTACGGGATTCATACTTGTAGCATGCGAAAAAGGCATGCTTTGAGGGCGCATGAATTCTAAATGTAGCAGACAAAGGCTGTCGCCATTGGCGCGGTTTTAATCATGTAACATGGCGGGTAGATGCGCCAAAGGGGCGTAATCGCTTTAAGTGTGACAAGACGCGCACGCGCCATAGAACTAAACTCATTGCTCAATCATTTTCATTCTTTCTTCCATTTCAAAGATAGCATGGACATATAAGGTTTCATATAAAAATTTTGGCAGACCAAGTCCTTTCAAAACAGCTCCCTTCCAGTAGATCCGGAAAGAGGGAGGGAAAGGAGGAGGAAAAGAAGAAACCAATCTTATTTTAACACCGGCTAGCAAACCACAACGCAGACCAAGAACACAGACCAAGAACACGCAAAGAACCGAAAGCACGAAAATGGAGAAGAGGGAGAACCTCTTACCTTAGATATATAGCAAAATTGAGAGCGGGTCCACAGGGCGACGAAAACGACGAAGCAGAGGCTGACAAGTCCAGAGTGATCACGTGCTCGACAAAAAGAATGAAAATGACATTGGGCGCGCACTGATATATATAGAAAAACTTGTCATCAATGCGCCAACCACTTTTGAAATGGCGCATGAAAGTTCTTGTCGGCAAGACAGAGAAAGCGTGCGCCTTTGGCGCACCGAAACTTTTTGTTGCAGCGAGATTATGTGCGCCCTTTGGTGCACCGAAAAGTGGAGCAACAAAAGCAATGTCAACAATAAGGCGCATACGCCTTGGCACACGCAAAATAGACTCAACATCCTTTGGCGCACCGAAAGATGTGTTAACATGGAAAACCATGCGCGAAAGGATTTTAAGGCGCACTAAAACTTTGTGTTGCAAGGCAAATCCATGCGCCCACCAAAAAGGCTCAAAAAGACTTAGTTCGAAAACTAGATTTCAGGAAGGGATTTTACAATCTTTCGAACTCAAGGATCCCTTACGAGGATCGAAACAAAATTTTCGGATGGTTATCGGAAAATTGCCCTTGTCAATTTTACGGGATAACAACTTCACAATCAATTTGGAGAGAAGGGAGACAACTTGTCTCTTTTGAACAAATGACAACTATCAAGAGAGCTTCTAATGAGAAGCTAATCAATTCAACTTCAGATTTCAAAGGTCTTGGGATAGGATTCCAGTTAGTCAGGCCAACAGCAGAAGGTGCTTTTCTATATTACCTTAAAGCTTTAAATTCTGATATTTCTATGTTGATTCAATCTATGGGAGGCACAACTATCCCTGCTGCTTATAGTATTGCCATTAGAGCTGAAAATTGTCTGATTCAAGCCGGCAAGCTAGCTCCTAGGCCTCCAATGCCATTATATCCAAGTTTAGAGAGCCCAAGTACTAGTCAAGCACCTGTCTTAGCTCCTATTCCCACTCCTAGGAATCAGAGTTCAAATGAAGCTTCCACTTCATCTCCAAGTGCCCCAAATGAGCTTCAAGAAGTCATGAAGCAACTGCAAAATTTAGGTAATGAGCTGGTCACACTCAAGAGACAAAGCAAACTCAAGGTTTTAGACCTTCGTATCAGCCTCAAGCTCAACCTAATAGGCAGCCATATCAGCCTCAAAGGCCACCCAATCCAGCTGCAAATATGAATCAAACAAGGCCTCCTGCCAATAGACCATTCCAGCCCTATAATCCACATGCCATATCGCCTCTAAGGCATTAGTACGAGCACAAAACAACACCGCCAGAGTATGATTGGTGTTTTCCATGTAATGAGCCTCATAATCAATCCATGTGCTTCAATGGTGCTTTGACTCAAGCTTTAATGGTAACAAGTGCTTGGTGTGGAGGGTGAGAGTAGTCAAGAAAACAGCCAACAACAAGAAACATTCCAACATCAACTTGCCCCAAATGACACCACATTGGTAAATTGGCAAGCGAGAGGATTTTGTGGCATGAATCGCATAATTTCTCAAGGTGTTGCACTTGCAACACAAGGTCGAAAAGGAGAAATTTGGGTGAAGAACAGCCGTTAGCCCCACCAATCCACAACCTTCCACACTCCACAAATGATTGGCAAGCAAAACCCGCTTTCAAATGCACAAGGGCAATCAAGAAACATGCCCTAGGCCAACTCAAATGCCACTGTCACTTGCCCACATACAAGGAGCAAATGTGCAGACCAAGGGACAGCAGAGAGATCCTTCATCACCATTCAGTATCATTGATCAGATGAAGAAGACAAACGTCAATATATCTATGTGGGAATCCCTATCCATCCCAGGCCAAAGAAATCTGCTGCAAGCTGCCATAAAGGATTGGCCAACTTCGAATCAGCAAGTCCAAATGCAGGAGAAGGTACTCACAAATGCTGCCCACCCTCAAGGAAATCATGGAGCACAACAAGGTAGAATGCTGAAGCCTCCCCCTTTCTATGTTTCGTTAATCATTGGAAATCAGCTAGTGCATAATTGCATGATAGATTCCGGGGCAAGTAGCTCAGTTATGCCTAAACAGATAGCTGATCAGTTAGGGCTCCAGTATGAAATAACATCTAAGGGAGTAGTGCAGCTGGATGGGACAGCAATAGCAATAGTTGGAGTGATTAGAAATTTGAGTCTTACCTTGCATGCATGTCCAAATGTTGTTGTCTTACAAGATATATCAGTCATAGACCTTCCACCACTCTTTTCCCTTTGCTTGTCAAGAGATTTCACAGCCAAGATTGGGGGATATTTGTCCGCTGATTGGTCTCACATGTTATTCAGAACAAGGTATGGAACTAAGGCTACAATTAGGTCAGAACCTATTGCAAACTTCCACATTGAGCCCTATACTCCAAGTCAGATTAATGCCAATTGCTCAGCATTTGATCAAGAAGATCACCCTGGCACTGATGAAGCCGACACTAAGGTTGGAAGTATTCCAGATTTGACTCTTGATGAATGGGCAAACAAGGTACATGCTTTTGATCCTTATCAAGAAGTAGAAGAATCTGAGCTAGGGGTCTATTGCATACACGAAGAAAGTCAACCTATTCCTAGCATCACCAAGCCAAACCACAAGGATGACAATGAAGTATGGCAGCTGTTTTTCGATGGATCAAGGAGTAGACAAGGTGCAGGAGGTGGAGCCATGCTTGTTTCACCTCAAGGAATAAAGCATTATTCAGCTTTTAGATTTCAATTTGCATGCTCCAATAACACTGCTGAATATGAAGCCTTGGTGTAAGGGATGCATTGGGCAATCAAGAGAAAGATAAAAACTTGCAAGTTTTGGGGACAAAGAGCTGATTGTAAATCGTGTCAAGGGACAACATGCTTTGCCAAAAATGATCTACTCGTGATGCTACAAGAACAGGTGTGGGACCTCATGGAAGATTTTGAGGGCTTTGGCATCAAATCCATCCCTAGGAAAGAGAATCAAGCTGCTGACAGGCTTGCAGCAGTAGGGGCAGCCTTTGACATTGTAGAAAACATTCAACAAGACAAGGTACAACCAAACATCCACGTGATTGTGAGGCCTTCAGTGCCGGATAACGATGTCAGTTGGCAAGTATTTGAGAATGACCAACAAATCATCCACTTCTTGCAAGAAGAAGCTGAGTTCTCAGCTAAGAATCAAGAAAAGTTGGAACAACAATATGGTGACCAGTAATACACCGAGAACTGACAAGCTGCCCAAGGGACTTATCACCTTGGAGTCCATTTTTAACCCCAATGATCAGTTTAGAAAGGAGAAAGCAAACATTCAGTTAAGAGAGAAGATTCGAGATCCATCTTGGTAGAAGAGAACAAGCCATTGCAAATTGGAAAGATGACAACCGAATGAAAAGGTATGAGTTCATACACTATGTCAAGAATTCCCCGACGTGTTTGCTTGGAGTTATGAAGATTTGAAAGGGTTCAATCCCAACTTAGCTCAAAGCATACCATTGAATTGGACCCAAATACTAAGCCTATCGGGTAGAAACAGAGACCACCAATCCACACATGGAGCCTCTCATGAGGAAAGAATTGGACAAGCTGATTGAGTCAAGCAATTATATTCCCAATCAAGCATTCTAGTTGGGTTGCCAACTTAGTTCCAAATCGAAAGAAGAGTGGAGAGATCAAAGCTATGTGTTGACTTTCCGAGATTTGAATAGAGCCTCTCTCGGGACCATTATCCACTCCCTTCCATGGAGCAAATACTGCAGGTCGTAGCTGGTTCGTAAAGGTTTTCACTACTTGATGGTTACTCAGGCTTCAATCAAATTATGGTAAAGGAGGAAGACCAGTTCAAGACAGCCTTCACAACCAAATGGGGCACATATGCTTACAAGAAGATGCCATTTGACTGCCGAACGCCGGAGCAACATTCCAAATGAGCTATGGATATGGCATTCAAAGGCTTGATCAACAAGATAGTGCTTGATATACTTAGATGATATTATCTTGTCTTCTCAAAGAATGCTGCAGACCATCTCTTTCACCTCAGGCAAGTGTTTCAGAGGTGTAGAAAGTTCGGTGTGTCTTTGAATCCTAAGAAGTGCATCTTTCTTGCACATGAAGGGAAGCTCCTTGGCCATATTGTCTCCAAGGAGGGATTAGCAATTGATCCAGAGAGGGTCGAAGCCATAAGAGCTCTACCATTGCCAAGCCACAAGAAGGCCCTTCAGAGTTTCCTGGGAAGGATAAACTTTGTTCGGAGGTTTGTCCCAAATTTTGCAGCCCTTGTCAAGCCCATCACTAAAATGTTAAGAAAAAGCATGGCTTTCAAATGGACGGCAGAAGGCAAGGAGAGTTTTGAAGCAATCAAAGAAGCCATCTCCCAGGCACCCACTCTCATCAACCCAGACTTTTCCAAGGATTTCATCCTCTATGCATTTGGAGGTGATGACACTATTTCTGCCATTCTGGTACAGTAGAACAAAGATAATGATGAGCAGCCGATTGCCTTCTTCAGCCAGAGCCTAGGTGACTGCGAAATGAGGTACTCTTTTATTGAAAAGCATGTGCTTGCAGTAATCAGAAGCTTGAAGAAATTCAAGCATTTAGTCTCAAACAACAAGGTCCAGTTATTGGTCTCACATGCTGGGGTTAAGGACTTCCTCCTCAACAAGGATTTGAATGAGAAAAGGGCAGGATGGATCACCCGTGTCATGGAGTATGACATTGAGATCAAGATCACCAAGTCGGTAAGAGGCAAGGTTTGTGTGAGCAGCTCGCTTCAAAACAACCAAAACCCAGAAGATGAAGAAGACGCATGTCCTGCTATTACAAGATGATCAAAACAGGAAAATGATGATGTGTCCACTCCTGTTGGACTCAGTAATATGATACATTTCCTGAGACGGGCATGTGCCCTCTAGAAATGAGCAAAGCAAAAGAAGATACTTCGGGTTGCAGGCAATTCCATATGCCATCATTGATGGAGTTTTGTTCAAGAAGGATGTGAATGGAGTCTTTCTTTGAGATGCATTAACACAGTCGATTCAAAGGGTGTTGGAAGAATTTCATAATGGACCAGTTGGTGGCCATTTTGCACCAAGAGTGACAAATCGAAAATCATGAAGGCTGGTTATTATTGGCCTAAAATCTTCAAAGGATTGCTATGCATGGATCAAGAGGTGTAAGAATTGTGCATTCTTCACAGAAAAGAGAGACTCGCTGCCCTTCCATTGCATCCAATTACAGTAGATTAGCCATTCATGCAAAGTGGGGTTTGGACTTCATTGAGTCATCAATCCCAACTCGAGCCAAGGGCACAAATGGATTTTGACAGCCACAGACTACTTCACCAGATGGACAGAAGCAATAGCACTCAAAGAGGCGAATGAGTCTAGCATCTTGGACTTTTACGAAGGGATAACTTCCAGATTTGGTGTACCTGCTACAATAGTCTCTGATAATGCATTGGCATTCATCGGATCTAAAGTGACTGAGTGGGCTGTCAAGAACGGGATTTACCTGAGCACTTCATCAAACTATTACCCTCAAGGTAATGGCCAGGCCGAGTCTACAAACAAAAACTTGCTGAGGATCATTAGGAGGACTCTTGATGAGAATCAGAGGGCTTGGCATACCAAACTAAAATCAGCCTTATGGGCTGATAGGATAACTCCCAAAAGATCCACGGGTAACTCTCCATTTAGGCTTGTCTACGGAAGAGAGGCAATCTTGCCCATGTCACTTGAGTTGCCAACGTTGGAACTCATGAAACAGCTGGAGTTGCTAGAGTTTGAGCCCATGGAGGTGAGGTATGCAGAGTTGATGGAGCTGCAAGAGATCAGAGATCAGGCATCCCAAGCAATGGAAAAGGATCAAGCTTTGATCAAAAAGACCTTTGATAGGAAGGCCAAAGATAGATCTTTTCAAGTAGGAGATCTAGTGCTGAAATGGGATGTGGACAGAGCAAAACCAGGAAGGCATTCAAAATTTGATGCCATTTGGAGTGGCCCATACATGGTCACAAAGTGCAAGAGCAACAATGCTTTCCAATTGGCCTCATTGGATGGTGAAGAACTGCAGATTCCAATAAATGGAATCTATCTCAAGCGTTGCTTCTAGAGGGAGGTTCACTACACCTGTAGATATTAGATTAGATTTTCTTTCCTCCAAGTGCTTGTGCACATTGTTTTGCTGTAGGTTAGTTTTATTTTCCCTAAGTGCCTTGGCACAGCTTGCTGTCCATGGAGATGTTTAGCATGTCTTTGCTTTCATCAGGTCACATTCCATCTTCCCCCTTGCACATTCTGAGTCAGTTTGGATTCTAACAGAATATTTGATGACTCCATGCCCAATGGATTGCTTCAGGAAACTGGTCTTTCCATCTAGCAGGCAGATGATCCCGCTGAGTCGCCAAATTGTTATCCAAAATTCACCCCCCTAGGGTAAATTTTGATAACATGCATCAGAAGATTCAAATCCCAAGCAAATTGATTGATTCAGAGCAAAATCAGGTTTCTAGGGTCCCTTCAGGTATTTTTCTAACTCCCCTGGCCGAAGAAACAGGGAGCAAGCTCTGAGAAAATGCAAAAAGTTGCAGAAAGGCAAATAGGTTGATCCAGGAAAGAGTGTGAAAATTGGCTAAGTCCTGCTCAAGGTAGCATTTGGGACAAGTGGGACAAATGGAAGCGGATCGGCCGAAAAGCCTCTAGGTGGCCCAAATTGCATTTGGGACAATCGGGCTGTATAAATGCGGCGGCGCGAAAGCCGATCCGGCCGAAAGAGGAAGAAAAATTGGCTAAGTGTTGCTTTCGGATGTTTGGGACAAAGGTTCAACCGGCAGGTTCGGCCGAAATGAGCACAGGCAGTCCAAAAGAAAATGGGACAAATGGGACGAAAGTACGCGGCGGGTGCGAAATGCCGGTTCGACCAAGAGAAAATCGACTAACTGCTGAGAGGGACAGTTCGGGACAAGCGGGCCGAAAAGGCGCGAACCGGCCGAACCGGCGAAAAGGGTCAAGATAGTCCAAAAAAAATGGGTCAAGTGGGCCGAAAAGGCGCGAAGGGCGCGAAAAGAGCCGGGCAGGCCGAGAACCAATCGAAGCCGCCACGTGTCTCAAGGAGAAAAGTCAAAAGTCAAAGGGCAAGTTTTAAAGGGTCAGCCCGAACCAATGGGATAGTGCCACGTGTCCCAGTAAAGGGCCCCACAAGGAAATTTCAAAGGAAAGCCCACGAAAGATGGAGGAGAGAGAATTGCTCGTCCAATCAGCACGTCCCACGTGTCGTCCCGTGTGGCGAGAGCACGGAAAGGATTTCAAAACACGCTTTACTTTGCTTTTGTGCCCTAGATCTTTAGATCGCCATAACTTTTGATCCAGAGCTCGGATTTGCACGTTCTTTATATCAACGGAAAGCTGGTGAAATTCTCTACACGATTCCGTGGTCAATCTTGCGTTTTGGAGCAGTCTGGAGGAGAAAAATCGAGAAACGGCTCTAACGCGTATTCATGGCCAGAAATGACATTCCAAACTGACGAGTTAATGCGAGAATGGGTCGCATTCTCCTGTAGTCCGTCAAAATGACAGGGGTATGGGTTTGTAAGGTCCTCCATGCTATTTTAATACACTGCAGATCAAGAAAGAATGGGCTCCCATGCCTTTGTACATCTCTGTTCCTCTGGTTCGACCCTTGCATTTTAAAAGCCGATTTGGGCTCATTTCAAAGAGAGGAACATTTTTGGGCATAGCAGACTTCTTCTTTCACCTTCTTCAGGATTGATGAAGTATCGACCTCTCAAGGATCAGTATGTGCTTTCTTTACCTCTCTCGAGGGTGTAATGCGTATTTTGATATTAAATTGATAATGCAAGCTCTGTGAATGGGTTTCAATCCTCTGTTTGTATTATTTGCTTGATTTCAGATGCTAAATTATACATTATCAGTCTGTGTATGTTTTTATGTTGTGAACCTTGGTCTGTGTCTATTTGCATGACTAATATGTTTCACCACTCCTTTTGGTGCATCACCATCTTTAGTTAGTTTCAATTTTGCACTTCTACCCCCGTCTCCTTGCAGTTAGAATAGGATTAGGATCTAGACCTCTGTAGCTTTGCAAAATATAGATCTAAATCAGAGGAGTTTGAGGAACCAGCCTCTAATCTGGAGATTCCTCTCTCAGTTTCCAAGTCCCACACTTGGAGAGAGGTTTCCATGTTGTGCAATTACACTGGATGCAAGAGTGATCAACCTAGAAATCTGATCAGCGTCCAGGGGTGCTGTAATTTTACACTAACAATTGGTTAAAGGACAGTACTTGCAGACCAGCTAGTGGAAGAACCTTTGCAAAGCACGGAACCTTTGAATCTGGATCTGTCGGATGCTTCCTTGCTCTACATTGAAGAATTTGTCATGTGGTAGATACATTTTGATGGATCATTTATGTTTCATGGTTCAGGTGCAGGAGTGGTTCTTATTACTCCTTCGGGTGATCCTATACTGCAGGCTTTTCACCTGGGCTTCCCTTGCATGAACAACATTGCAGAATATGAAGTGCTTATTACAGAATGAAGCTAGCCATCAAGTGGAATGTTCATCATGTCAAGGTTGTGGGTGATTCACAATTAATTATCAAATAGGTTAATGATGAATATAAGGTTAAGGATGACAAGCTCATACCTTACAAAATTAGTGGAAACTCTAAAGGAGTATTTTGTGCGCATTACCTTTGAGCAAATCCCAAGAGTGTAGAATAGATCGGTGGATGCCATGGCAACAGTGGGGTCTATGCTTCATATTCTACCAGGGAATAATGATATTCCATTATTCGTAGAAAATATATGCCATCCCATGTATGACATGCTAGAATATTTCTGCGCTTGTGAAGTTATTGGTCCCCATTCCCGAGTGGTACGAACCCATCTTCACCTATCTTAAGGATAACACATTACCTCCCGATATCTCCCGTTCTAAAAAGCAAATCCTGATTTGCTAGATAGCCCATTACACCCTTTTAGGAGGTACTCTTTATCATCGTGGTTATGATGGGAATTTATTACGTTGTCTGGATGTGACGGAGTCAATCCAAGCAATCAAAGCGATACACGAAGGGGTATGCAGAGCACATACAAACGAATGGTCTTGGCTAAGAAATTGTTAAGAGTAGGTTATTATTGGCCTACCATGGAAACATATTGTTGCAATTATGTTATAAAATGTGTGCTTTGCCAAAAGTATGGAAATTTTATTCATGCTCCGTCGCAACCATTACAACCTATCACTACCCCATGGCCATTCTCCAAGTGGGGACTTGACTTAATAGGAAAACTTACTCCTACCTCATCTGATGGTCATACACATATCATCATAGCTACATAATACTTTATAAAATGGGTGGAGGTTGTCCCTTTAACCTATGTCACAGGAGCACAGATTTCTAAATTCATCATGAATCACATTATTTGCCAATATGGTATTCCCACAGCCATTGTTACAGATAATGGGAAGTCATTTAAGAAAAAAATATGAAAGGTCTTTACCAATGGTTCGAAATCAAATTAAAATGGTCCACGCCATATTACCCTCGGGTAATGGACAAGCCGAGGTGACAAATAAGACTTTGGTAAGGATAATGGAGAAGATAGTTAGCAAAATAGGTCAAAATTGGCACCTACAAATCCATCCAGCCCTTTGGGCTTACCAAACATCCATTTGCACTCCTACGGGTATGACACCCTATTCCCTAGTGTTCGGGACAAAATCTATCAACCCTTTAGAGATTGAACTTCCATTCATGAGAATTTCTCTTGGATTATCTCGGATAAGGATGAAGATTATTGAGTGGAAAGACTGGTTGAGTTAGAACTCCTAGATGAGCGGCGCATTCACACTCTTAATCACCCGAAAGTATATCAACACAGAGTCTCTAGAAACTACAACGAGAGAATCATCCCTTGTAAGTTTAGGTTGGTGATTTAGTTATGAAGGAGAACCAGTTCAACACCGAGAGAAGATTCACCAAATACGACATAGGGGCATACAAACTGGCTCACCCCAATGGTGATGAGCTCTGGGAGCCCATGAACACCATGTATCTTAAGCGGTTCTATTCTTAAACATGACACACGAAAGTAAAAAAATACAAAAAAACCAAAAATACAAAAAATCAAAAAAATCAAAAAAAAAAAAGAGAAAACAGGTCATCCACTAGTGAAAACCATGCGGTTGTGGCACTTTGGACAAGTCCTTCGGTGAAAATTGGTTTTCGGAACCTTGGGAGGATTCGTTGTTCACAAGCATTCTCAGTATTAGAGGGTAGTTTTATGTGGCTCGGACTGGTTCCCGCCTTCGAGATTTCTTATGCACCCCATCCCGTCAAGCCTTGATCGGCTTTTTCTTCTTCTATTCATCTCGTGAGGGTATGGTCTTTCACTATTTCCCATCTTACGCTAGGGGCAACTCAACAAATTCACCTTCTCATTCATAAACGCATGGCTTATGCCTTTGTATATTCCCGCCTAACATTGGGGCATCCACGCTTTCTTGGTTACTGCACATAGCTTTGGAAAACCATTCCAAAACACAAAAACAATAGAAAATTGTTTCGAAAACATCAAAAAAATACAAAATTGTTTCGCAAATACCTAAACAATAGAAAATTCGTGCATGAAAACATGTCTTACAAACACATTTACTTGCGTTGTCTTGTTTCCTTGCTTTGTTTGTTGCTTGTATAGTGTTTTACCCTCCATCTATCTCAACCAGCTCATCGAACTCCCACCTATATCTGAATAGGCTGCCAAGATGGCCATGTACATCTCCACTAGCTACTACCAATGCCATATATGATGGCTCCTCGGGATCTCAAACATGGAACGAGCCCATGGGGTATCCAATCGTGATATGATCCCATGACCATATCTATAATAATGAGGCTGGCCCAAGGGTCTTCTGACCATGGTATGTAATCATGTGCAAATCCCAATATAAATGGTCCAGTATACAATGCCCCCAGTAATATCTCTCACCGTTGTAAATGCCATGAACCAATGGTAGTAGTCCTCTCGAAATGAAGTCCCTATCTTATCAATGAGTAGAAACCCATTGATAAGAGCCATAATGTGGAGAGGTCCCCAATGCAATGTGGGGTCGGAGATGCACTCATGTAATGCTATAGTCATCCTATCATGCGGGATATCATCAACAACAAATGAGCCTTTGCGCAGCTGCTCTAATCAACCCCGCATCATCTTTATGCTTGATCAATGTGCCCATCATGGGCACGCGAAGAATCTGCCAAACATCCTCAATAGTCACAGTCAGCTCTCCTATGGGCGATCTAAAAGATTGACTCTCGTATGCCATCGCTTTGCATTGCGTGATCAAAAGACCGTGATCTAAACAATGGAGGGCATCTGAGCCATGGGGCCTAGCCCCACCACCTCAAGTAGTAACATCATGGCTTGCAGGTCCACGGCTGGTGCATACTTCCCTCTAGCTCTGCAATCCGGATATGCCACTCCCGCGTCTACAAAACTGGTAGTCATCTCTACAAAATAACATGCCGCTCATCAGTTCCTAGCATTTACTCTAAAAATCTATCTCATCTTTTAGGGTTAACCCAAAATCCGTAAAATTATTCTAAGTGCCATGTTTTTGACACTTTCCTATCTTTTTCTACTGTCAGGGTGCTTGCGTGCCCTTTTGGGCGTGTGCACCACATTTCTAGTGCCTGCGCTTGTGTGCACATGCCCTAGTGTGTGCGCTTTCCATCTCTATGCCTACGCCACACTATTTGCATATGCACCCCGGTTCCCGTGTGTACGCATGCGCACACATGTGCTTGTGTGTGCGCGTGCGCGTGAGTGTGTGCGGTTTGTGTCAGCGCGTGTGTGCACATCTGTTTTGGTGCATGTGCCCCCAAAAAGATACCTGCACCCCCAAAAAGGTGCCTGCACCCCCAAAAAGGTGCCTGCACACCCTTTCCCACGTATGCGCCTGCGCATAGGCGCGCCAACACGTTTTCCTACGGCTAAAAGCTAAAATTAAGGCATTAATGACAAAAATTAATGAGCAAGGTTTCGATACTCACAAAGGGGCCGTTGTCTGCATGCCACTGGTACCCCCGGACTACATCTGCATGCCTCAAATGGTCTCATGTGATCACCATGGTTCTCCTCAGGGTCAGAGCCTCACAGTAAAATTTCTAAACTGATCAGTTAAAATGATTTGGTTGTGATGTTTTTACCCCCGGTGGGGTATATTAACCTATTTTTCACCGTCAGGAGGGCCGGGAGGCCTATTTCGATTGCCATTTTCTCCTCTATTCACTGTGGAATAATTATTTTTATTAAATAATTATTTTTCTCTTGTTTTTTTCACCGTATTGGGGTATTTTTTGCTGTCCAATACCCCTTTCTTCTCCCTAGGGCAATTTTATTTCTCCCTGACAATTTTATTTCTTCTCCACACTCTTGTAAATGATTATTTTTCAAATAATTATTTTTTCTTAATTTTTCCATTAAACAAGGAAATTATTTGTCATTTGTTTCTCCTTTCTTCCACCTAGGGCACTTTCATGCCCTTTCTAGACCCTTCACTTTCTTCTTCTACTTTCTTCTCCTTCACCATGGTTCGAAAGCAAAAATGGTAAAGCCAATATATATATCCAAAATCTAAAAACAAGGATTTTTTTCAAAAAATCCTAAAAAATTAAAAAACCTTACAAAAATTGTAACTTGCTTATTTCGGCTGAAAATTGTGTCTTGCGCATGGTATTTTCTCCATATCTTGTTGGTTTGTCTCACATTTTCCCGATTAATATGACTCACGGATCACCCGATTCATAACCATTCACAAAGCTAGTGCTTGCTTCGTCTGCATGCTCTGGAACACTTTTGTTGCTTGAAATCTTGTTTCATTGTGCACAAACACTTTTCATGGACCCCATGTCCATTTTCATTTCCCCTTGCATGTATCCTTGCTCAGGGCATCATTTTTAACCCTTGTCATCAATCACGAACTTTTGGATCTCTTCGAACGATAAAAAAACATTTGTATAACTGTCTTGACTATTGTTGGGTTGGATATGTGCATTCGTACTTGTTTTCCCTATTACATGAGCTTGTTTCCTTCTCATATTGCATTGTATTATTGTACGTTGCATGGAGTTGGTATTTTCAGCAATGGACAATTGTTCATAATATGACTTTTCATGTCATTCTACCTTTGTTGTATGCTTATATTTTTCATAAGGACCGATGATGTAGTTCCTATGGCGATATGATGACATCAAAATTGTTCCAATAAATAGCAGCAATAGAGGCTAAGCTCTTCTCTTCCCTCCTCTATATTTCTTCTACGTCACTTCCCTTTCCCCCTAATTTTCTCTCTCATCCTTGAGGCATCTGCCTCTTCCCCATTCTTCTACCTATCTCTCACCTTTTTTGATCGTCGATCAACTTCTTCCATCACCCCATCAACACTTAAGGGGGAATCTCTCCCTCTTACTAATTTTTCTTCTATCCCTTCAATATTTTCTTTCATCTACTATCTTTGAAGTGACGTGACTTACACCACCCCAAAGAAGGGCAAATGTAGAGACACCTATAATTACGCCTAAGCAATTTAAATACTTAAATTGCATTAATTAACTCCTTTCACGCAAATTGATGACATATTATCAATGGCACTCATCTTCTCTACCATTGTCGTTAATTGATTACATTAAGCTAATTAATTAAGTCACCTATCCAACATATACCTTAATTAACGACCTTTCGTTAATCAACACCTTCTATTTAGTCTAATTAATTATTATTAATTAATTAGCCTCCCTTCTCATTAAATTAATAAATCTCTATTTAATTGGTTTAAGTCACTCCTAATGGTCTAAATCATACTAAAATACCTCTAAAAGCTTATAAAAGCTTGCACATGTATTAATTAAACATCTTGATTAATTAATACACCCCTTTATCCACATGAGCCACTTGAGGACAAAATAAACCCTCCTAAAGCTAACTCAACCCCATCTAAACCCCCTTATCCATAACTAACTCTACATCTCCATTTATCCCACATTCATGAGGATGTGTTCAATCCTTTATCCTTTGGGCTATATAAAGAGCCCTTCTCCTACCTTTATACTTACACCTAAATCTCTCGAGACAAGAGTAAGCCTCACACTCAAGCATCCATTGAAGGATCAAAGCAAGCAATATAAGTTGATTGCCATTTGGATTTAGGTTCATTTTAAATGTTTAAATTAGGCAATTAAGGGAATAGAGTTCATGAATTTACATTGTGTTTTGATTAAATTCAAAGTTATTAATGTTAAGGGTAGGACTTGCTCATTTATTGATCATAATGGTGTAATTTCTCATTTTTAGCTAGGTTAGGAAGCTATTTTTTAGGTGGTAGTTTCCTTGCTCTAAATTTGGTTAAATTTGTAGAAACACTTCCACACACATGATATTGACATTAAAATCTTATTTAGTTTAGATGAACTTAGCTTTTGTATTGGAATATGTCATATGGGTGTTGTAAAGGTTGTTTTGATACACTTGTTTATGGAATAAAGTGGATTTAGAAGTCCCTCACAATATTTGTCGTTGTAACTATATGTCGGGATGTATATCCATAATTTTCATACATTAAAAGTACTAATACAAATATGATGATATTAACCCCATGGTATAAATCCATCATCATCCTAATAATAGATTTTAGTTTAATTCATACGACATATCATGGAATTATGTGGAAATAGTGTTAGGACCCAAAACTTATCAAGTGGACAATGACACCTTTTGTTGCATGAAAAAAATTGTCAAACAGTTTTATTAGTGATTCAAATTTTCTTATAGGTTTTAGTTTCAAATCCCATTACATTTCAGAACAATTTACTACATATATTTAAGCCTAATCATTATCCACAAGAGTTTGTTTAATCATTTGTGAAAATATCTTAACTTGGATATATAATGGAATATTAATATCAACCATGTGTTACGGGGGGAATCCACTTTGTTAAATGAAATGGGATTATTTTTCACCTAAAGAATCCTTATGATGGATGTCAAATATGTGTGCATTGTCCAGGATGGTTTCTTCTTGTAGTGCATGATATAGAATATCCTTATGTGTGAGCATTGGAGAAATTACATAGTAAATATTTTAGAGTTTGTTTTATCTTAAGTTAGTTAAGAAAATCACATTTCCAAGTGGAAGTTACAAGAGCTCTAGGTGGTGTATGGATAATTGGGTTAGTACTATTGAATTTTCCCCAATGGGTAGAGGATTATGAAAAGGTATACTTTATCCAATAGTAGTTATGGCTACCTCAAAGTTAGGGGTGTGGTCGATAATCAATGTTGGGTTCTTAGGTGATAACCTAATAGGATCCTATGTATGACATCAAAAAAAGAAATAAGGGTTTTCTATGAGCTTGCTCCTTATGGGTACTAATAAGGAGAATTTAATATGTAATTTGGGAATTAAAGACAATCTGTGGTTAATAACTAATGGTCACCATAATGTGATGGATATATGTACACATTAGGATTTTGAGAAAAAAATAAAATGTCTATCTTAATATCAGTCAAATTTATAAATTTAAAAACCTAGAGGCAATGTGTGAAGCCTTATTTTTATGTGTACTAATAATTAAGCATGTTTACATACAATAATTTTAAAATTAGGGTTTTAATATAATGAAGCTAAATACTATGTAAAGATTATTTTGGAATCATAAATACAAAAATAAAGTAACTCGAGTAGATCCTAGTAATAAGAAAAGTTGATATTTAGAATAGTAACGATTAGGATTTAGAATGATTGCACCATTGCATACATTTTTGAATCTAAATATAAGAGTGTGAATGTAAAAACTAAGTATAGGGAAGGTTCACTGAATGTAGGGAAAACATATTTCCATTTGTACCCTCCTTCGAAAATTTTGACCTATACTATTCGATATGAATTTAAATCTTGGCATTTAAAAGATACATGTCTTAGGGTTATGGATCTCTGTTCGGATGTTTGTGATTGGTGTTTTTTAATTGATCATGAAATCTTTTATATGCAAACTCAACCTCTCCTTACTTAAATCCTTGAAAAAGGGTTAGACCAATTGGGCTAGGCTTGTCTCACCCCACCCCTATCAATGTGATGAGTATTGCACTATAGACTAATAGTCCAAAATAAGGTCAAGCCTCACATAGTTCTCCTCTCGGTGAACATGTATTAATATGCAATAAACAAAATTTGATGAGATTCTAATAAGACCCCAAAACTTGACAATGATGTTTGGTGTAGGTGTAGCATGTGCTAGTGATCTAAGGGAGCCATGTAAGATGTACTTATACTTTTTATCTTATTTTTTTCTTCAAGGAATGATATTGCAATGATATAGATAGCTTAAGATGTGAGAGATGATGCCCTTAAACTGGATAAGATGATTATATGTTTTTATTTGATTTAAAATGAAAAAGGCTTTATTCAATCAATTGACCCCATTCCAAACTTGAAAATTTATTATTACGAGTGTTTAAGGAAAAATGTTGGAGAAGTTCATAAACGTTAATTGTTTTTCCTTTCCAAATGAATCTCCCCTATCTTGGTTCAAGAGTTCATATGAAATTGGAGAAATTCGGCTAGAAGTGTGAGGATGTCTTTTGCGTATATCACGAAGGAACTTGACAACGAGCGAGCATTGAGCGAAACTCTTATCTAATGCCTATGGAGTAACAAATTGAATGAGATGATTGTAGTCCCTAATAAGTCAATTAACTCTGTGTGTGTGTGTGTGTGTGTGTGTGTGTGTGTGTGTGTGTGTGAGAGAGAGAGAGAGAGAGAGAGATTATGCTAAGTGTCATTAGTCCAAATTCAGGTCACAAGAAAATGGTATGTTATATTTATCTATATGTACATCAAATTCATAATTTTCTTTTGTGTGTGTGTGTGTGTGCGCGCATGCATGCGTGTGCGTGTGTGCGTGTGTGTGTGTGTGTGTGTGTGTGTGTCATTAGTCCAAATTCAGGTCACAAGAAAATGGTATGTTATATTTATCTATATGTACATCAAATTCATAATTTTCTTTTTACTTAAAGGAAGTTAGGTAGCGAGTTATCACATCAAATTGACCACCCTTTCTTAGAGTTACAAAAATATATTGCTTAGTGAAAATAATGGATATCATAAGGTAGAGCACTCCTTATCTTACGACCACTATATCAAGTATAGTAGTCACGAGTTTTATTGTTTACATGAAAAATCTAATGGATCCTCATTAAGTTTAGTCTAATTGAATTGACAAAAGTGTAAGCGAGAGAACCGGATTTACCACAGCAAGAGATATTATATTCAACCATATTCTTCATACATACAGGACTCTTAAATAAATAGGGAGAGAGTTTCCTATAAACTAGGAAACTTACTCAACCAATACACCTATTTACGTGAGTTGTTACAACCTCATGTAAACAACCCAATATACCAACTATTATATTATAAGAGTTATATTATGAGCCAATATAATGTAAACACTATATTTCCTAACATTCCCCCCTTAGTGTTTACATGGTAGAAAAACATCCACACTCTCCTCTGCAGTATGCTCACCCCTGTGGCATGTCCAACTCTGTGACTCATGACCTTGATCCAAAAGAAAGGCTCGCTCCTTCCATGGTTTTAAACAGGCTTACCACAAACTTTGAAGTGGCAGAACCTCATCAATCTGTCGACCTCGTGTGGTTTTCTGGATCCTCCCAAAACCCTTTCAAGATCCATGAACCGACTTACTCGCGGTGCTACTTTGTTCACCACTATGCTTATACATCAGGGAATAATGTAGGAAACACAACATGCATATCACAAAAGCTGCGAGAATAGAAGATATATTGAAAAAAATTTCACATTACTTCCTATAAGAATCGTAATGTTCTTAATTGTAGTCTCTGTCTTTGATCGTTGCCACTCGATCTCAAACAACATAGAAAACTGCCACTGCCACTGGAAGCTTTCCTTGACTAAGTCGTTTTGGGTGCAGAATGGGAATGGAACATTGGTATGTATTCCCCCCCACAATGTGAAATTCCACTCATATAGATCTTGAGAAGCAAAGCCGCATCGAAGAACATACTCTGAATGGATCTTGCTAGTTAGGTCTTGCTTTGCATGGTCACTAATGCTAGTGAACTTATTCTTCTAAGTGACCATCTTCCAACGAAGTACGGCGAGAGGACCAAATCGGTCGAGAGGATTACGGCGATACATCTGCGCTCCAACACAACTCTCTTTCCAACATCCATCAAATACCACACAAAACAGGAACACTGCAAATAGAAGCACTCTGAGAAAATGGAAACCACACTTTGAAAATCATATACTCACACTGCACACCGTGCCACCAAATCATTCTGTGCGGCCCCGTCGTTAGTGTGACCGACGAGAGTCGCTTATCTCGACCTCCGACCCTCCGATGCCTCCATCCTCCATTTGACAAGTTGCTAGATCAACGGATTTTGCTTTTGAGGCTCATTTATTTCAGACGTCGCGTTCCAGCGATAATGCGTCCGTGAGGTAATTTTTTTAATTTTTCAGACTTTTACAATGACTTGACAAACGATGTTGACAACAAAATTGCTAACACAAAATAATGACATTTGATGACTAAAACAATACTTTTGACGACATTACAAATTTGACTATAAGTTAATTATTTGACGATACATGACTAACAAATAATATAGACACTATAATCAAATGACTATTAAAATGATTTTTATTTTATTTTATTTTTTACACAAAAAATTTTTATAGGAAAGAGAGGACTTTACAAACCGACACAACCTACAAACAAACCAAAAACTATAACAATTCAAATAGACAACTGAACCGAAGATGGCATTTCTATATAGACTCGACTGGTATTGACAATTTTTAATAACATCGATGAACCTTAAGCCTTGTTCGGACTCACTATACTAAAATAATAATAAAGACACAAGCTAATAAATAATGGAACAGTAGATAGACTATTTAAAACTTGACAAAATGACTTACTAGTAATGTGGAACTCAAACGTGGAAAACTCGGCATACCTGACAGCAATAAGCAATATGGAATTCATACGACACGACAATCACGAATCAAGCCCGAACGGTGAGAAGAGAGTCGTTTCAATAACTCAACATTGCGAATCAACACGTATACTCACAACAATGAAAACATGCACCATGGCAATGCTTGCGAGACTCGATTAGGTGTCAAGATTGTTATGCGTCAAGAATGATGGGAAAAAACAGTGCGCCCACTTCCAGCGGATTTATGCCAAAATCATTGAAGTCGATCTAGAAACATATAAATGTTGACAGTATGAATCAGATCGAGTCATCAATTTATGAGCCACGTGGAACCAAAATCAGGCCTGCTGAAACATTCACGGAGATCCACAAATCTACTACGCAGCACACAAAAAAAAAAAACAGTGATACAGTGATACAGGCGCAGTGGCACGTTGATGGAAGGATCTGTCAGATAAAAACTGCATGTGTTGAACAAATAATAGTGCGCAGGAGCATTTAGTCTATGCTTGGGGACGACTTTGAATTGCTAGTGGCAGGATTCAATGCAACTCTGAAATCCATGCAATACAAATCCGTGTCAATGTTGATGTCGAGAGCCAATAAAACTTGATCAAACCATGTCTGTCAAATGTGCACAGGCCGCATGGAAGAATTTGATATTGCTCATATACGGGACAACAAAGAACATCTAATGTCCCTCCAAATAATTTTTATTCCATCACAGGGCGACTAGAATCAGACTGCTCTGATGCCAATTGTAAGCAGAGAACCGGATTTACCACAACAAGAGATATTATATTCAACCATATTCTTCATACATACAGACTCTTAAATAAATAGGGAGAGAGTTTCCTATAAACTAGGAAACTTACTCAACCAAGACACCTATTTAAGTGAGTTGTTACAACCTCACGTAATCAACCCAATATACCAACTATTATATTATATGAGTTATATTTAACAACTCATATAACAAACATATAATTAAGAGCCATTATAATGTAAACACTATATTTCCTAACAAAAAGTTAATTCCCATATATTTCATCTCATTAAATTTGACATTACATTCCATTCCATAATTACAAATGTATCAAGTAATTAAATAGTTTAATATCAATAAATATTAGCAATGAACAGGGGATAAAATTCATAATGATGATGTATACTTTCTCTATTCTAAAATACTACTTTACACTAAAAAAATTATAATAAAAAACTCAATAATAATTGAAAAGAAACACATTGTCTAATGTCTTTTTAGGACTCTTTAAGACAATTGCTATACATTTACGACGATGGTTAATATAACTAAAAACATTAATTTCAAAAATAATAAACACATTTAATTTGAAAGATAATATCTTCGGCAAAAGAATAACTCATTATAGGGAGAGGACCCCATGATTGTGCAGGGACCAATAATTGTACATTGATTTTCACTATTGGTTGTTGAAAAAATGACTAATAGTTGTTCACTATTTGATTAATGACACTTTTTAAGAGCCAATGACAATGTGACACATAGGGCGCTCGGTCATTGGTACCTCTTTCAAATGCTTTATATTATTTTTTTCATTTTAAATCAATTCAAAAACTACTTTTCCCTCCAAATTAACACGCGAAACGAAAATGCTGATGTGGCATGATGATACGCTATACGATGATATAATTTTTTTATGTTGACGAGACCCCTACATATATCTACGTGCCCCTAAAGTTAGGGTGCACGGTTATGGGGTCCTCTCCCTATTGAAGGCAATGCACACGTTAAATTTTCAGATTGAAAAGTGCACTTTTCTATATTTAAATAAAAGATGTACAACCCATAAGAACAGAGTGGGAAGAAATCACACCCCAAAATTTAGACATGAAAATTTAATAAAAATGACCTTGCAAAGGAAAGATTAAAATATTTCGAGGAGAGCACTATTCAGTATAAGAATAATTTTTCACGCTAGATAATTGAAAATATTCAAAGCTTAAAAATAAGAGCAACCAGTAAAAGTTTGATGAGATCTAAGCAGTATAGTCTGTAATGGAGTTTGGTCTTTAGTACATGCAAGTATTTCTATAAGTACAAAGCAACAAAGAAGCATATTATTTACCTTCACTTTGATTAATAAGTAGAGCTTCTAGTGGACCTTTTCCTCGATTATCCTTGCTCATATAATTTGCCACATACTCTCCAGCTATGGTAGATTGATACAATCTGGGATGAGCTTCATCAAGCAATTCAGGAGCAGGAGCAATCATCACATCATCTTGTGGACCCAAAAACAAGACAGTTGACATCCGAAACTGATTTGTATTTGCCCCTGCTCTGTGCTCGGCACTCTTGTATTTTCCATTGCTTATTATCTGCCATGGAAACCAAGTAAATCCAAAAATGGGTTCTTCTCAACCATTACTAAAATGGGTCATGAAGATTGGGGTAATATAGCCATGATATTATGTAAGGAAGCACTACTGGAAAAACTCCAAATACATAAGAATAAGTTTACACTGACAAAAAGAGAAGTGAAGGACTCTACTTACCTGCAATAAATCACCAATGTTGACAACAAGAGCCCCTGGAACAAGGGATACATTATACCATTCTGCGTCCTTCAGAACTTGAAGACCCTCAACATCATTATCCAGCAGGACAGTGAGTAAACTAGCATCTGAATGGGGTTTAGACCCATGCACCAAATCTGGCTGAGGGCAAGGAGGGTAATAATTGATTCTGAGCTGGAGCACAGGTTCCTTGATCAAGGTTTGGACATAATCAGGGTCCAACCCCAAGCCCTCAGAAAGCAGAACCAACAGCTTCTCTGTAACCCTCAATACCTCTTCTCCATACTTTTCAAAGGTTTCCCTGCATGGTCCAAATACCAATCAATCGATGGGAATCCATGGTTAAGCTTTCAAAGTGGGTATATTTGTGTCCTTGATTGATTTTATTTACCTGTATGTGAGTGGATTTTTTTGGCCAGTGTTCCACTGCCTTGAGAGAGGGAGGAGAAATATAATGAACAAGGGCATCAACCCAATCCAAGATTGTATCATCTGAGATATCAAAGAAGCGGCCATAGCCTTCAAGTATATTATTCCCAGGCCTTACTGGACACTGTTTTCTTTTTTCTTCCAAAGGAAGATCAAAGAACTCCTGTGACACCCCTTTAATGCTTTCCAACAATGGTAGCGGTATGCCATGATTTATAATCTTCAAATCAAATCACAAACCCTGATATCAGAGACCCAACAGAGAAAATACTCAAAATATGAAATTTGGGTATCCAAGTTTTAATGGGTTTTACTTTTTTTTCTTTAACAAACCTGAAAGAATCCCCAGTGTTGGGATGCTTGTGCCACCTGGGTTACTGTTTCAGAGTGATTTGCTGCTAAATTGATGGCAGGAATAAAGTGTTGAGCTTCAAGAGCAGGGGATGGCCTTTGATCGCAAGGAACAATGTATCGAGCAGGGACCTCTTTGACATGGCGGTCATGTAGGTTTTCCACCAGATCCATTGGCCTCTGTAGTCTCTCAAATTGCTTCAGAAGAGCCTCCATTGACGCTGCTGATGAAACGATGAGAAGGAAAACTAAATTAAAAGAAAGTTGACGTGACAAGAAAAAGGATTATGATTATCCAGATTATCTGTGACGACTGTTTCCTCCAAGATGAATTAAAAAGATCAAATCTGTGTAAGATTATAGTAAGTACATATTTTTCTTTCGTATCTGGTGTCCAAGATTTGCTGCTTGGAGTTTTGCATTGCGAGTGCTCCCTGTCTAATCGCATATTTTAGAGCTCACCAATGGATCCAAAATGTCGGGGAACCCATCAATTCTCGAGTGGTTTTATTTGAAGATTATGAGTAGTGTTAATAAAATACAATATATTTGTTATATTTATGTCGATAGGCATTATTAGTGTTCCTTTCTCTCTCATTCACCATTGATAAGACCCCAGTCTTATCTGGTACTGCATAGAAAATTAGTGTGATTTGAAATCCGATTCTACAGATAAAAGTCTACATCTTAGTAGTCGTGGCACAAAATAATTTTTGGTTCGCAATTAAAGGTGTGCTTAGTTTTTCTTGGCAATTCATTTTTGGGTTTCTTTTTCACGAGATTCTAGTTTCTTTCTTTTGATAGTAATTATTTCTATAAGAAATCTAAAGATTGTGCAAAATGTTTATTATTGACAGATCTCACAGTGTTTTGATTTAGGTCACTCACAATCTCATTCGCCAAGACCATCTATTGATTATGGGAAGATTCCTTGACCGTTGTGGTCGTTGCTTGCCTTATTTTTTATTTGTGTGGTTTTGCAAAGAGAACGGTTTTGGTAGTAAACGGTTAGCAATACAAGTTTATGGTAAGCAAAACGAGTTTAAGCTTTACATCAACTTGTCCGTTCTAATTGGCGTAGACAAGATTACAAACCCAGCACTTTGAGAAAACAAGCGACAAAAAAGAGATTGGGTTTGTATTTATTATCAGTGTGCATTGGATTTTGATGAGATCTGTGTTGGTTATGTAGAGCCCATCCACAGTATAAATGATATCAATGTGGTTATATCATTGTTTTGGCTTAGGAAAATTGGAATAATAATGTTAATTTTGTCAAAGTTGTAATTTGTAATGAAATGTATGCTATCTTAAATTGTGTTAAGTTTGTTTGATTGGAAGGAATGAGTATTTGTTTGAAAAAAAGTTTCGTTTTGTCACAAGAAAAGCAGAAAATAGTTTTTTTATATGCTTTTAATTTTTTAGGTAGTTCACTTTTAGATTCCTACTTTTAGGAAAAGCTAATAAAGCAAATAAATCAAAAGCTTTGTATTGCACAAAAGCATGTGCTTTTTAGCTCTATTTTATGAGTTGAGTGTTTTATTGTTAGATGAAGCCATCTATTTATTAGAGGCAATTGTAAGTGTTTTGATATATCAAACACAAAGAGATTGTATTGAGCCGAAGCTCTGGAACTAGAAGAAGAAATATATGCACAAAAGTGTTGATCTGAGTTTGCAATAATATGTTTTATTTGCAATTCTTTATTTTATTTTTGTTAGTTGTTATTTTATGTGCCTAATTTCTACAAATTGCTATCGAGTGTGGATGTTTTCAACACGTTTTTAATTGACAACAGTTATGGCTTCTATATCAGGTCTGCGAGATACCACAATTTATAGGAAAGAATTACAAGTATTAGTCATTAACCATGAAGGCACTATTTAGATCCCAGGATGTGTGGAAAATCATAGAGAATGGGTACACAGAGCCCACAAATGTAGCAAATATAACACACTCTCATAGGAAGAGAAAGAAAATTTTAAGGAATTAAGAAAGAAAGACGGAAAATCTCTTTTCTTCACATCGAGGCCATGTATGAAAGCATCTTACGGGTAAGTGCACGAAGTTGGGGGACCCCAAAGCGCAAAATACGAAAAAAACCAAAACGCATACACGTTTTGCTAAAACGCGCTACGCGTTTTAATTTATTTGGTTTGGGAATTAAAACAACCTAGGATTAGTTATAATCTAGAAAATTTTTCATGGAATAATATACTCATTTTTTTTCAACAAATGAGTATATATCTACTATAGTCATTTTTAGGTTTTTGACATTCTAAAATGGATTTTTGTGTAACACTAAAAACAACCCACTTGAGACCCAAGAAACAACCTAGGATTAGTTAAGAAAATAATGGAATAATTTATTTAAAAGAGTCTACTAAGGTTACAAGTTCACTAAAAGTTCAATTCTAATCCACTAGAATATACTTTTCTTTTATTAACAATTATTAGAGGTCACAAGGTCCAAAATTAAGGGTTAGAAGGTTCAATAAGGTTCAGAGGGTAATTCCTCACCATACCCACTCTCTAACAGGATTAAAGCTTCAACTTGATTTTTCTCACACTTAATGCATTCAAAATTTTCCTAAATCATTCCCATTGATATAGAAATTTCCTCACCTTTCCATGATATAAAGAAGTCCTCCTAACTCCTCATAAAACTCAAGTTATGGGCCGATGCGGGCCTTGGGGTGAAAATTTTCCCCAAGAGCGGGCCTGCGGGCCTAGGGATGAAAATTTTCCCAAAAGGCGGGTTGGTGAACCATGGGGAGACTTTTAAAATTTTTTCCTTTCACGGGGTGTAAAAAACCACTTTTTCACCCACGCTCATGCGAGTCCCAAGAGGACACACGTGTGCTCTCCAAGCCAAAGCAGGCACCCGAAAAAGAAATGAGGGGAAACATGGTGAATTTTTGACTTTTGGGGAAAAGTTAGGAAAATTTTCAAAAGGGGGAAAGGGAAAAAATTTCCGTGTGCCTCCACCGATGCCTAAGGCTGCCATGTGTTTTCCTCCATTGGCAAGGGCTGGTGGTGGTCATGGAGAGATCTAAGAAAATTTTCCAAAAAAAAGTTTTAAAAGGATAAAGTTTTAAACTTCCGCTCCTCCATCATGTCATCACCACGTGAAGCCACATGTCGTGCAATCATTGGTTGCGGGTGGGGATTGGGGGAAGGAGGAAAAAACTTAAGAAAAATTTTCCAAAATTTTTTAAAAAACAAGAAGAAAATGGTGTCGCCTCCTCCACTATTGCCTCGTGAGGCCACGTGGTAGCTTTGATTGGTTGGGGGCGGCATGGGGCGGAGAAAATGTTAAAAATTTTCCCAAAATTTTCCCAAAAATTTTTCTAAGTGTTTTAAGGGAAAATTTGGACCGCTGGGCCTGCCAAGGAAAATTTTCCCAAAATTTTCTACGCAAGGAAGAAAACTTCAAAGGGCCATAACTTTTGATAGAGATCTCAGTTTTGGGAAAACAAGGACTTTCTGGAAAGCTCTCAATGCCCTCTTTGCACAAGAATCATTAATTTTAGATTTTGATAAAGTTTAAGGGGTCAATTTTAAGAAAATGGCCTATAGATTTTTAAAAGCAAACTGGTAAATTTTAACTTATAAATTTTGTTCAATTTGATCTTCTCCTTCACTCAACATGCCAAATAGACATGGAGAATTATTCTAAGAAGGATTTAGGATGCATTTGGAAGGTAATTTTTCTTGATTGATTTCCAATTTGAATTTTTACAACTTTTGACAAAAAAAAGACTGTGAAAAGGTTTGGGCCCGATTTTGCAATGTTTTAAAATATTTCCTTAAGTGTTTTTTTTCAATTGAACTCATTTATACCTATCATAACATGTTAATTTTAATGTTTCAATGTTATTTATTGTTTGCAGGTTTGAACTGTTCATTTTAGATGAATTATTTGCCAGTTTTAAAATTTAAAACAGAGATCAATTTCTAAAGGATCTATTTATCATTTTTCATCATTCAAGTATGGAAATTTATTCTAATCCTAGTCAAATCCATTTAGTTGATTCAATAAACCATTTAATGGCTAAAATGTAAAGTCTGGTTTCCAATTTTGTCATATTTTCAAAAGAACAAAGTAATACAATTTCTTCATACGTATTCCTTTCTTTCAAACAGAGATTTCAATAACATTTAAAGATCAGATTTAAATGCAACAATGCAAATGAAGAAAGGTATTGCAATCCTTTTATTGATTTCAAATATACAACTTTACATCTTTCAATTTCTTGAATGTAATAAAATATTTCAATTTCTTTCTTTCAAATGAACATAAATGAAATATATATATTCACATTCTTTCACATTTCAAATTTACAACTTTCATAATCAATACAAAGTCTTTTCCATTTCAAAACATTTACAAATTCATCCACTTCAAAGTGGGAAAGGTTACAATGAGATTTTATTTCACAAGGTACTGTCAAACTATCTTTCTCCTCTGCTCTAGAACAACAACATGAATTTCTCCTTTTGGATCACAACAAAGGGGGAAAGGCAACGCTCTCCACCCAACCAAGACATCCAATGAAGAGGAGAAGCCATCCTTCTTCATTGGCCCCCGAGCCCCAACCACAATGCAATAAGAAATGTATTTCAACTCATGGCAACAACAAGCTTCCACATCACAAAGCAATCTTTCAACATGCACATTTCAAATTAAAAACACAGTCCAAAACAAAATAGCAATTTTGCAACCACATGAAAACATCACACAAAACTCTCAGGCTTCACCATGCAAGCCAAAGGAGCAAGAACTATGGGGAAGCTTGCTTATGCCTCCCAATGGGAAATGGGTATCCACCTGTAACAAACCACCAATATAAATCATCACACATATCCTTATGCCCCCACAATCCCTCCTTATGCCCCCACAAATTTCCTTATGCCCCCACAAAGTAAGAAATGCAAGCTATTTCTTTTCCATGGTGGATCCCAATCCCAAACTCCCTCCACAATAAATCTAATGCCACTTGGCATTCCCTTATGCCCCCCATGATTCCCCATAGCCTTCTCCTACACCATTCCTAGGCAGTCTACCCAAACAACCAACAAACACACAAAACATTCACCATTCACACAAACATAAAAAGAAATAAAAGCATATATGAAGAGCTAAGCTCCTACCTCTCCATGGTAGATTTTGTTCCAAAACAACAAGCTTTCAATGTCAAAATACAGTCCCAAAATCAGCAATGCCCAAGTATGAAATGCTCTCTCCAATCTCCTCCAAAATCAACAAGAGCTCCAAACAACAACAAGAAAATTCACCCCAAGGAAGCATTCCAAAATGTTCAACAACCCAAAACAAAGCAAGGAGTTTGAATTTTATAGAAGAGGAAAGAGAAGAGGATGAGGTGGATCCATGTAGGATGCCACATCACACATCCTCAACTCCAACACAAAATCAAATTCATTCTCCAATGCACAATAAAGAGGTGGGTGAATAATATGACAAATAAACTTACACACTCCAAAAAGCCCACACCCCAAAGGACTGAATTTAATAAAATGTAAGAAGAGTGCAATTAAAACATGCAACTTGATTTATAAAAAAATGCATTAAAAAGTCTAAAATCAACCCTCCAACCATAGGTATGGTTGGTAAATAAAATTAAGAGGTATGGGACAAGTTTTACTTGTCCCACAAGCCTCCAAAATCAGCCTCCAAGGACAAATTCAAATTTCCAAGGAGGTGGAGTGTTTCATACTCCAAAATCTGACTTACACAACTCTTACACATACTTACACATCACTTACTTACACATTTAATACAAAAATCCAACAACTTCTATAATTACTTTCTTATATCCCAAATTTGATTTATTTATTTATTTTAACAATATGATTACTCACATTAATTCTCCACAATTAAAAGAATAATGAAAGGGGTAAATGCATCACAAAATAAACACATGCAAACAATAATAAAAAGAAACCACATTAATAAAATACACATAACCCCTTGGTCACATTCAAAGGTAATCCCCCATGGGAATCCCTAACAAAAACAACACACACACACACAAAATGTTGCCATGGTGACCTTGTTGAATTCATCTAGAATTCCAATGTGGTTGGTCTCCAATCCCCGATGTTTGTTTGTTGTGATAGTTTTAACTGAAAAACACAAATACCTCCTTCGGCCTCATGGCCATATCAGAACATCCAACATGATATAAATATAATCACAAAATCATCTATACATATGAATCACAACAACATCAAGGAAATCAACAATATCACTTACAATTTATATCAACAACTATATCATCATCATATAATGTCCATTTTCTAGGTCTACTCACAATATCCAAAATCACATGTCCAAACAACATTCATAATATATCCATGTCAAATAGTATATCATCATCCACATATGAAGTGTCTCTAATAATCATCATGCATCATAACTAAATCAAGATCAACAATAATCCATGGTCCAACATCTAACATCATACTAAATCAAAACCATAATAATGTCCATAATGTAATCAATAGTATCAAGATCAATATCAAAAGGTGTCAAAGGGAAGTGGGCACT
This sequence comes from Taxus wallichiana var. yunnanensis, assembly GCA_018340775.1. Lineage (NCBI taxonomy): Eukaryota > Viridiplantae > Streptophyta > Pinopsida > Cupressales > Taxaceae > Taxus > Taxus wallichiana. The sequence continues at coordinate 569,468,247 of CM031242.1, read as the reverse complement.
ACATCCCCTCCCCTTAGACTCGACTTCCTCCTGGAAGTCACTGGAAAAATGTGGAAACTAAACTCATAATAAGGTAACATCCTCCCATGTAGCTGCAGTCTCATCATATCTATCCCACTACACCTGAACCTGATCAACCTCTCTACCTCAAGGCCCAGGGTCCTACGATCTAGGATGTGAACAAGGCTCCACCATCACCTACCCCTAATCCTGCACCTACAATGATGTCCAATCTAACACATGAGAAGGATCTGCAACATATCTCCTAAGAACTGAAACATGAAAACATCATGTATGTGAGACAAGCTAGGTGGCAATGCTAGATGGTAGGCCAAAGGGCCAATACGCTCCAAGATCTCAAAAGGACCCAATGAATCTAGGAGCTAACTTAGAACCTTTTCCATAATGGATAGGGATCTTATGTGGCCTGACACGAAGGAACACCTTCATGCCCACATCAAAACTACGGTCGGTCCTATGTTGATCTGCATACTTCTTCTATCTGTCATGTGCCTCCTGTAGTCTCTATCTGATCAATACCACCTCTTTGCTCCATGTCCTACAAAAAAGCTGGTCCAAGAGAAACCCTATCCTCTAGCCTATCCCAGCTAAGAGGTGTCCTACACTCTCTACCATACAAAGCCTGAAAAGGAGCCATGCCTATAGAACTCTGGAAACTATTATTGTAGGAAAACTCCACTAAGTATAGGTACTCCTCCCATTTAGATTGTTGATCCATCACATACATCCTGAGCATGTCCTCTAAAATCTTATTCACCCGCTCAGTCTGTCCATCTGTCTCAGGGTGATATGTTGTGCTGAAATTGATCTTCATCCCGAGGGCATGCTTTGCATGGTAGTCCAAAATGGGAAGTGTATAAAGGATCACGGTCACTAATGATCTTCCGCGGAATCCCATGCAACCTGACAATCTCATCCAAATATACCCGTGCCACTACTCTAGCTGTATAAGTGGTCTTCACTAGAGAAAAGTGAGCCACTTTTGTCAATTTATCAACCATGACCATAATGGCGTCATGGTGATATCTCGACATCGGTAGCCCAACAATGAAGTCCATGGAAATGGTGTCCCACTTCCATTCCAGTATAGCATGAGGAAAAAGAAGGCCAATTAGATGTTGATGCTCAACCTTAACTCTCTAGCACTCTAAACATCATGACATGAACTGGCCATGTCTCTCAAAGTCCTCTCTAATGATACAACTGTCTCAAGGTGGTGTGCATCTTCTTCACCCAGGATGGGATGAATAGGGTGCATGATGTGCCTCTGCCAAGATGTCTTGCCTCAAGCCTCCATCTCTGGGAACATAAATCCAGCCTCTGTGCCTGAGAAGACCATCTATCTCTAAGGAAAAACCATCAAACTTCCCCTCGAGGGGTCTCTGAGACTCGATCTCTGCTCAACTGCAATGTAGAAGTTGTCAAGAGGAAGTTATTGAAAGAATCCTGCTCCACAAATCTATGCTCACTGAGGTGGCCATAGCCACATGTCTCCATCTGATTGAGAGCATCTACTACCACATTCTCCTTCCCCTTCACATGCTCTATCTCCATATCATACTCACAAAGCAACTCCATCCAACACCATTGACGAGTGTTGAGATTGGGCTACATGAAGAGGGTGGAAAGACTCAAGTGATCTATCCTAAGTGTGAATCTCCACCAAGAAGAAAGTGTCTCCATCAAACCAAGGCATGCACAACTACCACAAGCTCAAGATCATGAGTCAGATAATTAATCTCATAATATTTGAGTTTGTGAGACTCAAAAGCCACTACTCTACCCTCCTGCATCAACACACCTCCAAGCCCTGCTAAGGAAGCATCCGTGTAAATGAAAAACTCACCTTGTGGATCCGACACTACAAGAATAGGTGTTGTAGTGAGACATTCCTTCAGTGTCTAAAGGCCTACTCACATCTGTCGACCAAACAAACTTCTTCCCTTTCCTCTGAAGGGAAGTGATGGGGTGTGCAATCCGAGAGAAGTCCTAACAAATCTCCTGTAGTAACTCTACTAATCCCATGAAGCTACGCACCTCAGTCACAATAGTGGGTGCTGGCCAATCCATAATGGCTCTAATATTGGAAGGATCGATGGTGATACCTTCCCCATAAATGATATGACCCAAATACTTACACTCTATCTAAAATAATGCACACTTCTCCAAGTTCCCGTAAAGTTTTGCTCTCCCAAAGACACTGAAGAACCTAGTGAAGGTTCCCCTCATGCTCCTCACGCGTATGTGAGTAAATCAAAATGTCATCAAGGAAGATGAGCACAAAGTGATCTAAGAAGGTCCTGAATACCCCATTCATCAAACTCATAAATACTTTGTGGGGGCATTAGTCAAACCAAAAGGCACCACTTTGTGAACTCATAATGCCCATATCTCATATGAAAAGTGGTCTTATGAATATCCACCTCCGAAATCCTCAACTGATGGTAACCTGACTTAAGATCAATCTTAGAGAAAATATGGCTCCCTTCATCTGATCAAACAAATCATCAATATGTGGAAGGGGATAACGATTCTTGATCGTTACCTTATTCAACTGGCGGTAATCAATACACAACCACAAGGATCCATCCTTTTCTTCACAAAGATCACCGGTGCACCCCAAGGGGATACACTAGGATGGATAAGGCCTTTCTCCAAAAGGCCCTCAAGCTGCAACTTGAGCTCATAGAGCTCTAGGGTGGTCATCCGATAAGGTGCTCATGAGATAGGCTCTGCTCCCAAAACCAGATCTATATGAAAATCAATCTCACGTGGGGTGGTAACCCCGGTAGCTCCCCTAGAAAGACATCTAAAATCTCTCAAAATGGGGTGATCATCTAGCGATGGTCCACTAGACCCATCCTCTGATCTGATCACTAATTATAACAACATACATCTGACAACCCCATCGCACACACCGCTTAAGCTGCATAGTGGAGATGGTGTGAATAGAAATGGGTCTCCTAACCCCTAAAATCACCGACTCCACTCCCAATCATCTACACAAGATATAATCTTGTGGTAACAATCCATCCTATCCTATGTGTGTAGATAACCAATCCATACCCAAAATGACTCCATACAAGCCCAAAGGAAGGATACAAGATCTGAGGTAGTGGTGAAAGGTCCCAAATCCACTACACACTCCTTAACTAAGGAGTCTACAGAGATCTTGGCTCCAAAAGCCATCTCAACATCCCAACTATGACCCTACCTAACTGCCACCAGCTTGCATCACTCTACTAAAGATGGTGTAATGAAAGAATCAGAAGAACCAAAATCAAACAAGATAGAGGTAGGAATACCACCAATGCTACCTGTAGTCTCAATGATTGATACTCTGATGCTCGGCTGTGGTTCTCAACCACTACATAAATCATGTGGTTACATCCCATGTCACCAACAATAGGCTCTGAGATCTATTTCTTACCCTTGTTGTTAGGGTTTATGTGGGAAGTCTCTCCAAAAATGTCCAGTAACACCACAACCAAAACAACCACCTGATCCTCCCCAATGAGTAGCACCTCTAGTAGGTGCCTGGAAGTCTGTGGCATGGATCTTGATGATCTAGCTATGGTCTTCTGAGGCCTCTACTAGCGAGCTCCCACTGACTGGGCTCTAGGTCCACCCTATTTCTTGATGGGACCCTTAGGAGGAGGCCCCATACTCCACCTCTCTACGTATCAACTCTCTGTGGAGGTCTATGAGGTGGGCGGGACTATTGCTGTTGCTGCTTGGGGTCTAAATGATGACTGTGAAGAACTCTAGCCACCATGAGGAGGAGGTATTGACCCCTCTATCTGTTGTCATGCATCTGTCAGTATGTGGCTCTGACTCGGTCTCTAGCTCTTGGGTCTTTCCTAAGTCTCCTCTGCTATATAGGCCTTCTCGATGGCCTCAGCTAATGTATGTGGACAATGGATCCACACTACACCTCCAATGTCTAGATTCAGCCCCAAATGAACCTGTGGATCTGCACCTACTCATCCTACATGTACTCAACATACTGGAGTAGATCCAAAATCTACTCTCATACTCAACTACTGTAAGAGATGCCTGTCGGAGGTCATGAAACTCATCTATCCTTTGTTTGTATGAACCTCCGTGACAAATATCTTCTCCTGAAATGCTCCTCAAAGAGCTCCTAGGTAACTATATCAGGATCAACATGGAGCTTCTACTCCTCTGTCCTCCACCATACTCCTACTCCATCCCTCAGTAGATGGATCACAACACAAGCTTTCGTGTTGCTAGAACAAGGACAAAGCTTGAAGTAACCGCTCAAGCTCACTATCTAGCCTCTGCCTGAAATCCACCTATGTCACCAAAATAATGTGATGGTCAAGCTTCAGGATCTCCCTGATGTGATCTGCAGCTGTGGTCTGACGGCCTCTAGGCCTCTCTATATGCTCATCCCTAAGCCTAGGGCTCCGAGACCTCTCTCTATGCTCTGAAACTCGGTCACCCTATCCCCTCTGTGGTGACTCTACCCTAGCTGACTCTACATGGGAGTTCTCTCCTCCATGCTCCTCACTGGTCGAGGAGATTCTTGAGCATCAATAAATGGCTCCCTATCATGTTTAGTTGCATGCCCTCCTACTGATCCTCCGTGTAGAGCGACATTAACATCCTAAAGAGTCTACAAAATCTGGGGTAGGATGGATGCTATACCCTGATCTAGTGGTGGTAAGTCTGGGTCTATGTGAAAATTCCCCTCATCCCGTCTGTGCACCTCCTGCATAGACCAAGGCAAGAGTTAGTTCATTTTTCTAAGTTTTATTCAATTTCCATGTTTACTAAAATATGCAATTTCTAAACTAAGTTGTTTTCTAGATTTAAAAGTGTGCTAGGTTTAAGTTTCATGTCTCAAGTTTTCTAGTGTGCCCAATGGTCCAAGATTTTGAACCACTTCTCTGATACCAAGTGTAACACCCACTAAAACAACCCACTTGAGACCCAAGAAACAACCTAGGATTAGTTAGGAAAATTATGGAATAATTTTTTTATTTAAAAAAGAGTCTACTACTAGGTTACAAGGAAACAACTATCACTAACAAGTTCCAAAACAATTCTAATCCACTAGAATATACTTTTCTTTTATTAATAATTATTAGAGGTCACAAGGTCCAAAATTAAGGGTTAGAAGGTTCAATAAGGTTCAGAGGGTAATTCCTCACCATAACCACTCTCTAACAGGCTTAAAGTTTCAACTTGATTTTTCACACTTAATGCATTCAAAATTTCCTAAATCATTTTCCCATTGGATAGGAAATTTCCTCACCTTTCCAATGATATAAATAAGTCCTCCTAACTCCTCATAAAACTCAAGTTATGGGCCGGTGGGCCTTGGGGTGAAAATTTTCCCCAAGAGCGGGCCTACGGGCCCAAGGATGAAAATTTTCCCAAAAGGGTAGGTTGGTAGACCACGAGGAGACTTTTGAAAAAAATTCTTACGCAAAGGTAAAAAACCACTTTTTTACCCACGCTCCCATGGGTCTGAAGAGGACACGTGTCAAGCTCAGGTTGGCATGGGGAAAACCGGATTTGTAGGGAAACATGTGAATTTTTGACTTTTGGGTTAGAAAGTGCCAAGATAAAACTTTCCGTGTGCCTTTGCCAACACTTAAGGCTTCCACGTGTCGGCACCTTTCATTGGTTGCGTCCTAGGCAAGAGGTCGTGGAGGAAGAGATCTAAGAAAATTTTCCAAAGGAAAGGTTAGAGTTTCAAAGTTAATTAAACTTCTGCTCCTCCACCATCGCGGTGAAGCCACTTGTCGGCATTCATTGGCATGCATGGGATTGCGGGCCAAGAAAAACTAAGAAAAGTTTCCAAAAATTTAAAAAAAACTAAGGAAGAAAATGGTGTCGTGCCTCCGCCATTTCCTCGTGAGGCCATGTGGTAGCTTCGATTGATTGTGCAGAGCGGGCAGGAAGAAATGTTGAAAATTTTCCCAAAAAATTTTGCAATTTTTTTTTCTAAGTGTTTAAGGGAAAAATTTGGGCCGCGGGCCCGCCAAGGAAAATTTTCCTAAAATTTCCACGAAGGAAGGAAAACTTCAGAGGGCCATAACTTTTGATAGAGATCTTAGTTTTGGGAAAAAGAGGACTTTCTGAAAATCTCTCAAGCCCTCTTTGCACAAGGATCATTAATTTTAGATTTTGATAAATTTTAAGGGGTCAATTTTAAGAAAACATCCTGCAAGGCTTTTTAAAAGCAAACTGGTAAATTTTAACTTATAAATTTGGTTCAATTTGATCTTCTCCTTCACTCAACATGCCAAATAGACATGGAGAATTATTCTAAGAAGGATTTAGGATGCATTTGGAAGGTGATTTTGCTTGATTGATTTCCAATTTGAATTTTTACAATTTCGACACACCAAAATACTTGTGAAAGGTTTGGACCCAATTTTGTAATGTTCTAAAATATTTCCTTAAGTGTTTTTTGTCAATTTGAACTCATTTATACCCTGACATGTTCAATTTTAATGTTTCAATGTTATTTATTGTTTGCAGGTTCGAACTATGCATTTTAGAGGAAGTATTTTCCAGTTTTAAATTTTAAAACAGAGATCAGATTAAAAAGGGTCTATCTAACTTTTTCATCATTCAAGTATGGAAGTTCATTCTAATCCTAGTCAAATCCATTTAGTTGATTCAACAAACCATTTAATGGCTAAAATGTAAAGTCTGGTTTCCAATTTTGTCTTATTTTCAAAAGAACAAAGTAATACAATTCCTTCATACGTATTCCTTTCTTTCAAATAGAGATTTCAATAACATTTAAAGATCATATTTCAATCAATAATGCAAATGAATAAAGGTATTGTAATCCTTTATTGATTTCAAATACAACTTTACATCTTTCAATTTATTGAATACAATTAATAGATTTCAATTCTTTCTTTCAAATAAAAAAAATAGAGTTTATATATCTTTCACATTTCAAATTTACAACTTTCATAGCTCTATACAAAGTATCTTTCCTTTTCTAAATATTTACAACTCATCCAATTCAAAGTGGGAAAGGTTACAATGAGATTTTGTTTCACAGGTCTTGTCAAACTGTCTTTCTCCTCTGCTCTAGAACAACAACATGAATTTCTCCTTTTGGATCACAACAAAGGCAGGGGAAAGGCAATGCTCTCCACCCAACCAAGACATCCAATGAAGAGGAGAATCCATCCTTCTTCATTGGCCCCCGAGCCCCAACCACAATGTAATAAGAAATGTATTTCAACTCATGGAAACAATAGGCTTCCACATAAAAGCAATATTTCAACATGCACATTTCAAATTAAAACAAATTTCAAACAACACAATAGTTTTCAACCACATGAAAGACATCACACAACACTCGGGCTTCATGATGCAAGCCAAAGGAGAAAGAACTATGGGGGAAGTTGCTTATGCCTCCCAATGGGAAATGGGTATCCACCTGTAACAAACTTCCAATATAAATCATCACACATATCCTTATGCCCCCCATAATCCCTCCTTATGCCCCCACAAATTTCCTTATGCCCCACACAAGTAGCCAAATTAAGAACAAACCAGATATGCTGCAAATATTATGAACTCCAAAAGAAAATAGATCTCCTTCTTTGTTATCAAATAATGAATTACAATGTTTCCTAAATAGGAAAACAACTCCCAACTCGAGTTTCCAAGTAAACTCTAGCTAACTCTGACTAAATCTACTCTAGGTGGCGGAAATTACTATTTTTAGCAGTTTACTAGAACTTGCTATTCTTAGTAAGTTCGCATGCTTATTCCTATGGGCAAAAAATTTCCACGCATCTTCTACATCCCTAAATTAGAGGAATTTCCAACTTTCTAACTCATAATGCAATTAATAGACTAAAATTAACTAATGCTCAAAAATAGGAAAAAACCGAACTATAACTTAAATCCTAATTTTCGCCTCAAGATGGCGGATTTAGGGCCCAAAATGTGTCAAAACTTGCCCCAACTAGTAGGGTGGGTTTCTGCTGCATTCGTCTCATCGAAACACGTGGTTTCAAAAAAAAAAAGGACTCAAACGGACACCCGAAACTCAAGTTATGACCTTGTCAAGTTCCTGCTAATTCTGGCGCATCATTCTCCCCTGCTTGAAAAAAACGCAGCTCCTGCAAGTTGTCTTCTTCAAACTACTTCCATTTATCTACATCCAACTTCTTAATCTCCCACTCTGTGACCCAAGTATTTTCCTCTTGTTCCAGTCCTTTCCAATGTACCAAATATTTGTTGTATTTCCCATTTCGTGTGTCCATTGTTTTCTTATCTAGAATCTGATCCACTTCTTCTTTCTTCTTCACCGGAACCTGTTGCCTCCAATCTACTACTTCATCAATAAAATCCCCTTCTTGCACCATCCCCATGAAAAGAATACAAATCTGAAACATTAAACACTGGAGAAATATCAAAATTCCCTAGCAATTCTACCTCATAAGCATTATCGTTTATTTTTTTCATGATTTTGCAGGGACCAATCTTCTTGTACTTCAACTTGTTATAGGTTCCTCTTGGAAACCTTTCCTTCCATAGATATACCATAACCAACTCACCAATTGTAAATACCTTTCTCCATCTCTGTGCACATCTACTATTTCTTTATACTTATCATTACTATTCTGCAGCTTCTTCCGCACTTCTTCCTGCAATTGTTGTATATGTTCGGAAAATGCTTCTGCATCATCACTGACTCTGCCATCAACTGGTAGTTGCACCAAATCTAACACCCCATTTGGATTACTCCCATACACAATTGAAAATGGAGACTTTCCCGGATCTGTTTATGGAACTATTATATGCAAACTCAGCTTGTGGTAATGCTAAGTCCCATTGTTTCGGCTTTTCCCCAACAATGCACCTTAACAGGTTTCCCAAACTCCTATTTACCACCTCTATTTTCCCATCAGTCTGTGGATGATAGGCACTACTGAACTGTAGTTGAGTTCCAAATTTCTTCCATAAAGTCCGCCAGAAGTGACTTAAGAACCTGGTGTCCCTATCTGAAGTAATAGTTTTTGGAACACCATGCAAACGAACAACTTCTCTGAAAAACAAATCTGCTACGCCTGTTGCATCACTTGTTTTCTTGCAGCAATAAAATGAACCATCTTAGAAAACCTATCAACAACCACAAAAATTGAGTCATTACCTCGTTGTGTTTTTGGTAATCCCAAAACAAAGTCCATACTCAGATCTGTCCACGACCCTTTAGGAATAGGAAATGGCATATACAACCCTATATTCTGTGCATGGCCTTTTGAGACTTGGAAAATTCGACATCTTTCCACATATCTTACCACATCTCTTTTCAACTTTGGCCAATAGTATTTGTCTGCTACCAAGGCTATCATCTTATCTTTACCAAAATGCCCAGCCAACCCTCCACTATGCAACTCTTTCACTATATTCTCTCTCATAGACCCAACTGGAATACATAGTTGGCATCCCTTGAATAGGTAGCCATCCTATAAAATATACTCATCCAGGACATCTCCTACATTGTCTGACAATGGACTAATTAGTCTTTCAACAATATCCTTGAAATCAGAATCAGAAGAATACAAACCCTTTATTGCTTCAAAACCCACCACCTCATTTTCCATAGTGGTAAACAAAGTCACACGCCTACTCAATGCATCTGCAACTTGATTCTGTTTTCCAGATTTATGTTTTAGAGAAAAAGTATATCCCTGCAAAAATGATACCCACTTTGCATGCCTACTATTCAACTTCTTTTGGGTATTCACATACTTTAGGGCTATGTGGTCTGTAAATAACACAAACTCCTTAGGCACTAAGTAATGCCTCCAATGCCTTAATGCTTGTACAATTGCATAAAATTCCACATCATAAGTAGAGTAGTTCTTTCTTACCTCATTCAGTTTCTCACTAAAGAAAGCTACTGGCTTTCCTCCTTGACTTAGAACAGCCCCAATACCCACATGTGAGGCGTCACAATCAACCTCAAACACTTTATCAAAATCTGGTAGTGCCAAAATGGGTGCCTCTGTCACCTTCTTCTTCAAGAATTGAAAACTATCCTCAGCTGCCTTTGTCCACAAAAACTCCCTTCCTTTTGTGCAATCTGTTATAGGAGCTACAATACTGCTGAAATTTTTAATAAATTTTCTATAAAATGTTGCTAGACCATGAAAGCTCCTTACCTCTATTATACTCCATGGAGTAGGCCATTCAATAATTGCCTTTATCTTTTCTGAGTCCATCTGTACCCCATCTGCTGAAAAATAATAAAGCCCAAGAATACCAAACTCTCTTGCATGAATGTGCACTTCTTCATATTTGCATAGAGTTTCTCTTTCCTTAACACTTCAAATACCAACCTTAGATGCCTCAAATGTTCTTCTTTAGTTTTACTAAAGATCAAGATATCATCAAAATAAACCACAACAAACTTACCATTATACTCCCGTAGCACGGTGTTCATCAATCTCATAAAAGTACTAGGTGCATTGGATAACCCGAATGGCATCACCAACCACTCATATAATCCATTTCCTATCTTGAATGTTGTTTTCCACTCATCTCCTTCTCTGATCCGAATCTGATGATAACCACTTCGAAGATCAATCTTGGTGAAATACTTAGATCCAACAAGCACATCCATCATATCATCAAGGCGAGGTATTGGGAACCGATACTTGATTGTAATTTTATTGATCACTCTCTACTATCCATGCACATTCTCCATGTTCCATCCTTCTTTGGTGTTAATAAAGCTGGTGTTGCACATGGACTCATGCTCTCCCTTACGACCCCCTTTCACACGAGCTCTGCCACTTGCCTATTCAACTCTGCATGCAATGTCGGGCTCATCCTATAAGCCGCTTGATTTGGGAGTGAAGACCCTGGAATCAAATCAATGTGGTGTTGAATATCTCTTTTGGGTGGTAATCCATCTGGTAGCTCATCAGGAATAACATCCGAAAATTCTTCTATTAATTTTGATGTTTCTATTGGTATTTGAGCACTTACAAGTTCATCCTTATTTGCAACTAGTGCATAACAAAAACCGGTTGCCTTTGCCTCCTTCACAAATTCCTTTGCAGAAAGCATATTTTCAGCCTTCCCCTCTTCTTTAAGAGGTAGAAAAACTATTTTTGTGCCATCCTTCCAGAAAGTATAAGTATTCTTTCCCCCATCATGAATAACTTTTCTATCAAATTGCCATGGTCTTCCTAGCAGCATATGACATGCATCCATAGGGATAACATCACACCAAATCTCATCCTTATAACTATTCCCAATAGAAAAGCTTATTAAACATCTCTTATCAACAGTAACTTCATTACCCTTCTTAAACCATGCAATACGATAAGGGTTAGGATTCTTCTCACAATGCAGACCCAATTTATCGACCATCTCATTTGAAACCATGTTCTCACAACTACCACCATCAATAATAACATTACATACCTTTCCTCCTAAAGTGCATCTTGTTCTAAAATATTTGTATGCAGCAGCCATGCATCCCCCTTGACCTCCTTTCTTGGAGCAATCATCATCCTCTTGATCATCAGAGTTTCTCCAACATCTGGTGGGATTTCCAGGTCCTGTTCATCTTCTACTTGCTCAGCTTCAACAAGATTTACTCTTGGAGCATCTCCTTGCCTTTTTTCATGTGTATAAGTATGTGGGCATTCAAAAGCTCGATGCCCTTCTTCACCACATCTGTAACAAACAAATGGTCTTCGTGGAGCCTCCCATCCTCTATCGCCAGCATATCCTCTGCCCCTAGGAAATCCTCTGCCTCTTTGTTGATTCTGGAAATCTTGTCTCGTATCCTCTTGCTTTTCCAATCCACGAGATGATTCTCCCCTACCTTGGCTAAAACCAGCTCATCCCCGAAAGGAAGTTGAGGCCCCCTATTCATTCCAGGTGATCTCCTAAAACTTTGACGATTTTGTTTTTCCTCAGCCTTTAAGGCTAATTGATAGGCATCCTCCATGCTTTTAATCCTATGCATACTTATCTCATCTTGAATAGAAAATTTTAATCCATTAACATACCTTGCAGCCATTTGTTCCTCAGTTTCTTCATGCTCTACATGAATGGACAACTTATAGAACTCATCTGTGTATTCTTGCACTGTTTGTAAGTTCTGTCTGAGATTCTGAAACCTCCTGTAAAGGGTTTGTGCATAATCCACAGGGAGAAATTTATCTTTCAGCTTCTTCTCCATCTTACTCCACGTCCTAATTCTTTCTTTCCCCTTTCTTGACCACTCTTTCTATAGGTGATCCCACCATAACATAGCATGACCTTTCAATTTCGTGCATGCAAATTTTACCTTCTTTTCTTCTGACATAGTCTTCCACTCAAAAAAATTTCCCATGCTAGTCAACCAGTCTATTAGCTCCTCTGGTTTTAGACTACCACCATACTCTGAAAACATCAACTCTTATCCCATCATTCTTTCCTTCTAATGCTCAAAGCATCCTTTCTTCAAAAGCTAATGGTGGTGCTTGTGTTTCCTCCTCTTCACAAACTTCTTCTTCATCTGTGTCATCTCCACCTTGATTTCCTCTCTGGGTTATCATTACAGCAGCAAGCAAACAACTTGTCTCTATAGATCTTGCATATTTCTATTCATCTGTGCAATACCACCTCCTCTTCCTCTTCCTCTTCCTGCCATTTTTTTTAAAAAAAAACTTCAACCCAATTTCTCTGATACCAGATAATGTAGCCAAATTAAGAACAAACCAGATATGCTGCAAATATTATGAACTCCAAAAGAAAATAGATCTCCTTCTTTGTTATCAAATAATGAATTACAATGTTTCCTAAATAGGAAAACAACTCCCAACTCGAGTTGCCAAGTAAACTCTAGCTAACTCTGACTAAATCTACTCTAGGTGGCGGAAATTACTATTTTTAGCAGTTTACTAGAACCTGCTATTCTTAGTAAGTTCGCATGCTTATTCCTACGGGCACAGAAATTGCCACGCATCTTCTACATCCCTAAATTAGAGGAATTTCCAACTTTCTAACTCATAATGCAATTAATAGACTAAAATTAACTAATGCTCAAAAATAGGAAAAAACCAAACTATAACTTAAATCCTAATTTTCGGCCTCAAGATGGCGGATTTAGGGCCCAAAATGTGTTGAAAACTTGCCCCAACTGGTAGGGTGGGTTTCACTGCGTTCGTCTCATCGAAACACATGGTTTAAAAAAAAAAGACTCAAACGGACACCCGAACTCAAGTTATGACCTTGTCAAGTTCCTGCTAATTCGCAAACATCGGGGAAGAGAAGAGGATGAGGTGGATCCATGTAGGATGCCACATCACACATCCTCAACTCCAACACAAAATTCAAAATCATTCTCCAATGCACAATAAAGAGTGGGTGAATAATATGACAATAAACTTACACACTCCAAAAAGCCCACACCCCAAAGGACTAAATTTAATAAAATGTAAGAAGAGTGCAATTAAAACTTGTAACTTGATTTATAAAAATGCATTAAAAGGGTCTAAAATAAACCCTCTAACCATAGGTATGGTTGGTAAATAAAATTAATAGGTATGGGACAATTTTTACTTATCCCACAAGCCTCCAAAATAGGCCACCAAGAAGATGGAGTGTTTCATACTCCAAAGTCGACTTACACAACTCTTACACATACTTACACATCACTTACTACATTTAATACAAGAGCCAAAAACTTCTATAATTACTTTCTTATATCCCAAATTTTATTTATTTATTTATTTTGAAAATATGATTACCCACATTAGTTCTCCATAATTAAAAGAATAAAGAAAATGGTAAATGCATCACAAAATAAGCACATGTAAAAAATTAAAAAAAGGAACCACATTAATAAAATACACATAACCCCTTGGTCACATTCAAAGATAACCCCCCATGGGAATCTCTAACAAAATACAACACACACACAAAACATGTTTCCATGGTGACCTTGTTGAAGTCATCTTGAATTCCAATGTGGTTGGTCTCCAATCCTCGAGATGTTTGTTGTGATAGTTTAACTTGCAAAAACACAAATACCACCTTCACCTCATGGCCATATCGAACATCAAACAGGATATAAATATAATCACAAAATCATCTATATATATGAATCACGACAACATCAAGGCAATAAACAATATCACTTACAATTTATATCAACAACTATATCATCATCATATAATGTCCATTTTCTAGGTCTACTCACATATCCAAAATCACAATGTTCGAACAACATTCATAAAATTTCCATGTCAATTAGTATATCATCATCCACATATGAAGTGTCTCTAATAATCATCATGCATCATAATTAAATCAAGATCAATAATAATCCATGGTCCAACATCTAACATCATACTAAATCAAAATCATAATAATGTCCATAATGAAATCACTTTAAGTATCGAGATCAATATCAAAAGGTGTCAATGGAAGTGGGCACTACATTTTAGCCCTACCATTGCTTGAATTGGTACTAATTGTTAAATTTGGTCCATAATTCACTTTAGTGACCATGAATTAACTCCATGATGTTTGTCTACTTCTTACTAAAAAGAGATCCTCACATTGTAGATAGAGGATTATTCCCTGAATGGAATTCTTGTCCTATAGCCAAAATGAGGTCATTTTAATTTGCCTCATCCTTAAGGTGTGATAACACTACTAGGTGTTGAATGAGTTGTTACGAATAGTACCAAGTGAATTGCATCAAGTGAACTCAGATGATTGCTCATTCTTAGAAACATGGTGCTCCATATAAAGATCATCCCTCGCCTTTCCAAGCTCTAAAAGCATCCTTTCATGGAATCAAATTGTTTAGTTTTTAGGGCTCGGTGTTTAGGGTTTAGGGTTAAAGGTTTAGGACTCAAGGTTTATAATTTAGGGTTTAAGGTTTAGTGTTTAAGGCTCATAGTTTTTTAGGGTTTAGGGTTTAGGGCTCAGGGATTAGGGTTCATGGTTTAGGGCTTATGGTTTAGGGTTTATATTTTTAGGTTTATGGTTTAGGGTTAAGGGTTGAGGGTTTAGGGTTTAGGGATCGAGTTCAAGGTTTAGGGTTTAGGGGTCAAGGTTGAGGGTTTAGGGTTTATGGCTCAAGGCTCAGTTCAGGGTTTAGGGTTTAGGGATCGGGGTTGAGGGTTGCGGGTTTAGGGTTGAGATTTAGGGTTCAGGTTTTAGTTTATTTAGGGTTTAGGGTTAAGGGTTTATGTTTAAGGGTTCAAGGTTTAAGGTTGTTACATAGGGGCTAGGGCTTATGGCTTAGGGCCTGGGGTTTAGGGGTTAGGGTTTAGGGTTTAGGGCTCAAGGTTTAGGGTTTAGGGGTTATGGTTTAGATTTTAGGGTTTAGGATTTAGGGCTTAGAGTTTAGATTTTGAGGGCTTAGGGTTTATGGTATGGGGTTTAGGGTTTAGGGCTCATGGTTTAAGGTTTAGGTTTTAGGAGTTAGGGTTTAAGGTTTAGGGTTGAGGATTTAGGGGTTTAGGTTTAGGGTTTAGGAGTTAGGGTTTAAGGTTTAAAGGTCAAGGTTTAGGGTTTAGGGAAAAGGTTTTAGGTATCAGGGTTGAGGCTTTAGGGTTGAGAGTTGAGTGTTCATGGTTTAGGGCTCAGGGTTTAAGGTTTAGGGTTGAGGATTTAGGGTTTACGGTTTAGGGTTTAGGAGTTAGGGTTTAAGGTTTAAAGGTCAGGGTTCAGGGTTTAGGGTAAATGGTTTGGGGTTTATGGTTTAAGGATCGAGGTTTAGGGTTAAGGGTTTAGGTCGCGAGTTCAGGGTTTAGGGTTTAGTGTTTAGGGATTAGGGTTTACGGTTTAGGCTTTAGGGATTAGAGCTTAGGGTTTAGGGTTTAGTGCGTGGGATTTAGAGTTTAGGGTCTAGGGGTAGGGTTTAGGGTTTATGATTTATTTTTAGGGTTTAGGGTTTAGAATTTATGGACCTTTAGGATTTAACATTTAGGCCTTAAGGTTTAGGGTTTACGATTTAGGGCTCAGGGCTCGGGGTTTAGGGTTTAGGGGTTAGGGTGTATGGTTTAAGGTTTATGATTCATAGTTTGGGGTTCAGAGTTATGGGTTTAAGGTTTAGGGGTTAGTTACGGGTTTAAGGTTTAGGGGTTAGAGATTAGGGCTCTAGATTTAGGGTTTAGGGCTCAAGGTTTAAGGTTTAGGGTTTAGGGCTCAAGGATTAGGGTGTAGGGTTCAAAGCTTAAGGTTTAGTGTTTATGGTTTAGAGATTAGGGTTTATTATTCATGGTTCATGTTTTATGGCTTAAGGTTTGGGGTTTAGAGTTACTAGTTTAAGGTTTGGGGGTTAGAGCTCGGGCTCTGGATTTAGTATTTAGGGTTTAGGGCTTAGGGCTCAGGGTTTAGGGTCCATGGTCAAGGGTTTAGGGTTATGGGTTTAGGGTTTATGGTTTTAGGGTTTAATATTTACTTTTAAGGGTTTAGGATTTATTATTTTGGTTTTAGGGTTTAGGGTTTATAGTTTAGAGTTTAGGTTCTTATGGTTGAGGGTTAAGGGTTCATTTAATTTGTAGGTAGAACATTCAAAGAGAGTCATCAAAATTTGATGTTTTTCATCTATTGATATTTTGAAGGAGGGAAATGTCATATTCCTAACTTTCCAATCCTTCCAAAGACCCCAGTAGTCCTCAATCCTTAGATGTAAAGGAGACACTATTACTTGGCTTCCATTTATAATGATGAAGATATTTGTAAATTCATGTTATGACCTCTAAATCTATATGAATTTCAAGTTTCTTGGAAATCACATCACACCCTTCACTAGGATTGATGACTACCCCTATCTTTTTGTTCAGGGGATTTTGAAACCATCCATGGGTTTATCATATAAGGATATATCACTGAATGGAAGGTCACTAATTCGTAGGCTAGGTAACTCCCATTTAGAACTAAACAAGAAAGATTTACTTGGTAATTGATAACCCCCTAGTGTTCTTAGCCATTACCTTGTTTCTATGCTTATTTTGAACACTTTAGGAAGTTATATAAAATTTACTATCCATTTTTGTAGAACACTTGAACTTTATCTTTCTCCGGAGGAGAGGATACTACAAAAATTCAATTATGATCCTACACCTCTGTATTGATATATTCTCTATGTTTCTTTTGTTTCCTTTAAGATTAATTTTTTTGTTGTGATGGTTTATTTTTCCAGCTTCCAATGGGTCATCCTAGCTTGCATAATACCATACATGGAAATATGAGAAATGTGAAATTTATTTCAGAGTGTGAATAAATTTACATTCAAGAGCACAAGATATGTGGGGAGAAACAAGTTTGGAAGAGATGTGTAATATATGAATTACAAGGCACAAGGTAGATGTCATATCCATTTAGTTACTTGTCCCACCGCTCATAAACAAGGTAGTTCTATAAGTAGACTCAATGATGGTTCATAGGCACGAGACTAGGAAATATTGATGAAATATGGTTTGGGGTTTAGGGTTTAGGGTTTAGGGCTCATGCTTCAGGTTTAAGGTTTAGGGTTTGGGGTTCAAGGTTCAAGGTTTAGGGTTATGGTTTAGGATTTAGGGTTTAGGTTTAGGGTTTAGTGTTTAGGGTTTATGGTTAGGGTTTATGGATCGAGGTTAAGGATTTAGGTTTAGGGTTTAAGGTTTAGTCTTTAGTGTTTAGGGATAATGGTTTATGGTTTACGATTCAAGTTTTAGGTTTTATGGTTTAGGTTCAGGTTTAGGGTTTAGGATTTAATGTTTAGGGATTAAGGTTTAGGGTTTATGGTTTAGGCTTGGGTTTTAGGGTTTAGGGTTTAAGGTTTAGGGATTAGGGTATATGGTCTAGGGTTTAGGGTTTAGATTTTAGGGCTTAGGGATAAGGGTGTAGGGTTTAAGGCTTAGGGTTTAGGGTTTAGGATTTAGTGTTTAAGGTTTAGGGTTTAGGGGTCAGGGTTTAGGGTTTAGGATTTAGTTTTTATAGTTTAGGGTTTAGGGTTTAACATTTAGGGCTCATGGTTTATGGTTTATGGTTTAGGGCTTAGGGCTTAGGGCTTAGGGCTTAGGGTTTAGGGCTTAAGGCTCAGGGTTTAGGGCTCACGGGTAAGGGCTGAATGTTTAAGGTTTAGGTTTAGGTTTTAGTTTTTAGGGTCTAGGGATCATGCTTAAAGGTTTAGGGTTTAGGGCTCAAGGTTTACAGTTTAGTGTTTAGGTTTATGGCCTATGGTTTAGGGTTTCGATTGTAGAAGTTAAATGCTAAAAGATTTAGGCTGAATGTTGAAATCCTAAAAATTACCTATGTACTAACTAGATTATACTTTAAAAAACTATCTCCTAAACCATGCCTCATGGAGCTGTGAGACTAATTCCATAAGGTGCAAAGTGACCCTAATTTCTTATATTTACATTAATAAATGTTTAAGTATAAGAAATAATAAAATATAAATAATAATAAATGAAAAACTTATACTTAAACATTTATTTATGTAAATAGAAGCATGTCAAAAGCATACATAATGCTTATACTACATAGAATGTGTACACGTTATGTAACACATATGCGTTATGTTTATACTACACATAACGCATACACATTTTGTAACATGTACATGTTTTACGTTTTCTCTTTTCCCAAGCCATGCCTCAAGGCTTGGGATCCGGTTTGGATCCCCAAGCCTAAGGCATGGACCTACACAAACACAACAAACAATGAGTTTTTACAAGAAAATGTAAAAATGACACTTCCTCTATGATAAATCAAAATAAAACAATCGATCCATTTTTAAAAAATTATACCACGATGTAGAGAAAAGTCTCTTCTTTCTAAAAATATAATTTTCAAATTTTCTAACTAATATAAGGTTTCCATATTATTTATTTTCTAACTATGCCTTTTTATAGCTATTTTTTGAAGTGTAAATATG
This sequence comes from Taxus wallichiana var. yunnanensis, assembly GCA_018340775.1. NCBI lineage: Eukaryota > Viridiplantae > Streptophyta > Pinopsida > Cupressales > Taxaceae > Taxus > Taxus wallichiana. Next base: position 569,449,328 of record CM031242.1, on the reverse strand, counting down.
TCTATCTTTCATGGTGTATCTTTTTTTTGGGTGATCGAAATTTAAAAAAATATACTAGCCCAAACTAGGCATAATTCTATACATATTCAAAAAAATTAAATCTAATTTTTGATTTTTTGTGAGGTAGTTAGGGGGCACGGTCGAGCTCGTTATTTTTCAAAACATAAAATTTTGTACTAGAAAATCATAAATAAAAATTCACTAAAAAAATCTAAAAAAATGGAGCCCAAACTAGATGCTCCAAGCTATCTTTTACTTGAAGGGTTTTCAAAAATACTAAATGGTGCTCAAAAAATTGTGTGGGGCACAAATGTCACTCTATAATGTTTTTTAACAAAAACATGAGCATATGTTGTTATTTTATTTGTTTGAGCCACTTAAACTTATCTGTTTTCAAGAAAATTTAGTATCTTAGAAACTAGACTCAAACATTCTACGATTCATATTTGTACAACATCTTCCAATTTTGAGTGTAACTATTTTGAAAAACTCGTACAACTTGAAGTTTTTTTTTTCAAAAAATGCATCCACTTAAGACCCCCTTTTCCCCCAACTTGGTGCACTTACCCTTACCCAGTGTGGAAAACACCAGTAAAGGACAAATTGTGTGGGAAAATCTCCATGCTACGTATCAAGGTAAAGAGAAAGTAAGAACCGCCAAGCTACAGTTACTTCGTAGAGATTTTGAAAATATGTCAATGAAAGATTCAGATTTTGTAGAATCATTCTTTACTTTTGTAGTTGGTTTAGTTAATCAAATCAAATCTCATGGTGAAACTATTGAGGACCGAATTATTATTGAAAACTTTCTTAGAAGTTTTCCAACAAAATTTGATCTTTTGGTAGTTGTTATTGAAAAAACTAAGGATCTAAGTCAGTTTTCAATTAATGAGTTGCATGCATCACTAATAAATCATGAAAAAGGTTGAATAGATCACATGCAATTGTAGATCAAGCATTTTCATCACAAGTATTAGGAAATCATGGAAGAAGAAGAGGAAATTTCAGCCCTAGAGACAGAGGAAGAAGTTCATCTGCAGGATGTGAAATCATCCATCAAACTCAAGAGGAATATGGCATAGTCAAGAGAATAATCATAATCATTTTTCAAGTTAGACACAGGATAAATCACATGTGTAGTGTCACTATTGCAAGAGATATGGGCACTATGTTTCTGAATGCAGGAAAAATTAGTATGATCAAAATAAACAAAATCAAAATCAGGTTGGAAGCTCCATGTTTATTTCATGAAAAATATTTTTGAAGCATCGCCTATTGAGTGTAATCTATCCCAAGAGAGTCCTAGTGATGTGTGGTATTTGGATTCTAGTTTCGGTAATCACATGTCGGAGTAACTTAGATTTATTTTCTAATTTGGATGAGCCAAGAAAAGCAGAAGTTATCCTTGGGAATAATAATACACTTAGTGTAAAAGGAAATGGAATAATCAACATTCTAACTAAAAAGGGGAGCAGAAGATTATGTAGGATGTTTATTATGTTGCGAGGTTTGAAGCACAATCTTATAAACATTGGTCGATTGGTACAAAAGGGATACTGAGTTTACATTGAAGACAATGAATGTGTGATCGTGAATAAATCTCCAGTACCCAAGTGATTGCTAAAGAGAAGATGACAAGCAACATAATGTTTCCTTTGAATATAGAACCGCCACATCTAGAGCTCATACTACGAGATCAATCCATAGCTAAGGAAATTTAATTAGCTTTTCAGTTAGTTGAAAAATATGAATTATGGCTATGAAATCTCAAGTTTGGTCATTTAAAATTTGGTGGTTTGAATTTATTACATAGAAAAAATATGGTGAAAGGTTTGCCTTTGATTCAGAAACTAGATAGAGTTTTTTGAAGGTTGTATTTTGGGAAGTAACACAGAGAGTCCTTCCCAGTTGGCAAAACAAGAAGAACAAGTGCACCACTTGAAATTGTTCACTCAGATTTATGTGGACCAATGCAAACAAATTCTATTGGAGGTTTTTCATATTTTATGACATTCATTGATGACTATACAAGGAAGACATGGGTGTACTTTTTGAGAGAAAAATAAGATGCTTTTGATATATTTCAACAGTTCAAGGCTTTATTAGAAAATAAAAGTGGGTACTACATAAAATTTTTGAGGACAGACAAGAGGAGGTGAGTATGTTTCCAATGCTTTTATGAATTTTTACAAATATCATGGTATACATAAACAATTTACTACCAGGTATACACCACAACAGAATGGTGTGGCAGAGAGAGAATAGAACCATCATGTAGATGGTGAGAAGTATGATGAAGGCAAAGCATCTTTCAAATGAGTATTGGGTAGAAGCAGTAGCAACTATTGTTTAAATCATAAATATGTGTCCAATGAAAATTGTTTGAAACATGGTTACTCAACAAGCTTGAATACAAGGAAACACAATGTTTCTCATTTTAGAGTTTTTGGGTGTGTGGTATACACACATGTGCCTAATGAGATAAGGAATAAGTTAGAAAAAAAGAGAAAAATGCATATTTGTTAGATATTCAGAGAATACAAAATCTTACAAGTTGTTCAATCTAGTTACTAGAAACATCATAATCAGCAGAGATGTATGATTTGATGAAAATGAGGCATGGGATGGAAGTATTGAGAAAACAAGTGTAGCAGTAGTTATTCCTCATGATGGTATGATAAATGAAAGCATAGAGAAACAAGATATTGTATCTTCTTTGAATCTTGGACATGCACCACAAGTTGTAGCACAAGCTACACCTCCATCTACATATAGGAGATCTCCAAGATTTTAGTCATCTTCAACCATCCAGCAGACACCACAAATATCACTAGAAGATAATCCTTCAGTACAAAACAATCCATCATTAGATAGCCCTTTGCAGCGGAAAACAAGGAGTCTTAGTGAGATTTATAATGTTGATACAACTAATACTTTTTCAATTTTTGCATTATTTTCTCAAGCTGCAAATCTAGTATACTTTGAAGAGGCTATAGATAATGAATTTTGGGTTTAAGCCATGGATGATGAGATAGAAGCCATAGAGAATAATTATACTTGTAAATTGGTAGATATTCTAGAAGGAAAGGATGTTATAGGAGTGAAGTGGGTCTATAAGACCAAATATACTGCTGATGGTAAAGTACATAAACATAAAGCAAGGTTGGTTACAAGAGGTTTTTCACAACAATATGGAGTAGATTACAATGAGATGTTTGCACCTATAGTATGTTTGGACATGGTAAGAATGGTTTTAGTAATTGCAACTCAAAACAAATGTCCTATTTATTAGATGGATGTAAAATCAACATTCTTGAATGGTTTTCTTGAAGAAGAATTTTATGTGAATCAGCCAGAAGGTTATGATATTGAAGGTCATGAAGGAAAGGTATACAAGTTGAAAAAAACACTCTATGGTCTAACACAAGAACCTAGAGCTTGGTACAACATGATTGATTCTTATTTGATATAGAATGGTTTCAGTAGGAGCAGCAGTGAGCCTACCTTATACATCAAGATCAATGAGCAAGGTAAATTTTTGATTGTTTGTTTATATGTGGATGATTTAATCATCACTAGAAATCTATCTACAGATTCATTAAAATTAGCTATGAAGAAATAATTTGAGATGACAGATCTAGGCCTCATGTACTATTTTTTGGGCATTGAAGTTCAAAAATTAGAAGTTGGAGTTTTTTATTTCACAAGCAAGGTATGATAATGATGTTTTGAAGAGATTTAACATGTTGAATTGCAAGCCAACGCCAACACCTATTATAGTAGGTTTGAAGTTAATAAAAGATGACAAATGGATCATTTGTAGATCCAACATTGTTCAAAAGGCTATTTGGAAGTCTCATGTATTTTACGGCCACAAGGAAAATCTTATGTATGGTGTGAGCCTCATCTCAAGGTTCATGGAATATCTAAAAGATTCACATCAAGCTAGAAAAATGATTTTAAGGTATGTATGTGGAACTAAGAATCATGGAATTTTGTATTCAACATCAAATGAGTTAAAACTCATAGGTTACACAGAAAATGATAGTGTTGGAAGTATTGATGAAAAAAAGAACACATTTGGATATGTTTTTCACTTTGGAATAGGTGTAGTTTCATGGGCATCAAAGAAGCAAATCCATAGTCACATTATCTTCAGCAGAAGTAAAGTATGTAGCAGCAACAGGAACAACATGTCAAGTTGTTTGGATGAGAAGAGTGTTGAAATATTTGAGGTAGAATTAAGAGGATGATACACAAAAATTTGTGACAATAATTAAACAATAGCATTGTCCAAAAATCATGTTTTTCACAAGAGGAGCAAGCACATAGACATGAGGTATCACTTCATCAAGGAGTTGGTTAACAATAAGGAAATTTTTCTTGAAATATGCAGATCCGAACATCAATTTGTTGATATCTTTAAAAAAGCTTTGGGAAATGAATTTTTTGAGTATTTGAGAAGTTGTTTGGGAGTTTTGATCAGGAATATGTCAGATCTGGAAGTGCACACTCATCTCTAGAAGAATAAAAGTTTGAAGGTCAAAATTAAGGGGGAGTGTTAGAAAAAATGGTTTAATTTTTCCCCAAGAAAAGAAAAAGCAATTTGTTTTATATGCTTTTAATTTTTAGGTAGTTTGCTTTTAGATTCCTACTTTTAGGAAAAGCTAATAAAGCAAATAAATCAAAAGCTTTGTATTGCACAAAAGCATGTGCTTTTTAGCTCTATTTTTATGAGTTGAGTGTTTTATTGTTAGATGAAGCCATCTATTTATTAGAGGCAATTGTAAGTGTTTTGACATATCAAACACATTCAGAGATATTGTATTGAGCCAAGCTCTAGAACTAGAAGAAGAAATATATGCACACAAGTGTTGATCTAGTTTGCAATAATATGTTTTATTTGTAATTATTTATTTTATTTCTATTAGTTGTTATTTTATGTGCCTAATTTCTATAACAATGTCATACATTTACAACATCAAACAAAAACACTTCCTATTATGCCTTCATGTATGTTCATGCCATGTTGAAAATCCCTTATGTTGCTGCAACACACAAGTATGTTGTTAAAGGTGAGTTGAGTGGATTGAATATCTATTTGTTGCATTTGCTAAAATAGTCTCAATGGCTCGTTATCCAATTTCACCCCCGGGTTGAATTGATAACATACATCAGGATTCCCAAGTCCCAGGCTGAAGAAGAACGAGCTCTGAGAGAATGCGAGAAGTTGTAGAAAATAAGCTTGGGCCAGAAAAAATTGTGAAAATTGGCTAAGTCCTTGTTAGGGACAGGTTGGGACATTTGGGACGCCAAGGCGCGGATCGGCCAAAAGCCTACAGGCAGCCCAAATAGCAAAGGGACAAGTGGGACAAGAGTGCGCGAAGGACGCGAACCACTGGATCGGCCGAACAGGAATTGAAGCCGGACAATCGGGCCGCCGTGGCGCGAGGATGCGAAGCCGCGGCTCGAAGGAGAAGAAAATCGACTAATAGTTTGGGACATTCGGGCCGTGAGTACGTGAACCACCCGGATTGGCTGAAAAGGAGAACTTTTACACCAAAAATTCGGGACATTTGGGCCGTAAAGGCGCGGATCGGCCGGATCGGGCGAACCGGAAGAATTTTCCTGCGAAGCACTAGGACATTAGGGACAAATGGACGCAAACGCCGATTCGGGCTGAAACAAGAAACTTTAGAACAAGGAAAAGTGGAACATCCGGGACAAAAGGACGCGATGGATGTGAAAATCCGGCAGCACGTGACGAATCATAGCATGACACGTGTCGTCAAGGAAAAAGGTCTAAAAAGTCAAAGGGGCGAAGTTTTCGAGCACGATCCAAACCAATGAGATAGCACCACATGTCCAAGTTTAATGGGCCCACAAGAAAACCTGCGAAAAGGTGGAGAGAAGGAATTGTTCGAGGACGAGCCTACCACGTGTCGTCCCGTAGGATATGGCGTAACACGGAAAAGAAATTTAAAAATCTGTTTTCACTGCTTTGTGTCCTAAATCTTCGAGACCTTCATATCTTTCAATCCAGAGCTCGGATTTGCACGTTCTTTATATCAACGAAAAGCTGTTAAAATTCTCTACATGATTCCGGGGTCAATCTTGCATTTTGGTGTAGTGTGGAGGAGAGAAAATTAAGAAAATTTCTCTGATGCGTGTAATGCTTCAACAACCAACTTTAATACAAAGACATGACTCGCCGCTCCCGATAGATAGCCCGGGCTCGTTTTGCCGTGGTCCGCCGCTTGGATAATAATGAGATGATTTTAAATGCTACCAAGAAGTTGTTGTGGTAGATTGGATTTTCCTCTCTCTTTCTTCTCTCATTCTTAGTATATATTGGAAAGAGGAGGTCCTTTAACAGGTCTGGACATTCTTGTTTTGCATCCTCCTTCTTCCCTTCTTGCAAAAAGAATTTGTGGAGCCTTTTCAAACCTCCCATATGGATTGTAATGCCGCTTTTGCCTCTTGCCACCGCAATGTATCAGATCGACTCTTGAACAATATATATATGCTTGTGATTGATTCTCAACCCTCTTATGTATTCATTGCTATTATTTTGATCTCTTATTGCAGTTTGGTTACCTATGCATAGTGTTTGTATTGCATCTATGTGGTCTGTGTTAGATTTGCAAAACGAGTGTCTAACATTCCTTGGTGCATCACCTTTGTAGTTTAGGTTTTATTCTATGCATTTTCTCACCTGTCTCTTTGACAAGTTAGATTAGGTTTTAGTAAAACCTCTGTATTTTTGTGTGCATCTCAACAGAGGAATAGAACCAGCCTTCTCTCGGAGAATCCTTTCTCATCTTTTACAAGTCCCACACTTGGAGAAAGGATTCCATGTTGTGCAATCACACTGGATGCCCGAACATCAACCTAGAAGCCTAATCTACATCCGGTGGGTGTTTGTGAGTATGCAACAACAGCTTTTTGCACGCTGTATGGGACCAAGAGGTCTCATTCTTATTGCAAAGAAAGTTGATATGCATCTTCTGCAGTTTTCTTGCTTATAAGAGCTATTATTTGCATATCCGGCGACTCCAAGGGGAAGAATCAATTGGTTTCGTGGTGCAGCCGAAAACTCATGAGAAGAATCACCACAAGGTCAAGAGCCGGAGAAGAAGAAGTGCTATTTGAATACCCGTAGTTATCTCCCGAAGAAGGCAAAGAGGAAGAAGGATTCAAAGGTCTCCATCTCCACCAAACATAACTCTCTCAAATCCTCCACATGACAGACCTTTCTTTCAATATACAAGGGTTTTAAGACCAATCGACCTTGCTCTCAATGCACAACATCCAATTCCTATTGCAGCCTTGAAGAACATTCCCTACTTCACTGGAGAAAATCAGACTACTCTAGGTGATCATGTTAAAGATATTGCTAACCTTTGTGCAATCCATGAAATCGATGAAATGCAAGTGGCTGTCAAATTACTGGCATCTTCATTCAAGGGTAAAGCATTGCAATGGTTTAGGAGCCTTGGGGCTGGTTCTATTACAAATGAATCAGTCAGTGCATTTGCACTTCATGAGCAATTTGGAGAGAAGGGAGACAACTTGTCTCTTTTGGAGTAGTGACAACTATCAAGAGATCCCCCAACGAGCAGCTAACTGATTTCAACTTCAAATTTCAAAGGTCTTGGGACAGATTCCAAAGGCAGTCAGGCCAACAGCAGGAGGTGCTTTTCTATATTACCTTAAAGCTTTGAATTCTGATATTTCTATGTTAATTCAGTCCATGGGAGGCACAACAATCCCTATGGCTTATAGCATTGCCATTAGAGCTGAAAACTATCTTATTCAAGCTGGTAAACTGGCTCCTAGGCCTCCCATGCCCTTGTATCCAAACTTAGAAAATCCAAGCACTAGTCAAGCACCCACTTTGGCTCCTGTTCCCACCCCTAGAAACCAGAGTTCAAATGAAGCTTCCACTTCATCTCCAAGTGCCCCAAATGAGCTTCAAGAGGTCATGAAACAGTTGCAAAACCTAGGCAATGAGCTGGTTACTCTCAAGAGGCAGCAAGCCCAAGGTTTCAGACCTTCCTATCAACCCCAAGCTCAGCCTAATAGGCAGCCATACCAACCACAAAGACCACCTAATCCAGCTGCAAATATGAATCAAAATCAAAGCCAAGTAAGGCCTCCTGCCAATAGACCATTCCAGCCCTATAATCCAAATGCCATATCTAGCCCAAGGCATTAGTGCCAACACAGAATAACATTGCCCAGGAATATGATTGGTGCTTTCCATGCAACGAGCCTCATAACCAATCCATGTGCTTCAACGGTGCTCTTAATCAAGCAATCGATGGTGACAACTACCGTGTGGAGGGCGAAGGCGCCAAGGAAACAACCAACAACCAAAGACATTCCAACAACAATCAGCCCCAAATGACACTACATTGGTGAACTTGCAAGCGTAAGATTTCGTGGCATGAATCGTGCAATTTCTCAAGGTGTCAGCAGCCAACACAAGGTCAAAAAGGAGGAATGCGGGTGAAGAACAGCCATTAGCCCCACCAATCCACAACCTTCCACGACTCCACAAATGATTGTGCAAGCAGTCCAGGCTTTCAAATACACAAGGGCATCCAAGAACATCCCCTAGGCCAACTCAAATGCCATTTGTTGTTGCCCACGCATAAGGAGTAAATGTGCAAACCAAGGGACAAAAAGGATATTTCATCCCCGTCAAGTTATCATTGAACAGATGAAGAAGACTAACGTCAATATATCAATGTGGGAATCCCTATCCATCCCGTGACAAAGAGATCTGCTGCAAGCATGAAGAATTGGACAACTTCGAATCGAGCGGGTTCGATGCAAGACAAAGTACTTACAAATGTTGGCTGAAGGAAACCATAGAGGACAACAAGGTAAAATCTTGAAGCCCCTCCTTTCTATGTTTCATTAATCATTGGGGATAAACTAGTACATAATTGCATTATTGATTCCGGGCAAGTAGCTCTGATGCCCAAGCAAATAGCTGATCACCGGTCTCCAATATGAAGTAATATCCAAAGGGGTAGTGCAATTGGATGGGACAGCAATAACAACAGTTGGAGTGATTAAAAACTTGAGTCTTACCTTCGCATGCATGTCCAAATGTTGTTGTCTTACAAGATGTATCAATCATAGACCTTCCACCACTCTTTGCCCTTTGCTTGTCAAGGGACTTCACAACCAAGATTGAGGGTATTTGTCTCGCTGATTGGTCTCACATGCTGCTTTAGAACAAGGTATGGAACTAAGGCTACAATTAGGTCCGAACCCATTGCAAACTTCCATATTGAGCCTTACACCCCCGGTCAGATTAATGCCAAATGCTCGACATTTGATCAAGAAGATCATCCTAGTACTAATGAGGTGACACCAAGGTCGGAAGTATCCCACCTAACTCTTGATGAATGGGCAAACAAGATACATGCTGATCCCTATCAAGAAGTAGAAGAATCGAGCCGGGAGTCTATTGTATACACAAAGAAAATCAACTGCTCTAGATCACCAAGCCAAGCCATAATGATGACAACGAGGTATGGCAGCTGTTTTTTGACGGATCAAGGAGTAGGCAAGGTGCAGGAGGTGGAGCCATGCTTGTTTCACCTCAAGGAATAAAGTACTATTCAGCTTTTAGATTTCAATTTGCATGCTCCAATAACACTGCTGAATATGAAGCCTTGGTGCAAGGGATGCATTGGGCAATCAAGAGAAAAATAAAGAATCGCAAGTCTTTGGGGACAAGAAATTGATTGTAAATCGTTGTCAAGGGATGGCATGCTGCCAAGAATGATCTACTCAAAGTGCTATAAGAACAGGTGTGGGACCTCATGGAAGATTTTGAAGGTTTTGGCATCGAATCCATTCCCAGGAAAGAGAATCAAGTTGCTGACAGGCTTGCAGCAGTAGGGGCAGCCTTTGACATTACGAAAAGCATTCAACAAGACAAGGTACAACCAAACATCCACGTGATTGTGAGGCCTTCAAAGGCACGGATAACAATGTCGGGCTGGCAAGTGTTTGAGAATGACCCGCAAATCGTCCAATTTCCTACAAGAAGAAGTTTGTTCTTTGCTGTATCAAGACAAGTTGCATCACGAGTGATGGTGACCAAGTGGTGCGTTGAGAACTAACAAATTACCAAAAGGCCTCATAACCTCGATTCAATCTTCAACCCAAATGATCGGGCCTCCTAAGGAGAAGGCAAACATTCAAGTAAAGGGTGAGGATTCGAGCCTATTTTAGTGGAAGAAGGCAAAACATTGTAGATTGGCAAAGTAAGTACCTCACAAGAGAAATCTGATTTTGTTCAACTTTGCCAAGAATTTCCAGATGTCTTTGCTTGGAGCTATGAAGACTTGAGAGGATTCAATCCGAATTTGGCACAACATACCATAGAATCGATATAGATGCTAAGCCCATCGTGCAGTAGAGACCAGTCAACCCTCACATTGAGCCTCTGATGAAGAAAGAGCTAAATAAGCTAATAGAGGCAAGCATTATATTCCCGATCAAGCACTCAAGCTGGGTTGCTAACTTGGTTCCGGTCAGGAAGAAGAGTGGAGAAATCAGGTTGTGTGTGGACTTCCGAGACCTCAATAGGGCCTATCTCAAGGATCATTATCCACTCCCTTCCATGGAATAAATATTGCAAGTAGTATCTAGTTCAGAGAGATTCTCTCTCCTAGATGGCTACTCAGGGTATAATCAGGTGATGGTGAACGAAGAAGACCAATTCAAGATAGCCTTCACAACTAAATGGGGCACATATTCTTATAAGAAGATGCCATTCGGGCTATCCAACGCTGGTGCTACCTTCCAAAGGGAAATGGACATGGCATTCAAAGGCTTGATCAACAAGATAGTGCTGATATATCTAGATGATATCACTATCTTCTCAAAGAATGCACTGAGACATCTCTTTCACCTCAAATGCAAGTGTTTCGAGGTGTAGAAAGTTCAAGTATCATTGAATCCAAAAAAATTCATATTCCCGGCTCACAAGGGTAAACTTCTAGGCCATATTGTCTCGAAGAGGGACTGAAATTGATCCGAGAGAGTTGAAGCCATAAGAGCACTTGCCATTGCCAAGTCACAAGAAGGCTCTTCAAAGTTTCTTGGGAAGGATCAATTTTGTTCGTGGTTTATCCTGCATTTTGCAGCCCTTGTCAAAGCCCATCACCAAAATGTTAAAGAAGAGCATGGCTTTTAAGTGGATAGCGAAGGCAAGGAGAGCTTCAAGCAATCAGAGAAGCTATCTCCCAGTGCACCAACCCTCATCAACCTGCACTTCTCCAAGGATTTCATCCTCTATGCATTTGAGGCAATGACACTATCTCTGCCATTCTCGTACAACAACAAAGATAATGATGAGCAATCCGATTTCCTTCTTCAGCCGCAGAGCCTAGATGAATGCGAGGTGACGTACTCTTTTATTGAAAAGCATGTACTTGCAAAGAATCGAAGCTTGAAGAAATTCAAGCATTTAGTCTCAAATAACAAGGTCCAAATTTTGGTCTCACATGCCGGAGTTAAGGACTTCCTCCTCAACAAGGATTTGAATGAGAAAAGGGCAGGTTGATCACCCATGTCATGGAGTATGACATTGATATCAAGATCACCAAGCTGGTAAGAGGGCAAGGACTATGTGAGCAGCTGGTTTTAGGGAAGCAAAAGGAAGTATGCAACGAAGAAGAGGCTATTTTGACGCTTAGGATAGCCATGAGCCAAGTGGTAATCATGAAGAAGACAATGCTTTCCCTATTCCTTGCTGGACCCAAGATATTATGCACTTCCTAAGCACGTGCCTATGCCCTCTAGAGATGAACAAGGCCCAAAGGAGACACTTCAGCTTGTAGGCTGTTCCGTACGCCATTGTTGATGGAGTTTTGTTCAAGAAAGATGTGAATGGAGCTGCCGCCGAGATGCATTAGCACGATCGATTCAAAGGGTTTTGGAAGAGTTTCATGGTGGACCAGCTGGTGGCCATTTTGCACCAAGAGTGACAATCTAAAAATCATGAAGGCTAGTTATTATTGGCCTAAAATTTTCAAAGATTGCTATGCATGGATCAAGAGGTGTAAGAATTGTGCATTCTTCACAGAAAAGAAAGACTTCATACCCTTCCATCAGCATCCAATCTCGCTTGACCAGCCATTCATGCAATGGGGTTTAGACTTCATTGAGTCATTAATCCCAATTCAAGCCAAGGGCACAAATGGATTTTGACACCACGACTACTTCACCAAATGGACAAAAGCAAGAGCACTCAAAGAGGCAAATGAGTCTAAGATCCTAGACTTTTATGAGGGGATAACAACCAGATTTGGTGTACCGCCACAAGAATCTCCGATAATGCATTGGCATTCATTGGATCTAAGGTGATCCGAGTGGGCCGTCAAGAACGGTATTTACCCGAGCACTTCATCGAACTATTACCCTCGTGGTAATGGCCGTGCCGAGTCTACAAACAAAACTTGTTGAGGATCATTAGGAGAACTCTTGATGAGAATCGAGGTCTTGGCACACCAAGCTGAAATCAGCCTTATGGGTTGATAGGATCACTCCCAAAAGATCCACAGTAACTCTCCATTCAAAGGCTTGTCTATGGGAGAGAGGCAATCTTGCCCGTGTCACTTGAGTTGCCAACATTGGAACTTATGAAGCAATGAGTTACTTGAATTTGAGCCCATGGAGGTGAGGTATGCAAAGTTGATGGAGCTGCAAGAGATCATAAATCAGGCATCCCAAGCAATGGAAAAGATCAAGCTTTGATCAAGAAGACCTTCGATAGAAAGGCCAAGGATAGATCTTTTCAAGTTGGAGATCTAGTGTTGAAATGGGATGCGATGAGCAAAATCGGGAAGGCATTCAAAATTTGATGCCATTTGAGTGGCCCATACATGGTCACAAAGTGCAAGAGCATAAATGCTTTCCAATTGGCCTCATTGACGGTGAAGAACTCGCAGATTCTAGTAAATGGAATCTATCTCAAACATTACTACCAAAATAAAAGGTTCACCCTTGTAAATATTAGTCTAGAATTCAATTCCTCTAAGTGCGTATGCACATTGTCTTGTTGTAGAAAGTTAGGTTTCGGTTTCCTAAGTGCTTTGGCATAGGTTTTGTTGCTCTGGATTGAGTTTTTACAGCCTCAAATGGCTCGTGGAGGGAGTTGCAGATCAAGCTCATTTCAGGTCATTGCTTATGACTCCATGCCCAATGGATCGTTAAAAGTCAACTGGTCTTTTCATCTACAGGCAGATGACCCCGCTGAGTCACCAAATTGTTATCCAATTTCACCCCTGTGGTCAATTGATAACATACATCAGGATTCCCAAGTCCCAGGCTGAAAGAAGAATGAGCTCTGAGAGAATGCGAGAAGTTGCGAAAAAATAAGCTTGGGCGTAAAAAATTGTGAAAATCGGCTAAGTCCTTGTTCTAGGAATAGTTGGGACATTTGGGACGCCAAGGCGTGGATCGGCCGAAAAGACTACAGGCAGCCCAAACAGCAAGGGGACAAGTGGGACAAGAGTACGCGAAGGACGCGAACCGCCGGATCACCGAATGGGGAATCAGTAGCACCAGACAATCGGGCCGCTTCGATGTGAGGGACGCAGAAAAGACGGTTCGGTCAAGGAGAAGAAAATCGACTAACAGCTTAACATTCGGGCCATGAGTACGTGAACCGCACAAATTGGCGAAAAGGATAACTTTTACACCAAAAATTTGGGACATTTGGGCCGTAAAAGCACGGATCGGCCGGATCGGGCGAACCGGAAGAATTTGCCCCGCGAAGCACTAGGACATTAGGGACAAATGGACGTGAACCGGGCCGGTTCTACCAAACAAGAAACTTCAGCACAAGGAAAAGTGGGACATCTGGGACAAAAGGACGCGGTGGACGTGAAAATCCCGGGCCCGTGGATGAATCACGCATGATGACACGTGTCGCCAAGGAAAAAGGTCCAAAAAGTCAAAGGGGCGAGTTTTCGAGCATTGATTCGAACCAATGAGATAGCGCCACGTGTCCAAGTTTAAGGGACCCACAAGAAAAACCCATGAAAAGGTGGAGAGAAGGAATTTCTCAATGACGGAGAGCACGCGCCACGTGTCGTCCAGATGGCGTAACGCGGGAAAAGAAATTTAAAAATCTGTTTTCACTGCTTTTGTGTCCTAAATCTTCGACCTTCATATCTTTCGGTCCAAGGCTCGATTTGCACCTTCTTTATATCAACAGAAGATGTTAAAATTCTCTACATGATGCTAGGGTCAATCTTACATTTTGGTGTAGTTTGAGGGATAAAATTAAGAAAACGTCTTTGACGCGTGTAATGCTTCAACAACCAACTTTAATACAAAGATGACACGGCTCGCGCTCGATAGATAGCCCGCTGTTTTTCCAGTGGTCCACCACTGGATCATAATGAGATGATTTTAAATGCTACCAAGAAGTGGTTGTGGTAGATTGGATTTTCCTCTCTCTTTCTTCTCTCATTCTTAGTATATATTGTAAAGAGGAGGTCCTTTAACAGTCGACATTCTTGTTTTGCATCCTCCCTTCTTCCCTTCTTGCAAAAGAATTTGTGGAGCCTTTTCAAACCTCCCATATGGATCAGTAATGCTAGTTTTTGCCTCTTAGCCACCGCAATGTATCAGATCGAATCTTGAGCAATATATATATGCTTGTGATTGATTCTCAACCCTCTCATGTATTCATTGGTTGTTATTTTGATCTCTTATCGCAGCTTGGTTACTCCGTGCATAGTGTTTGTATTGCATCTATGTGGTCTCTGTGTTAGATTTGCAAAACGAGTGTCTAACATTCCTCGGTGCATCACCTCTCGTGTAGTTTAGGTTTTATTCTATGCATTTTCTCACCCCGTCTCCTCGACAAGTTAGATTAGGTTTTAGTAAAACCTCCGCATTTTTGTGTGCATCTGAATAGAGGAATAGGAACCAGCCTTCTCTCGGAGAATCCTTTCTCATCTTTACAAGTCCCACACTTGGAGAAAGGATTCCATGTTGTGTAATCACACTGGATGCCTGAACATCAATCTAGAAGCCTGATCCGCATCCAGGGGTGCCGTGAGTCTGCAACAACAGGCTCAGTATAGTGAGTGCATCTTCTATAAGCTGCAATTATGATATTCCTTGAAAAGATATCATGTTTTGTCATTTGGTCAAACACTTGACCTCCAGCTACTAAAGGTCTCATTTGTGTAATTAAATGTTCACAAGGCCTTTTCAAAACCCAACTTTTGAATAGCCTAAAATTAGTGCAACATCAAAAATGCAAATTTCTTAATCTCCAATTTTGGCATAGGTTGGTAGGGTGTTGACAAAGGTTCTTTCTTCTAGCTTTACACTTGCTAGTTTCATTTAATAGAAAGGTTCCAAGGTCATTTCAACAAACCCATTTTATGCATATCATGCAAACAATGCAATCCATGAGGTCACATTTTTACAGGGAGTTAGTCGAGAAATTCACATGTGCTATGCATGATTCTACATTTTAGAGACATCTCGTAGGGCACCTACAACTACAACATTTATCGAAAGTCCCTTCTCAATATTGCTTTAGAAAATTTCCACGACCTATTTTGAATCTCCTATTTTTGCATAGGTTAGGAGCATGCTAGAAAAGGTAATCCACAAAAAATGAACATGTTTTGGTTACATTAGGTGAAACAATGTCAATGTTTGACTAACATCGTAATTTTTTTCTTTTTCCATGTGCTTGCTTTCAATGGAATCAATTGTTTTTTACAAGAGCATGTCTCATCAAGGCATTTTATTGAACATTTCACATGTCATGTTTTAAATCTTCCTTGTTGGTAGAAGTTGTGAGGTTGGCAAAGGTTACGGCATTTGTATGTACATTTGTGCATAACTGCAATCAATAGAGTCCATGAGGCCACATTGCTTTGAAGTATTTAATCAAAAAAATTGCATGTGAATCACATGCATCAAAATTCCTAATGCACCCAATTCAACATTGGTTTGACAGCTTACATTTCACACAATTTGTTCCATCTTCTACAAAATATGAAAAAAATGATTATTTTGAAATCATTCCAAGTCACATGTGTTTTTTATGGTTTTTCATTTTGCATACATCTCACTAGGGCACTCACAACTACTTCTAATTTTTTTGGCTTTTTAATATAAGTTATCGCTAATGCAATATCACTACATTGCACACAAATAAAAATAATAAAAACAAGTTTTTTTTTTATATAATTGGTGATAGGTTTTCTAGAGTCAAGTTTCTTTGTAACTGTAGGTTTATTCATCATCGTTGTCTTCTATATTTTTGTTTTGGTTTATTTTGGCAGATTTCCTTTGTAAAACTCGACTTTTCTTCTTATCACATGGGTTTTTTTTACCATCTACCTCCCGCCTATCCATTGGTGTTTCCTTTCTAATCATCTATAATTTGTAGAGCTTTTATATTGTCATTGATGCCGATCTGATTTTGATTCAATTTTAGTTTGAATTCGCACAAAAAATTGTTTAGTAGTTATTTTAATGTCTGATGTGGTTTTGTTTGCAAATGCATGTGCAGGTGAAATGAGAAAATGGTGATTTTTAATGTGGTTAGGAAGGAAAATTCTCCTTTTGATGGACGAAAGCCAAGGACATCCGGCCTCAAGAAGAAGGTGAGTTGAGACATATTAGGTTCTATTCACACAACTCTTTGAATTTCTGAAAAAATTACTAGAAAGTATGTCTGGATCATGAATCGTGATCACCATAAATAATGTATTATCAATATTTATGATGAACAGGAGTGTTGTTTAAATTTGCCTCCACCATTTCTGAAGCTCTGTTTTATAAACACTATTATCCTTGTTTAAATCTTGGTGCATCCATGGGTCCTAGGTTTGATTCTTCTAATTCGAAATGTTTCATTTAAAATCCTTTTTCACTAATTTGTACGCCCTAACTTGTAAGATTCAGAGAAATATATGCATATGAGAAGAGCTTGCACTAATTGAGCTAGAGATTCTTTTCCGAGAATGTTGGGTGTCTAATTCGAAGGAGTATTCATCTTAAAGTTAAGAGATGTTTTACGGGAAGCAATGAGATCTACCACATAGGTTGGATTTAATATCTGTGTTCTTTAGTTTTACCATATTATTATGTAGAAATGGAAATGTTTGGGCATAGATGGTAAAATCGTCAGTCAAACTTATATTTTTTTTGGGAATTGTTGTTTGTTTGTTTGGGAACCCAATCGCCAAGTATTGTATAACCCAATATCACATTCTTTCTAGTGAATTATTCTATTTGAATGCCTGATTGTAATCTACTTTGGGTATTTTGGGTGACCCATTTTCTCATCTTTGAACAATTTCTTCTATATTAATGATGTTATGTATTTGCTTGGTAGAATGAAACTGGTTATTTCTTCAGTGGATCAATTTGCATTTAAATTTATCTTTTTCCATAATACCAGATCAAATGTGGCAAGGTTGCGGTGTTAGAAACATGGTTACTTTCCTGTGTTACCCAGGTTTAAAATCTTTGAAATATGGCCCAATTGCCTCACCCAAAATGTACCATAAATAAAAAAGCATATGTCATTAGTGTTCCAACTTCCACTATTCATACAATAAAATAGTGCAGTTGCTTAGTAGGTCCCTAAATTTCTACCTAAATTGATTTATTCTTTAGTTTTGGTTTTCAGAATTTCATATTGATGTGACTGAATGGAGGGCTCAGATCAGCTTCAGGATCTTGAAGCCCATGGTGTAAGTGACATTGAGTTTGCAAGGGTAACTATGCATTTTGTTTTTTTAACTAGTATTTGATTCTGAACATGAATTTAGTGAATGTTCTTGGGTCATTCTCACAGTATATATAGCTCTAAATGCTTGCAATTTTCATGCAGAGATACAACACTACTTTGACAATAGAGTAATGGCTTCATTCAAATGGACATTAGAAGCAAATTTTTTGAAAACTATTATTTTAAAATTGTTTAAACTTTATATACTCTATACTACTTATGTCTATCGGCCCTTCACAAGCACCTATGGATGCTTTTGCTAGTTTTTAACATATATAAAAATGATGGCCATAATGGTTATCTTAAAATTTTGTGAAGTATTTGACGGGTTAAAAATATGAAAAAACTTAAAAATGGCAAATCACAATTAAAGTCAAGACACACTAATTTTCTATTGACTAAATATACAAATTAAATTCTACATGAGGTTACCCAAATTGGGAATAGTGCACTAAACATAGTGGTGTATCAAAAAAGGTGAAACATACAACATGCAAATGTTTTTTTACGTTATGTCACCAAAACAAGACTAATTCCAGCAACACAAAAATGTCAACGACTCAAGAGGAATCTTGGAAGGATCACCAAAAACATATTTTTTCTAGCAAATCCAACTTCAAGAGGAAACCTTGTAGCTTAATTAAAATATTGATAACACACATAGAATGGGAAGAAGCCATAGTACATTATTCATATTGACTAAGAGGGTAGCCTATTAAATAGGCTCACAATACGATCATAAGAGTAAGGAGGTGGGACAAGATCCGTTTGACGGTAAGTAGGAAATAGACTTACCTGTGTAACCAAAATATCAAATTCGGTTGGATATCAAAACCATATCAACCACATACATACTAGAAATCGTACGTGAAGTGTACAATGAAAATGTTGAAGGGATCTATTAATGAAGTCAAAGTGAAGGGAGAGAAATAATGGGAGAGGAAGGGAGGTGAAGAAGATGGGGTTTGAGATGGGAGAAGTGAAGTTGTTTGGAAAGTGGAATGAGGAAGTAGTTTGAAAGTCAACACTCTGACAATGACATTAATTATTTGTCAATTGATTGAATGAGAAAAGGCTTGTTGTGTAAGACTATATGCTGATGATTATTGGAAATGCAAGGTTTTTGATAGGAAACATTATTATTTTTAGATACTTGACGAGGACATGAATGGAAAGTTGGTAATAAATAAGTGGGAAGTAAATACTAGTGGATTCAACATGATAAAAGAAAGTAACAATGTAAAATAAATTTGAATGGAAACTTGAAACATATATGTTCATTCCCAACACATAACAAAGAGATGATGGTTAAGATTTGTAAAAGATCCTATGGTCAAGATTAGATAAAGAGTTTTCGGCATGTGTTGGGGTATGTCTGGTAGCATCAAAATGGTGAATTCCATAAATTTGGCTTCGTTATATTTTATTTTTTGGCATTAAGGGTTTCAATTGGGAAGTGTTTAATTTGTTGGATAAGGTAAAGACTGAATGTAATTCTAGAATAGAAAAGGTAGGAACTAAATACCCATATGTCCCACACCTATTCAAAATTTTAGATTGTTCATACCCAAATAATATTTTATATTCATGCTCCACTTTATTATTTCAATATTTCTTGCATTATTCACATGAGTGTGATTGGTGCTTAAAGGGACCAAAAAAGAGGAAATTTGAAAAGGTCAAAAGTATGAGACCTAACAACACCACTTTCTTTATGTAGAAATTTGTAGTCCTCATTTTTAGTTTTAAGATTAAGTAATTTTAGGGAAGACGAAGATGAATGAATGACCATCGGTAATCAAGCTTTCCCAAAAGATGTTGTAAGAGATAAATTAATTTTCCAGCTAGTTTTTTTTTTTCCATCTTCAAGGTCGTCAATTGAAAAACATTTAATTTGGTAGCTAAGGAAAAGATATGAATGGAATGTTTGAAATTAAATGATGTAGATTGCATACTTTTATGACTTATACCTATTCAAAATCTTGGATCGGGGGAAAATTTTAAGCATCCCTATAACACCTTAGAAAGTATGTAGAAAATTTTAGAAAAACCACTTTCACATATATCACAAATCACAAGAAAATTTGTATCGTGTGGAAGGAGATTTTTTTACTTCATTTTGGGAAAGGTTGTTGCGGCAGCAACAACATATTTCTACAAGATATCAACCGGTAGTGATATGCATACTATCAATGGGAGCATTTTCAATGCTATCGATAGGTATCATTCTCCATGTTGTCAACCGGTAGCATTGGTAATGCTATTGACCCCAGGTAGCATTGACCATACTATCATTCAACGCATTGACCATGCTATCTGGTCAAGAAGCATCAACCATGCTACAAAGGCCGGAAGCATTACACATGATATCAGCCAAGATCATTCCTCGCTACCTAATATTTCCGTAGATGACAACATGGAAAATGTTGCGGACCGACCAAAGGCATTTTATATGCAATTGATCGGTAGTAAAGTAAACATATTCCTTTATATAGATGGAAAGTCTAGCAATTTTGACTTTTACACAAATGAGAAAAAAGATCCGTAAAGTAAACAAGAAAATAGCCTCATCAAAGGAGAAAAAATCCTTGACAAAAAAAAATGTCATTTGCAAAATCCAAATAGGAAGAAAGGACATCTATGAATAGGTAAGAAAGATTATTATAATTATTCAAAAATGCCAAAAAGGAATTCCATTTCCACACAGTCCAAGATCCTAGTTACGCAACAACTAATATGTGAAAGTTGGCATTCAAGATCCTTGTCTTTCCATAACTGTACGCATTCCTACAAGATCCCAATAATTATTCCCAATGGATTGAAGTGGCTAGTTTCACAGGGCTAGTGTATATGCCCCAATTTCATATAGATACAAAACCCTTAACAACCTTCTAGCCAACTATGACACTTCCACTTTTACCTTTCATATTCAACTCCCATCTCACACACAATCATTTGGAATGTCACCTGAGGACATTGAGTGTTTGACATGACTACCACACAAAGATGTGGATCATGTCATGATGAAGGCTATTTTATCCAATGAAGATTGCAAGTATTTGGAGTCTCACTATGAATTTTCTATTGATGCAATTGCAGCTACTAGTAAGACTAAGTTTATTTCTATTTACATCATTTTGATTTTGATTTTGTGTTTTAAATTTTACAGATTTTCATAGTGTTTTTATTGAATATTAATAAAATTTGTGTCTCCTTGCATTTACAACTTCCCAAAACCCTTCAAAAAGGGGAATTCAACTCAAGGATTTCAGTCACCCATTTCTACAGGTCATGGTGCAATTCTTCCCATCCAAAGTTATATTAAAAGTTTGATATACATATATTCCTTAGTGGTCATTGGATTATATTATTTGCACCCTAAGTGGGAAGAAATTTGATTGGTGTAGTTTCTTATCCTCTAGGATAAGAGCTGATTTGGAAAACACTAATCCGAATGAACATGTTACTATTTGCGTAGTGCCCACTTCCCTTCGACACCTTTTTTCTTTGATTTCGATACTGTTGACTACACTTATGGACATTGTTGTAGCTTTTTGATTTAGCATGATACTAGATGTTAGAGATATTGGACTGTTGTTGATTTTGATTCATATATGATGCATGTGGATTGTTAGAGACATTTTATATTGATGTTGATATATTGTGGACATGGTTATTTATATACATATTCTGACATGCGATATACTTTCGTCACCATGAGTAGGCTTTGATAATTGAATTAATGTTGTGATCATTTTGACATGGATGAAACGTTGGATAGAAATGTTGCTAGAAATTTGTAAATGATATTGTAATTTCCTAGATGATATTTGATTCATATATAGATGATTTTAGATTTATATTGTATATTTTATCATAGATGTCTTTAATGCGGCCATGAGGCGAAGGAGGTATTTTTGTGTTTTACAGGTAAAATTATTCACAACAAACATTGGGGGATTGGAGACCAACCACATTGGAATTCTAGATGAATTCAACAAGGGTCACCATGGAAACATGTTATTGTGTGTGTGTTAGGATTATTTGGTTAGGGGGAAATTGTGACCAAGGGGTCATGTGTTTCCTTTTATTAGTTTCTTTAATTGATGATAGTATGTGGTTCTTTTAGTGATGTAATTTACTTGTTTTATTTATTTAGATTTTTATGTATGTTTTTCCCCTTTATCTTAATGGACCTAAGTTTCTTATTAAAGTTAATAAATCTTGTCCTAAACTAATTATAGATGTGACCAAAGGAATATCATTTATTAGACTTGATTTTCTCTTGGAGTTTGTGTTGTGTGTTGAATGCTTGAGATCTTGAGTGTTGTACACTCTACCCTTTATGGGAAACTAAAATTTGGGCCTTAAGGGCTAATTTTGAAGGTGTGTGGGACAAGTTAAAATTTTCCCACACCTCTTAAATTGCTATACCAACCCTACCTATGGGTTGGGGGTCATAATTAGACCCTGTTAGGTTTTTTGGGAAGATTAATAGGTGAAATGTTTATTGCACTTTCTTTCAAGTAATTAATTTTGTCCTTAAGGGGTGTGGGCTTAGTAATTGTGTGTAAGTAACTTGTCATTCCTCTCACCCACCAATTTATGGTGCATTGGGGTTGAGGTTTGACTTCTTAGGTGGAGTTGAGGATGAGTGATGTGGCATCCTACATGGAGCCACCTCATCCTCCTCTCTCCCTTTTCTATTTATTGAAGTTCTTTTGCTTGTTTGGGGTTACTTCATTATTTTGTGCTCTTGTATTTTTGGAGAGTTAGAGAATTGTTGAGAGTGCTTGTGGATTGTTGGAGCTTGTGGATGCTTGCTTGGTTTTGAGGAGCTTGGAGACTTACTCTTGGAAAAATCTCTACTATGGAAAGGTAGGAGCTTTACCTTGCTTATGTTATGCTTTATTTTGTGTTTATGTGCTTGTGTTGAGTATTGTCTTCTTTGGAATGCTTGTTGGGTGTGGGTAGATTTCCTAAGTTTGGAGTAGGAGGAGACTATATGGAGTTCTCATGTAGGGAGGCATAAGAGTTTACCTTTTTGTTTGGAGGAGTTTGGGTTGGGTGCCCCACCTTGTACAAGGAATGCTTGCATTTCTTTCTTGTTTCTTTTATGAGGGAGGCATAAGAGATTGAGGGAGGCATAAGAGTATGTGGGAGGTATAAGGGGTACTTGAGGGAGGCATAAGAGTATGTAGGGATTTGAGATATGCATTAGAGGCTTTAAGGTTGGCACCCATTCCCATTGGGAGGCATAAGTGGCCTCCCCATAGGTCTTGTTCCTTTGGATTTCACATTAAGCCTTGTTATTTATTGTTTTGTTGTTCTTCTTTCTTGTGTTGTAGTTTATTTTAATGTGGTTGAAATGGATGTGAAATATTTGTTTGTGTTATGGAAGCTTGTTGTTGCCATGTGTTGGAATCATCTCCCATTGTAATGTGGTTGGGGCTTGGGGGCCAATGGAGAGGGTGGCTTCTCCTCTTCACTTGATAGATGTTGGTTGGGTAGAAAGAATTTCCTCTCCCCCAAACTATCTTGTTGGAGTTGTGAAGCTTGGAGTTTTGTTGGAGACCTTGTGAAACTTCCTTTGTGTTGTTCCCACTTAGAGTGGAGAAACTTGTAATATTGTATTCTATTATTAGCTTATATTCTTGTATGATTTCCCACTTTAAGTGGAGGACATTGTATTGAACTTGTGAAGGAAAATTGCATCCCATTGTTGGTTATGAAAGTTGTATTATATATTGAAAAGAGAAGAAAGATTTATGTTGTAAAGTTAGTATTGTGAAATAGAAAAGAAAGTAATTCCCTTTATTTGGAGTTTGGTTGTTGTGTGAAAGGAAGTTCTTTGTTTTGAAAGAAATGGGTTATACTCAATGGAAAATAAAGTTTACTTTCATTGTGAAGTTGTTTTATTGTAAATGAGAAATAAGGAAATATAAAAGTTGTAAGATGTTAAAATGCATGCATATTAAACTTGAATGTAAAAGAAAAGTGTTGTAGTTATTTTGGATATTTGAGTTGTAGTGAAAATGAAAGAGACAAAAAAATTGAAATAGGGAGTTGTTGCATTTTGTATTAGAAAAATAACAATGTGGAAGTAGATATAAATCCTTTAATTTTACTCTTGGAATTCAAAGAAAATTAGTTGAACAAAATGGAATAGATCTTGTAGTTATTATTGTTACTATTGTTTCAAATGTTTTAAATGAGTAATTTTAATCAAGAAATGATCAAATGGAAAGAAATCACAAAACTGGAGACTTTAGGTGCATAAAACTAAGCTCAGAATGCATCTTAGTACCTTTTTGCAACTTTCATTTTTTTGAAAAACTCATAAATTTAGGTTCTATTTCTAAGAAACAGGACCTCCACCCTATGTAGAATGGCGGTTGCATAACCGCCGCTCAGCAAGGAGGTGGTCTCAAAAATACCACTCGTATGGTGACAGTTCATGGTTTGACACCCATGTATGGCGCGCAAGACTAGGACCGCCGGCCTACTCTAGGCGGTGGTTCTGTCACTTACGACAAAACTTCTCGATCCACACCTATGCTAAAACTTTAACTGGTTTATGCTAAATCTTAAGTTGTAAAATTTAAATAATATTCACCGGCAAGTAAACAATGAGTAATCCCATGGATTTGAGTAATAAACACATACAAATGGTGAGTTGAAAACATTCTTTACACATATAACAATCGGGGTATGGTTTTCCCCGAATTTGAAAACCCAAATACAAAAGGCATGAAATAAAATCAGATTGGTGAAGGAAACCCCTCCTAATACTTGTATGGAAGAAACAACAACATTAACACTAATCTAAACTAATCTAAACTAGATCTCCTTGTATAATCTTCCATAGTTCTTTCTCTTTTTCTCCCATGGCTTCCTTCTCTCCAACCTACAATTTTAACAAACAAGTAGACCAAATGAGGGAAATAGAATGAAGGAAAGGTTTTAATATAAATTCATAAGGAAATTTAGGGCTGGTTTGAAACCCTAGGATCTAGTGGCCAAGATTGATTTGATCTAAGGGTGGAGGATTAACCCTACTTTTGTTTGGAAGAAATTTATTTTAATGTTTAGATTAAATCCTTAAGGGTATGTGTAATTGGGGAGTGGGGCCATTTAATTGCCTTAGAATTCTAACCTTTGTTAGTTCTTAGCAAGCCTTAGGAAGTCAATGGAAAGGACTCTAAGTAATAGGATAATAAATTTAAATAAATTAACATAAGGTTAACCTTATTAGGATTGAAAATTAACTAAAGAGAAGAAAACATTTAACTATGTAAATTAATCTTTGCACCTTCCTAATGAATAATTGATTAATGGACCTTAGAGATAAATTTGATATTAAGTTAACCTTTTATCTAAACCCGGTTCTTTAATCAAAAAGTGGAGTTTAGTGGTGTTAGTTAGTTGTTGTATCCTAGGGGATTAACATCCTTATAACCTATTCTATCCTCTTACCTTTATCTTGTAACAAAAAAAAGTCACAATTTTTGGGTTAAGTGTTAGGTTGAAGCGTGTTCTTAGAACGTCATTTTTACGGGCATTACACTATCACTCAACAAATTTATTCTCGGTTTATATTATGAATCTTTGTATAATTTACATGGTACCACTCCTCCAACCAAAATGCATGTAAGGATATCAAAATTATTGTTAACAATTTAAGAACATAAGGTGAGTCCATTTTTTTCTTATTATTTGCTTTTAATTATTATCCTTAATTTTCTTAATATTTATATGTTATATTTGGGATTAATAAGTAGTTTATTGCTGAATTATAATAGGGTATAGCTATAGCGCTTTGTAGATAACGAAGAGACGCTACTATTAAAGGTCATTTCCCACAAGGTTCCATAGATTCGAGTTACTTTTTTCTGATGATCAACACACCGAGGAGGACACCACTCAATAAAAATAAAATGGATGAGGAACTCTTTAAACCATCAAATTGACACATCCACCATACCATCAACATTAATCGTAGGTATTTATGATTTATATATTTCAATATATTTGAAAATAAATGTAATTTCATAGAAATATACATTAATTATTTATAACTTGTTTATATTCCTTTGCTGTAGAAACCTTCAAGAGAGCACATGATTATATCATCGGGCTCATGGTAGCCCAACAAATAATGTATATGAATTTGATCAAACACAGGATCTAGAAATATCTTTGGTACCTCACTCTTAGGCTCCATGTATGAATCTCATTTAAGTTGTATTTTTTTGCTTAATTTTTTTAACGAAGATTCAAGAAGCTCATAAATTGTTAATGATTATTTTGTTTTAGATCACACCTACCAGTACCACTCCTAGTCTTTTCAGACTACTTCTCTACAAAACCACATGAATCAGTAACAACCCCCATCTCGCACCTCACTACAATCCACACAATTAAGAAATTTTGTTAATCATAAATGATATAATGTTATATTTATTATTATTTCATTCTTATTATGTTTTTCATTTGATTTTTTTCATGTTATTTACAATTGATTGTTTCGATTGCCTCCTCCACCTCCAATTAATAATCTATTTGATAAAATTAAAAATAAGATACCACCTCCACCACAAAATTTTAGGACCACGTTAAGTGGAATGAATATTTCATTTATTGCTCCAGCTTCAAGTAAGGGCACCCTTAATTTTGCAGTTGAGTTTCCATCTTTTCATTGGGAAATGTTCCTAGTTCATGGGGTGTATCTATTTTGAATGAAATTGATTTAGATGAGGAATATATAGGGATTGAAAGTGGGGTTCAGGCCCATAAAACTTTCAATCCCCAAGATATGATTCATGGGTCAAGGTAACATTCTCCCATAAGAGCAGATAAATCAAACACACCTTCTCCAATACAAATTGACTTAACTAATGATAAAAAACTACTTTCACACTTAATAATCTTTTAGGTGACAATTTTCAAGACAATGTTAATGATTTTTACCCAAGGATATTGAACAATCAATATTTTGGGATTTTAAGGCTAAAGTTATGATAAAATAAATAAGTTCTCGATTTAAAAATCACTCCCAAAGACATATATTGTATTCTTCATTTCAA
The DNA here is from genome assembly GCA_018340775.1 of Taxus wallichiana var. yunnanensis. Taxonomy (NCBI): domain Eukaryota; kingdom Viridiplantae; phylum Streptophyta; class Pinopsida; order Cupressales; family Taxaceae; genus Taxus; species Taxus wallichiana. The sequence continues at coordinate 569,422,436 of CM031242.1, read as the reverse complement.
AACAAGAGAATAAAAACATGATATTTTGTTGAATCAATCTATATATGGTTCTATTTCTTTTGAAAATGATTATGATGATGAACTGTTAGATATAATGTTGAATAGAATTGACAATTTAAATATGAAACACAATCCTACCAAAATATGCGGTCAAGAGACAAGGGCCTTATAGTTATTACAAAGGAATAAAAAGATAGGGAATTTGTAAGTCTTAGGGAATTTTTAAATATGGTTTACAATTTTTTAAAACTTATTACTTTATTAAAAAAATAAATTTAAATGCGGTCAAGTATAAAAATTTGAAAAATGAGGTAACAATGAATGCTTGATGTGCATTTAAAAAGTGCAATGAAAAGTTTAAATGCAACAATTGATTTGAAGAAGCGAAGCTTTTACCTTAAACAAGGTAACAATACCTTAATAAGCATAATTAAGGATCATGGAATGGATCTAGAGATATTTTCAAGAAGAAAATAGAAGAGGATCCAATGTTATTGTCTGCTGGTGATGCAAGAAATCTAGAGTGGGAAATTCTTTCAATATCGATGCATCTATGAAGGAACTTGATCGCTTAGGTGTTATTAAAAAAGTTCTCGTGCAATCACAGAGGAGAATGAAACATAAACCAAAGAATCTACTTCTTAAGGATGTAGTTGCAAAAAGAAATTGTCATCCAAAAATCATGATGTCAAACTATTTACTATTAAGACAATAAATATATATACTTTTTAATGAAAATATTGATATTTTCAAATTTCAATCGATTTGGTGTTGTATTTTTACTATATTAATGCATTAGTTCTTCAAATAAAATCATAATGTGATTATTATACTCAATTATGTTTGGTATTACTATTACATCATACATTATTGATTATTATCATTTTCAAACACTTTATGTGGACAAAAGTTACATTTCCAAACACAAATTAATTTTCAAAAAAGAGCATGTGTATGTACCAAATAACAAGTTACATACTTATAAGTTATAATATGATATAAAATTTGATTTCTAGAAATACTATGTTGACTAAAGATGTATCATGTATTTCAAACTATAAATGAATATAGTTTTCTAGTAATTTTAATCTTCTTCATTATATGAAAATATTGAGAGTTAAAATTTATATGGTGTTGTACTTGTATTATATTCATGTGTATGTTCTCCAAATAATTGTATGATATTATTTTGATTTGAAAGACAACAGAAAAAAATAGTATGACATTTATGGATTCAACACTCTAAACAACAAGGGCAATCACTTTCATAGGAGTAGGTTGGTTTGCTTCCTCACTATCATGTTAAACTCTCTTGAGCGCTCCATTTTGGAGTTCCGTAAGCATACCCAAGCGGTTCCCTTACACCAAGGGCTTATTTTGCTTATTCACAAGCACCGCTTTTAATTCCCCTCCTCCCTTCCTCTCCCGCCCGGCTTTGTTGGGCTCCGCCGCTGCCGGCCCCGTCTCCCCGCCGCCCTCTTGCGCCCCGCCTTCGGTGCTGCTTACCCCATGCCGGCTGCTCATGCTTCTCCTTCTTTCCTCCTGTTGCTGCCCCTCGCCACCCACCCCGTCTCTACCTCTAAACGTGTCACTGTGGCTTCTGGAGACTCAACCTTGAGTCTACCGCTAGGGGAATGAACCTTTGGAAGACATTGCTCATGATCTCGCCGAACATTAGTAGTGCCACTCCTCAGCAAAGAAACCAACGGATAACCCTTCTAGGAGATTGAGGCCTTAGAGGCCGAGCTTAAATTGCTTTTAAGGATGAGGTCAAAAACCTTGCTAAGCAAAAAGGCAAAAAAGCACGAGGGGGAAGGGAGCATCGCATAGAATGCCATAGCGGATTGATGACATATACAAAAACTCGATTCCTTAGACTCCCGCCTTATTTTCTAGGAAGATGAAGACTAGGCATGAGTATAATATTGTTCCTTCGTGGCCATCGAGGAGTTCATCGAAGGTCATGCAAGAAGTGTTTCACATCTTAGCGGTGTCCAGGTCTCACACTTTGGGGCAATGAGAAAGAGAGCAAAAGAATCGAGAGGAGCTCGATAAGACTTTCCTTGGATGCTCATATGACCACGTTGGGCATGTATCATGCTTGGAAAAGAGTAAAGATGAGTATTGATCAATAAAAGAAGTAGTCCCGACTACTTTTGCTGGTCCTTATTGTTTTTATTATGCTTCTCGCCGTAGGCTTGGTAGGCTTTTTTTTTGCCATTGTTTTTCTTGTTAAGTCTCGCCATGTAGCCTTGCTTCGGCTTCGATGTTCTTTCTTTGTAACTTTTGTGCTTTACACAATGCCTTCTCTGCTCCTCTCTCTTATTCCGGCTTTTAGGCCTTCTTTTGTACACAAGGGTATAGTCCCTTTCAAAAAACTATTTACCAATATTAAAAAAACACTCTAAACAACAAATTACAACATTGAAAACATTATGCAATAAATAACATACATAAATAAAAATAACAAGTTAGATACTTATATTATGATATGAAATTTTATTTCTAGAAATACCATGTCCATACATAATTCTTTACTCAATATCGGGTAGCTCAAACATATCTTGAAAATTTTGGTCTCCAACGCTCAAACTATTATTTAATATTTCATTTCTATTTTCAATCACAAATTTGATGTTTTCCTCTCGCCTTGCATTAGAATTACATACCCCTCTTCTATCCGGAAGAGAATTCCATATTTTCATTACTCGTTCATAAGGAAATGTATGCACATCATATCGTGAAACATGCAATCTCAAGCAAGTCTCAAGATTTTAATCCACTGCTTCAATATTTTGATTGAATAAATGTTAATGCACTAAAAACCTTTTGTCTTCAATTGATCCCAATATAATTGTTTGACACAATTTATACAATCGAAAATATTCACTAATAATTTCATGAAGGATGCTACTAGGATACAATTGTTTCCATATATGTGTAATTGCTCCATTATCTGTTGGTTCACTTAGTAAGTCAAATTATTCAACCCTTGTGATGGTGAAATGAATTCGTTGAATTGAAAGTAATTCCTTTTAAAGAACAACCTTAATTTTAAGTCCATCACATTCAATTGATTTTCCAAAATTCTTCTCATTGTGTCTTTTATATGTGTCACTTAAAGCTTTGTTACCTGTTGTAGGATTCCAAAATATAGGATTGACCACTCCCATGCCCTCAAGAATCTCATCCCTTTTAAAGTGATATATGATCTCACTAGATGAACATTGTGAATTTTTTTGCAATTTGATTCTTGTTTGAGATATAAGAGATTCATATAAATTACGTGTTATAGGTACTTCTTCAATGTTTGATCCAGCAATATCCACTCATTTTCGAAAGTGTGCATTTGAATCTCATTCATGTTTACAATGATACAAATATGACCACATATATTGAATCTAAAAAATTTGTTAGGTTCCTTTAATTTTTTCATAGTTTTTCATCTACTCGAATACAATTCCTTAAAAGGATTCATCATAGTTGTCTAAAAATATAATGATTGACACACATGTTTTATCAATATAATGAAATTGACTATATACATAGATCTTTCTTGTGCATGCTTTGTTAAGGAATTGATTTCATTCAACATGGGTAGAATCCCAAAAATCAGAAATAATGTTTTTAAATTTGTTAAGTAGTAAAGAAGATCTTTTTCCTTTTCAACATGCATATGATTCTTAAACATGAAACCAAATAACGATGGATATTCATAAAAAAATTTGTGAGAAAACTCATACATGGAAATCCATCTTTTATCAACATCTTTATGAAGTTTTTTACCATCTCTTCACACCAATTGCAAACTTATGAAACTCTAGAAATATGTTTAGACTTCATGACATATAGGCATATAATTCATGGATAAGATATTCAAAATTTTCAACATTTTTAATGTGCTTACTATCTTATATGCAAAATTACTCCCTGTGAGCCATGCAATGAATTAGAATCATATAAGGCACAACTGATGTTTGTAGGTAGACACATAGACCAATTCTATGACCCTGCATTACTAAAGCACCATCAACACCAACACATATAAGATTTGTAGCTATTGAATAGTCATCCATTCCTATTATATCCTTCAAATTACATATAACCAATTTGAAAATATTTTTAGCATTGCAATTTTCCTACATTTTATGTACAACTAGCAGATGAGGTGTCCTTGTGTGGTTCTGGAAAGTATAAACATGCATACAAACCCAAGAAGTGTTGTCTACTATTGTAACCTCATCAATAGAAAGAGAGATGAAACTTTCTTTCTTGACCTTCTCTTTCAAATCCTCTTTTTCAATCATTCTGCAAGACATCTCGCCATTTCCCAAGCACTTCTCTCCGACCAATGTGATTGTGGAAGGTTAGGAAACCCATTGAACTTAAAAATTTATTAAATTCTAAAAAATATGACATATGCATACTCATTTTAAGAATAAAGAATATGACTGAAAAATGTGTAGTTTTTACCTTTAGATTTTCATTTACAGCTTTTCCAAAATTTGCATTAATTTTTCATACTTTCTCCTCAAGTTTTCAACAATGTTTCATTATTATCATGCTCCTCTCCTCGTATAACTCACATGTGTGCACTCTTTCATAGTTTTCCATCTATGAGTATTTATTATTTTTCCATCATTTTCCTTGACTATAATATATACATTACCACAATGTTACTCAATTATGTTGAATTTAAGTTTCATTTTATGTTCTTTTCCTGATTTCCAACTACAAATTGTATAACTACATTATTTTTGAGTATGATTACCATTTTATGAATCTACAGGTTTCAATTAATGGGTATTTTCTTGCCCATTTTACCTAAAAGACCTTATAATTATCCGTAGTAGTTTCCTTCTTTCTTGTAGATTTATTTTTCAAGAGCGATATGTATATCTCACCTTTCTTGAATATTTTCATTAGAACATTCATCTACTGTAGAGGCATTTGGTAGTGAGGATTGTCTTCTAGCTCTGACATGTCATCATCAATTATATCTTCATCTACTAAAATGTTAATTGTTTCTTTAGGGTCTATGTTTTGGTTCAAGTTTCCATACTTAATAAAATTAACCGTACGGGTTTCGTATTCAAACATGAAAATGTTTGATTATTACAAAGATATAAAAAAATTTAAACTAAACTGACAAAAAATAAAGAAAAAGTTAATGATAATCATTTACAACTTACCAATACCCGTGTTGTTGTTTCTAGTGGATGTAAGTTGAGTCCTCATTTTTTGGTTGGTTGAAATAATTTAATATGCTACGTTTTATTTTGATTTGATTTACATTGTGTTCGTTATTCAAATAATTCATTGTACATATGAGTAAGTGCACAAAGTTGGGGGCCAAAAAGTGGGCGAAACCCAAAATGAAACACGTACGCATTTTAATTTTTTTGGCTTGGTAATTACCGAACCTATAACGCATACACATTTTAAAGAAGGAAAAACACATACATGTTTTAGAGAAGACAAAATGTGTACATGTTTGAGGAATTCAAAATGTGTACGCGTTTTAAGTTCTATGGGCCATGTATGTGTTTTTGGGTGTCTTATAATTATTTCTTTTATTATTTCTTATACTTTTATTTCTTTTATTATTTCTTATAATTTAAATTTATTTTAGTAAATATAAGAAATTAGGGTCACTCTACACCTAATGGAAGTGGTCCCGTAGCTCCAACAGTTATAATCTAGAAGATAGTTTTTCAAAATCTAATCTAGTTAGTACTTACTCATTTTCAAGATTTCAGCAAAGGACCTAAAACTTTCAGGGCATATATATTGTAGTCAGTCTTTGTTTTGGGAAAGCATATAGTCATTTTAAAGGTTTTTTGACCTTCTAAAATGGATTTTGGCCCTACCACTACTTGAATTGGTACCAATTTTTAAATTTGGTCCATAATTCACTTTAGTGACCATGAATCAACTCTATGATGCTTGTCTACTTCTTACTAAAAAGATATCCTCACTTTGTAGATAGAGGATTGTTCCCTGAATGGGATTCCTATCCTATGGCCAAAATGAGGTGATTGTAATGTGCCTCCTCCTTAAGGTGTGATCACACTACTAGGTGTTAAATGAGTTTTTACGAATAGTACCAAGTGAATTTCATCAATTGAACTTAGATGATTGCTCATTCTTAGTCTAAATGTGGTGCTCCATATAAATATCATTCCCTCACCTTTCCTAGCTCTAAAATCATCCTTTCATGGAATCAAATTCATGATTCTCATACATGTTTTTTTCTCATATGTCTCTTATGGAGACAAACGATGTCTTAATACTTAACAAATAATGGTCCTTGATATCTCAATAACATGACTAGCTCATTTTATATTGTTCTTAAGGGTGTTCAATTAACTAGAGAATGACCAAAAATACCTTTTTAGGCCTTTATAGGAAGTATTCTCTCATCAAAACTAAATGAGTCGATCAATCACCTTAGACACTATTCCCTACACATTGAAACACATTAATGATATTATTAGGAATTTCCTTTAGGTTAGGGTTTATGATTTAGGGTTTAGGGTTTAGGGCTTAGGGTTTAGGACTCAAGGTTTAGATTTTAGGGTTTAAGGTTTAGTTTTTAAGGCTCATAGTTCAAATTTTATGGTATAGGGTTTAGGGCTCAAGGCTTAGGGTTCATGGTTTAGGGTTTATGGTTTAGGGTTTAGAATTTAGGGTTTATGGCTCAGGGTTAAGGGTTGAGGGTTTAGGATTTAAATTTTAGGGTTTAGGGCTCAAGTTTTAGGTTTTAGTGTTCAAGGATCAATGTTGAGGGTTTAGGGTTTAGGGCTCAAGGTTCAGGTTTACGGTTTACTTTACGGATCATGGTTGAGAGTTATGAGTTTAGGGTTTAGGGCTCAATGCTTAGTTTTTATGGTTTAGGGTTAAGGGTTTATGTTTAAGGGTTTAAGGTTTAGTGTTTTGTCTTAGGGATTAGGGCTTATGGCTTAGGGTTTAGGGATTATCGTTTAGGGTTTAGGGCTTAAGGTTTAGGGTTTAGGGTTTAGGATTTAGGGTTTAGTGCTTAGGGTTTATGGTATAAGGTTTAGGGTTTAACACTCAGGGTTTAGGGTTTAGGGCTCATGGTTTAAGGTTTAGGGTTGAGGATTTAGGGTTTATATTTTAGGGTTTAGGAGTTAGGGTTTAAGGTTTAAAGGTCAGGGTTTAGGGTTTAGGGAAAAGGGTTCAAGGTTTAAGGTTTAAGGCTCAAGGTTTAGGGGTTAGGATTTAGGGGTTAGGGTTTAGGGCTCAGGGTTTAAGGTTCATGGATTAGGCTCACCCATTCAATCACTGTAATGTCCTATGTCTTACCCATTCCCATAAGTATTGAAAAATAGTATTCAACTAAAAGGGTTCATCTACTTCGTAGGCAGAACATTCAAGGGAGTCATCATAATTTGATGCCTTTCATCTACTGATATTTTAAAGGAAGGAAATGCCCATTGCATGCGAACTATTTCACTTAATGTAATGTTTTGTGTCTTACCCATTCTTATTAGTATTGACAGAGAGTATTCAACTGAAAAGGGTTCATCAACTTCGTAGGAATAAATTTCAAATAGATTCATCAAAATTTGATGTCTTTCATCTATTGATACTTTGAAGGAGGGAAATACCCACCTTTCATAAACAAGGTAGTTATTAAAACAGACTTAATGATGGTTCTAGGCATAAGACTAGGAAATATGGTCCTCAGATATTCAAAAATCAACTCACTCATGAGACCTACTAGAAATATATGAGGTTTAGAGGTTAGAGTGTAGGGTTTTGGATTTAGTGTTTAAGGTTTAAGGATTAGGGCTCATGGCTCCAGGTTCAAGGTTTAGGGTTAAGGATTTAGGGTTTAGGGTTTAGGGTTCAAGATTTACTGTTCGGGTTTAAGGTTTTATTTTTTAGTTTTTAGGGTTTATAATTTAGGATTTAGGTCTCAAGGTTGAGTGTTAAGGGTTTAGGTGATAGAGTTTATGATATAGGGTTTATGGTTTAGTGTTTAGGGCTTAGGGTTTAGGTTTTAAGGTTTAGCTTTTTTTGGTTTAGGGTTTATGGTTTAGGATTTAGTACTTAGGGTTTAGATTTTAGGGTTTAGGGTTTATTTACCTTTAGGTGTTAAAATTTAGGGCTTAAGGTTTAGGGTTTATGGTTTAGGGCTCAAGGCTTGTGGTTTAGGGTTTAGGGGTTAGGGTGCTTGGTTTAGGGTTTAAGACTCGAGTTCATGGTTTGGAGTTACGGGTTTAAATTTTATGGGTTAGTTATGGGTTTAAGGTTTATGGGTTAGTTACGGGTTTAAGGTTTAGGGGTTAGAGATCGTGGGCTCTAGATTTAGGGGTTTAGGGTATAGGATTACAGTTTAAGGTTTAGGGTTAAGGGTTCAAGGATTAGGGTGTAGGGTTTAAGGCTTAAGGTTTATGGTTTATGGTTTAGGGATTATGGATTGGGGTTTAGGGTTTAGGGTTCATGGTTCATGGTTTATGGGTTAAGGTTTGGGGTTTGGAGTTACTTTTTTAAGGTTTAGGGGTTAGAGCTTTGGGCTTTGGATTTAGTGCTTAGGGTTTAGGGATTAGGTTTAGGGTTTAGGGTCTAGGTTTTAGGTTAAGGGTTTAGGGTTTAGGGTTTAGGGTTTAGGGTTTATTATTTTTGTTTTAGGGTTTGGGGTTCATAATTTAGGGTTTGTCTCATGGTTGAGGTTAAAGGTTTAGGTCATAAAGTTTAGGGTTTAGGATTTAGTGCTTAGGATTTAGGGATTATGGGATTTAGGGTTTAGGATTTAAACTTTAGGGTTAGGGTTTTTAGGATTTAGTTTTCGTGTTGTAGAGTTTTTAGGGTTTAACATTTAAGGCTCATGGTTCATATTTTAGGGTTTATTTCTAATGGTCAAGATTTATGGTGTAGGGATCCTAGGTAAGGGATGAATATTTAAGGATTAGGGTTTAGGGTCATGATTTAGGTTTAAGGTTTATGGTTTAGGTTTTAGGCTTTAGGGATCATGGTTTAGGGTTTGGGGTTTTGGGTTTGCGGTTTAGGTTTAGGGCTTCGGTTTAGGGTTTAGGTTTTCGATTGTCAAATTTAAATGCTAAAATATTTAGGTTGAATGTTGAAAGCTTGAAAATTACCTATGTACTGACCATATTATACTATAAAAAACTATCTCCTAAATCGTGACTAATGGAGTTGTGAGACTAGTTCCATAAGGTGTAGAGTGACCTAATATCTTATATTTACATAAATAATTATTTTTGTAAATAAAAGCATGTCAAAATCATATACAATTTTTATACTATAAAAACGTGTACGCATTATAACGCGTATGCATTTTTTGTTTTCTCTTTTTCCAAAGCCATGCCTCAAGGCTTGGGATCAAGTTTGGATCCCAAAGCCTAAGGCATGGACCTGCAAAAACACAACAAACAACATGTTTGTGCATGAAAATGTAAAAATTTCACTTCCTCTATGATAAATCAAAATAAAACAATTGATCCATTTAAAAAAATTATACCATGACATAGAGCAGAGTTTCTTCTTTCTAAAAATATAATTTTTCAAATTTTATGACTAATATAAGGTTTCCATATTATTTATTTTCTAACTATGTCTTTTTATAGCTATTTTTTGAAGTTTAAATATGTCTATCTTTCATCGTGTATCTTTTTTTTGGGTGATCGAAATTGAAAAAAATATACTAGCACAAACCAGCATAATTATATACATATTCAAAAAAATTCTAATTTTCGATATAATTTTGGTAGTTTGGGGGGCAAGCGTGGTTAGAGCTCTGCTTATTTTTCAAAACATAAAATTTATGTACTAGAAAAATAATAAATAAATAAACATTCACTAAAAATATCTTTAAAAATTCTAACAAAAACTAGATGCGCTAGCTATCTTTCTACCAAAGGATTTTCAAAATACTAAATGGTACTCAAAAATGGTGGGGGTCACGAAAGTCACTCTAATATGTATTTTAACAAAAACATGAGCACTATTGGTATTTTAGTTGTTTGACCCACTTAAACTTATCCATTTTCAATAAAATTTAGTATCTTAGAAACTAGACTCAAAATTCTAGATTCATATTTCTACAACATCTTCCAATTTTGAGTGTAACTATTTCAAAAACTCGTACAAGATGAATTTTTTTATTTTTCATAAAAATGCGTCCAATTTAGACCCCCTTTTGGCCCCCAAACTTGGTGCACTTACCCATATCCAAGTGTAATTTTCAAATATGTTATTTTTTAAAGCGTAATATTTACAAAATTGTAAATGGAAGTTAAAATAGATGATTAGCATACACAATGCTGCCGTTAGTAGAATTATGGATTTTACCATTATGTACCATTTTATATGCTACCTTCCGATAGATACGCTAAGCTATCGGATGGTGGCATGCACAATGTTTCTCGGTCAGTAAAACTTTACATACTACCAGATGATGACATTGAGGTTCGTAGCAATATCATGAAATATAAAATGATAAAAATAATGACTACCTTAAATAAGAAAGGAATATACAAGAAAATGATGATCTAGATCTTTAAAGAAGAAAGGAATTGTGAGGAATATTTGATAATTGGAATTTACATACAAAATAATGAATTGTAAATACTTAAATAGTATATATATATGAGGTAAATTTGGAAAATTTTAATTTTGTGCTAAAGGTGATTTGAATGAAAAAAATTGACTATTGGTGGAAACTTCTTGGTGAACTGACCCCTAAAATTAACTTGTACCTAGAAAATTTTGGTGACTGGTCCTAATTCCTACCCTAAAAATTCATCAATTTCAAAATTTAAAATTGGAATATTCGTGAATTAATGAATATTTTCCACTAAAATGTTCCCTAGCTCGCAATCTTCTAGCGGAAAGAGTATTTATTATCTGCACTCCACTTCATAGTTTTGATCTTGTTTACACTAGTCACATGAGTGCAACCGATGTGTAGAATTTATCTTCATATCAAGATTTTCTATTTTTATTTCATGGCATCAAGGTTTTCAATTGAATTTTTTTATTTCAATAAATAAGACACATACATGAATGGAATGTTGGAAATTAAAAGGTTTGAATTAAATACCTACATGTCCCACACCCATTCCATGGATCAAATTGTTCCTACCCAAATAATATTTTCTATTTGTGCTCCATTTAAGCATTTCAATCTCACAAAGAGGATAAATAAGACACAAACATGAATGGAATGTTGGAAATCAAAAGGTTTGAATTAAATACCTACATGTCCCACACCCATTCCATGGATCAAATTGTTCCTACCAAAATAATATCTACTATTTGTGCTCCATTTAAGAATTTCAATCTCACAAAGAGGACAAAATAAAAATTGGGAAACTTGAAAAGGTTAAGGATTTGAAACCCAACTAGAGTGCTTGTGTCTTGTATAAATTTTTAGCCTCCTTTACTAGTTGTAAGATTAAGTAATTATGTAAATAACCATCAATAACTCGAGGCCCTCGAGCAAGTGGACATACCAGCAAAAAAGGAATATATATTTTGTTTTTTTGCGTTAAAGTTTTCAAATGGGAGGTGTTAAATTTGTTGGATAAGAAATGACATGAATGTAATTTAAAAATAGAAAATTTGGAACTAAATACCCACATGTCCCACACCTACTCTAAATATTAGATGTAAACAAGGATGGAAGCCTGAAAATTATATTAATCAGAATCAACCAATTTACAATAGCTAGATTACAATACTTATAGGTATTGTACATAATCATGTGCAGACAAAAGAAAGGTTGCACAGGTACAACCAAAATTACAATAGCTTCCATAATACATCCGGGAAGCACAAAAATACAATCAAACAATTATATTGTTAAAACAATATAACAACATCTATGATGTTTTGAATAAAACAAATAATATGGTTAATAAAACCAAATAACAACATTATTTAATTAATAACATTAATTAAATAATAAATTATATAATGCATAATTAATTAGGATAATAATAATATTTTATCCTAACATTCCCCCCCTTAATTTTGCATTTCCTCAAGGGATGAGGAGAGGAACTCCTTGAACAACTTGAACTTGTCACGTGTGCAAGTGACTTCGTGAAGATATCCGCTTGTTGTTCAATATTATTGGAAAAAATTAAAGTGGGATGTTGTGCTTCAACACATGTTCACGTATGAAATGAACCTGTACCTCAATGTGCTTTGTTCTCTCATGAAAAACTAGATTGCGAACAAGTTTGAGAACACCTTCATTGTCAACATACATGGTGGTCAGGTTTGTCTTGTGGTATTCCAAGTCCTTCTAGTATGTGACATAGCCAAATCACTTCACAAACAACTTCTCCTGTAGAACGATACTCGAATTCTGTGGAAGAGTGAGAAATGAAGTGTTGTTTCTTGCTTCCCCATGATATTGGTCTAGATCCCATAAAGAATACAAATCCAAAAGTGGATTTTCTATCATCAATGTTACCTGCATGATTTGAATCTAAATATCTAGTCAAGAAGAAGTTGTCATTCTTCTTGTATTCTAGACCAAGATCCATTGATCCTTTGAGATATCTCAAAATGCACCTTGCTTCTTTCCAATGAAAAACTTTGGGTTCCTGCATGAACCTGGATAAATAGCTCACTACAAATTTGATATCTAGTCTAGTGTAGGTCAGGTAAATGAGACTCTCGATCAATTTCCGATAGAGAGTGGCACTTACCTCAGGAGATGGATCTGAATGAGATAAATGAAATTTTTTCTCCATGGGTGTAGTAATTAGTGTGTAATCCATCATCTTGAATTTCTTAAGCGTAGTCTTGGTATATTTCATCTGAGAAACAAAAATATGATTCTCTTTCTGACACACTTCCAATCCAAGACAATAGTGCATCACCCGAGATCGGTCATGTCGAATGATCAATTAAGATCTTTCTTCGTTGCATCGATCATCCTCACTGAACTACCAGTGATAACTAGATCGTCGACATAGACAACAAAAATCATAATCTCCCCCCTTGATTTTTGAGGTAAATATTGGGATCGTATGGATTTCTAACAAATCCATGTTGTACGAGATTCTCATCAATCTTGATGTACCATGCCCAAGTGGCTATTTTAGGCCATACATAGATTTCTTGATTTGGATACCTTTCCTTCTTAACTGGTACAACATATCCCTCAAAGTTGAGTCATATAGACTTCTTATTGTAAATATCCATTTAAGAAGGCACTTTTTACATCCATCTAGTTGACTTTCCATCCAAATGAGCATCTAGAGAAAAGATCATCCTGATCATTTTGATCTTAGCTGTGGGAGAAAATGTCTCCTCATAGTCAATACCTTCTTTTTGTGCATACCCCTTTGCTACAAGTCTCACTTTATACTTGTCCACTGTCCCATCTACTTTGTAATTTGTTTTAAATATCCATCTGCATCCAATGGGTTTCTTCCTTGGTGGAAGATCGACAAGTTGCCAAGTGTTATTCTTCATCATTGATTGATATTCAAAATCCATGGCATATTTCCAAGCTTTTACCGTAGGGATTCCTGACTATGTGAGGGCTCATCCGATTCAATAACTCTACTCATCAAGGCAAAGTTAACTTCTTCTCTTGCTTTACTCGTGAGAATGTGGTCCAGGGTGGATGTATCCTCAGGTGGAGCATCCATTCTTGTATCTCATAATGTACTTGTACACCATTTAGGCATACACGCTGAACTATTCCCATGGGTCTTGGTTCTATCTGATCAACACCATCATCCCCATCATCACTTTCATCTTTAGAGGGAACATTAACTTCAATTTTTACAACTGGTGAAAAATCTACTTCTTGTGAGTCTAGAGGAGGATTCTTTGCTTCCTTCTTCTCAAAAACTCAACATCTCTGCTGGTGTAGACTTTTCTAGTCTTAGGATCCATCAATCTATACCCAAGAGTCTCTTCACTATACCCAATAAAGACAAGTTTCTATGTGACTTCATGTCCAATTTCTTTATGTTCTATTTGGGTATGTGCATGCTTGCTTTGCACCCGAATACTCTAAGGTGTGCAATAGATGGTTTCCATTTTGACCATGCTTCTTGTGGTGTTACTCCATCAAGAGCAACAATGGGTGCTCTGTTCAAAAAATACACTATTGTCTTTGTTGCTTCTACCTAGAATGTATTTACAAATGCAGAATCATCGATCATGCATCACACCATTTCCATGATAGTATGATTTCTTCTCTCAACAACACCATTTTTTGCGGGTGTGTGTGGAGGAGGCATTTATCGACGAATCTCCGTGAGTTTGTAGGTAGTCAATGAACTCATCACTGGTGAATTCCCCCTCAATCTGAGTGGAGAGTTCTGATGTGATGACCAATTTCATTCTCAATTGCTATTTTGAACTTTTTGAAGGTTTCAAACACTTCACTTTTCTTGTGAAGACAGAAAATCCACATTTTTCTTGAATAGTCATCAACACAAAGCATGAAGTACTGGAACCTGAATGACTTGGTTGCATCGGACCACAAAGATCCATACAAACCAGGTCAAGTTTACCATGAGCTCGAAATGTACTCCTCTTAAATGAAGCTCTATGTTGTTTGCTTGTTAGGTAGTGAGGACACTTATCTGTATCCTTCTGAAGAGATGGTAGCCCATGTACCATATTACACCGGTGAAGTGTTTCAAGATATTTGAAACTTACATGACCAAATATCTATGCCACAACTATGCTAAGGTGGATTTCTTAGCCATAAGTGCTTGATCATCTCTGTGAACAAAATCAAGTTGGAACATGCGTCCCACATTGGAGGCTTTTGTAATTATTTTTGAGCCTCTTGATTTGTCTCAATCAAACACGTTTTCTTGCCAGATTGACTATCAAAGTCAATTTTTAGGTTGTGATCTAGGAGTTGACTAACTGAAAGAAGATTCTTAGTCAACCTAGGGACATATAGACATCCGATAGTCTACATTTGTGTGAACCAAGGGGTAGAGAAATGTTCCCAATCCCCTAAACTGTATATGAAGAATCATCTCCCAACGAAACATGATTTTTCAATGGCATGTCCCTCATTGAAATAAACCAAGTCTCTTGTGGATGGTCATATGTCGAGTGCCTCCCAATCAACATACCAAACATCACTAGATGACATGGATGGTTCACTAGATCGAGTAGTGAACAAGTAGTCTTCATTGTTTGACTGTTCTTCTTGCTCAGAATATTACCTTGCTTGATGGGGTCTTTTTTTCTAGTTCCCATTTTCTACCCTTGATTTTAGTTAGAATGTCCCTTGTGAGATTTTTGTGGAGGTCCAGAGTTGCTTGATGAACCTTTCTTGTAAGTATTATACCAAAAATTTTGTAGGTTATGTCTTCTTTTGTAGATTGGAAATTTCTTCTTCTGTTGTCGATCCCCTTGATACTGATTTTGATTTTGGGATTTTTGATAGGAATTAGGTTTCCCTTTACCTTTTCCTTTCCATTTTTTATGTGAAGATAGTGCTCGCTTCTGTCATCATCCTTATTGTGCATTGCTTCCTCTTGTTACAGTAGGTTTACCAGCTTGTCAAAACTAATTGTCGTATCTGACACATTTAGTGTTGTGACAAAAATGTGGTAAGAAGAGGGGAGTGCTCTTAGAACAATGGGAACGAGAGCATCATTTGTGACTAGTTCTCCCAAGGCTAGAAGTGAAGCCCTTAATTCTGCAACTCTTCTTAGGAAAGCTTCTATTTTTCATTCTACTTGAACTTTAATGTGTGTAACTGGCTCTACAAATTTAGTATAACATTCTTGTTCTTGGCCTCGTATACTGTGCTCAACTTATCCCATGCTTCTTTGGTTGTTTTGGCATCTCAAATGTGGGGTTACACATCATCGAACACTCCAAACAAGATGATGAGTTTGGCCTTCTAATCTACTTTATCAAACTACCGTTGTTGTGTTGTATCAGTAGTTGATCTGGTCAGAGTACCATTCACAGTAGGCTAGATCTCTTCAAACTCAAGTTGTGTCTTAATTTTTGTCTTCTATACAACATAGTTATTTCCTCTGAGTAATTGTGAATCTAGAAGAAAAAATTTGGGGGCATTGGTGCCCATTTTGCAGAGATCACTGATAGGGTTTGGCTCTTATCACTCTAGGTATAAGGTCTCCCAATCTATATACCATCAGCCAATATACCGAACCTTTCTATATACACACCCTTCCGATATACCCGGTGGTACATGGAAGAAGCTCTCCCTTTCTATATACTTAATGGTACGTGAAAGAGGCATTAACGTACGTGAAAGAATTCAATACGTGGTACTAAGACAGTACTGAAAGGGGTCTATGCAATTATTGACATTGGCTCAAAGAAATATCCTCATACATGCACGTAACTTCACTATATACTCGGATAATTTCTCAGTCTAGATTTATGTCATGAAATCATTCACAGATGGATGGGATGGCTCATAGTGTATGTACTGTGACCTTATTACTCCCCATCGATTTATAAGGATGATGCCAAAATGGCATTATTATAGCTATATTAGGCATTAAGTGTAGTAGTAGTTGTGATGGCTTTACTCCGTAAGAACTTCCCGAGGAACCGTATATACCAAATGATGTGAATGAGATCTAGGATCTCGTGAGTGTTACAGAACCATTTTTTTGTTGTTTTTTATTACAATTCTGCCAGTTTCTAATCAGTTACAAAGTTTGCAGTTGACTTATGGCAACCTGCAAATTAGTACAATATATTTCAGCATGTAATTACATTCAAAAATCTGGAAAAAATTGAATGGCAGGAAAAAAATTTGTTTTTGAGCCCTGGTGGCCTCCGAGCCCAATACGACCCAAAATGCAAAGAATTGCAAAAAACCAGCTGAAAATGCAATTTTTAGCTATCCCCCTTTGGAAAAAGTTACCCGAATGAAAAAACAAACTGAATGGGAGAAAAATAAATTTACCCTAAATTAGGGATTTCTCTGCTAAATTTAGTTAGTTATAACTAAATTTGAATTTCCCGCTAAATTTAGTGGTTCTACCAAATTTTCCAAAATTCAAAAAGTAAGTTGGGGGTGGGATTCAAACCTCACACCTCCCACTTCTAAGTCATTTGGTCTATCCACCTTGGCCGCTTGTGCACTTGTTATATAGAATGAACGAATTTGTATTTAAACAAATGTAAAACTAACTAACCTTTTGAAAGAAGCGATCTGAATGAAGCTCCACGTGGCTGCATGTGTGGAAGGTGAATTTAGGGTTTTTATTTGGCGTGAAAAATGGATCTTCAAGTGCCTTTGTCTTCTTTCCTTGTTTTTATTTGTATCTCCTTCTTTTTGGATGTTGCCACTTTTTTTTTGTTTGCAGGTGCTTTTTTTTTAAATTGTTTGCACCTACTTTCCTTAGTTACTACTTTCTTTGTTGTTGTTGATGCTAATGGACACCACGTTTTTGTTGGTGTAATTCAGCTTAGAGTTTTGAGGTCAACTTGGAGTTTTGGCCGCTTTGTCCTTATGCAGGACGTAGTGATGGAGCTCCCAACTCGCCACTGTGGAGATCTGACTCGGCTGGAGGATGGAGATCCCTCTGTTTACCCTGTTTAGTTTTTTTTTTTTTACAAGTGAAAGTTTTGTGCATTGGAGATTGTGCAATCCACGTTTAATTTTTTGTGACTACGTTTGGAGGATGGTTCGAGATCTATTTGATGCGAAGAAACTAGTGGGAGCAGCTCGGTTGGTCTTCAAACGGTGTGCAGGTGACTTGGTCCATGTTGAACACAAGTAACACGACTTTTTTTTAAATTGTTACCACCATTTACTTGTTATTCGTTGTGTATGCTTGGTGTGTGCAGGTCACTGCATGGGCTTGTATGGATGGCAGGGTCCAAATTGTAGCCAAAACACCTTAGCTTGGTCCATGATAATCTCCAAATCACTCAATACAAAAAATGTAGTCTACAGAGCTACCAAATGTAGCAATATATATATATATATTTTTTAAAAATATTCTGAAAATGAACAGCTTCCAAGATAGCAAATTTTCCTGGTGTAGAGGGCACCAAGGAAAAAAAATTTGCTTTACGTTTACCTAGAATTGACACAGGAGGTTGTGGGATTGCAGGGAGATGTGGGAAGCTACTGGAGGCAGCACTGGCTCTCCGACGAAGTAGATTTCTTCTCCATGAATTCTTCTTCCTCTGCAACCTTCTACAACCTTGTCAGGAGCTTTAATTCGCTCTGGTACCAAATGTAAATAGGGACGGAAGCCTAAAATTATATTAATCAGAATCAACCAATTTACAATAGTTGGACTGTAATACTTATAGGTATTGTATAGTCATGTGCAGACAAAAGAAAGGTTACACAGGTACAACCAAAATTACAATAGCTTCCATTATACATCCGGGAAGAACAAAAATACAATCAAACAATTATATTGTTAAAACAATATAACAACATCCATTTTTGAATAAAACAAATAATATGGTTAAATAACAACATTATTTAATTAATATAATGCACAATTAATTAGGATAATAATAATATTGTATCCTAACATTAGATTGTTTTATCCAAATAGTATTTGTTATTCATGCTCCACTTTATTGTCTCAATCTTGCTTTCATTATTCACATGAGTGTGATTGGTGCTTTAAAACCCAAAAAGACAAAAATTCAAAAGGTCAAAGGTACGAGACCCAACCATGCTCTTGTTTCATGTAGAAATTTGTAGGTCCCCATTTTAGTTTTAATCCCTAGTAATTGTAGGGAAGAAGGACATAAATGAATGATCATTGATAATTGAGTCTACCTAATTGATGGTCATTTGAAAGAAATTATTTTCTCTCATATTTTTTTCATCTTCAAGGTCGTCAACTAAATGACATTTAATTTCGTAGTCAAGGCGCAAGTATGAATGGAAAGTTGGAAATTAAATGATGGATATTGCATACTTGCATGCCATGTACATATTAAAAAGATCTTATTATTTTAATGGAAATAATATCTATTATCCGCACTCCACTTCATAGTTTTTAGTTTGTTGGCATAAGTCACGTCAATGCAATCGATGTGTAGAATTTATCTTCATATCAAGATTTGCTATTTTTATTTTATGGCATCAAGGTTTTCAATTGGACATTTATTATTTCAATAAATAAGACACATATATGAATGGAATGTTAGAAATCAAAATATTTAAAATAAATACCTACATGTCCCACACCCATTCCATGGATCAAATGTTCCCTACCTAAATAATATCTACTATTTGCACTCCATTTAAGCATTTCAATCTGATGAAGAGGATAAAATAAAAATAATTTTTTTGAACATGTTAAGGGTTCGAAACCCAACTTGAGTGCTTGTGTCTTGTAGCAATTTGGAGCCTTCTTTTCCAATTATAAGCTCATGTAATTATGCAAACACATGATCAATAAGTGATGCCCTCGAACAAGTGTTATACTAATGAAAGGAAGATTGTATTTGTCAATCGAGATTGTTATTTATTTGTTTCATGTCAACAAGGATTTCGATTAAAAACATACAAACCATATTATCGAAAAAATATTTAAAATATAATTATAAAATAAATATATAAAAATATAATTTATATTATATTACATATATATATGAATAAATAAATAATAAAAAAATTCAAACATTATTATTAATAAAAACTATATATATTGGTATGTGAAAAGTGCTTCTTTAATAAATTAGAAGACTTCAAAAAGAAAATTCATTAGCTGAGAATTTAGATATTGTTTCTCGTGTGTCAAATTTTGGTGAATGTTAGAATATGCATGTTTATATACTAGCAATTGCAAATGAGTTACAAGTTATGCCGGAGAGGGAATGAGATTTTGTATGCAATATAGTCCTGATACAAAGTGAAGGTAAATTATGTTTTGTGTTGCATTACAAGTGGGGTTTGCTTATATATATGTACAACTCTTAACTTATTTAATGTCGGAGTTTACCAATGGATCCTAGATCATGGTATTGTTTTGTGCGCATGATGGGGGAAGGAGTATTTCCATGCCTTGTACGCCGTGTGCCAATTCTGTGTTGTAAAGTCTTTTCTCCTCCTCCTTGCGTGATTTTACGTTCTTTGTATATCTCATTCTTGCGTAGCGTTCAAACGTAAAAGCTGGTAGGATTTGTAGATCGTTGATGGCACGAACTCTTGACATTGCTGTGAATGTTAGTCCTTGACGGTCAACGTTTCCGATGTCTACTGTGGCCTTGTCAAGAGTTAGGCCTTGTGATTTGTGGATGGTAAGGCCCCAAGACATTTTTAGTGGGATTTGGCGACGATTTCCACGTGTGACAGGAGGTAGGGGCAAGTGGGTTGGGTTGAGTATGTCCCATGGGGGCCTTGGTAGTGTTTGAAGTTGACAACAACAAAGGATGGCAAGTCTGGTGGTTGTGTTTCTGGGTTGTACACGACATCTGTCACTTGCCCGAGTGCACCATTAACCAATCCTGAGCTAACCCATAAGTTAGATGTCAACATGACCTCTTGTCCGGTGCATAGGAAAACTACTGGGTCTAGTTGAGTGTCGTTGATGTCTGAGTCAGAGTTATGTTTGCTTTGTTCTGCGATGCTCATTGCAATTGGTACGTGTAAGGATTTTAGCATTTGTTTATTGTGCTTGCTTGCTAGGTCCTTTGTTGCAAATAGGTGCTTCTCAGTCATGAACATGGATTGCTCTGAGGTAGACATGCATGACTTTGTACGTGACATGAGAAGAGACCAATCCTTAACGGTTGCTTCTGCATTTCTGATGTTGGTCAACATTTCTCTGAATTCAAGTTGTGTCGAGTTTAATCCTTGTTGCCTAAAGTTTGTGTCCAAGGTGATCACGGTATCAAAAGCATGCCAAAGGGAGCTTCCTACTTTGTTGCCTACATATAATGGTACATCATTGACCGGAGGGAGCTGGCCTAAGTCTCCCACCAAAATCATTGAGTAGTTATCGAACGCGTGGTTACTATGTTGGGGAATGCCTCACGAAGTCTTTTGTTGATGTTGTGTAACATTATAGGACCTATAAAGCTCATTTCATCTATGAGTATGTAATGTATGGCACTCATACGCTCTTGGAAGATTTCTAGGGCTTGGCCTTCAAGAGGTTTCATGTTGGAAATGGGTATTCGGAGGGAAGAATGTATAGTAGATGATTTTATATTGAATGCAACAATACCTGTTGGGGCTAGTACAAGGAGGGAAGATTTTAATTTTCCAGCCATATTTTCAAGCCCATTTCTTATGCATTGTATGAGGTATGATTTTCCTGTACCAGTGGTTCCCTGAATGATCATCTTCAATGGTGGGTGTTTCCCTTGTTGAGTTGCATGGGAAAGCACAATTGAGTATGCAAGGTGTTGTTTTGATGATAGCTGCAGAGTGTCTAAATGGGTAGGTGGAGTAACAACTGGTGGTGAATTTTCAGTGCAGGCAATGTCTATGAATTTAGGTGCACTTATTTGTAAGGCAGCAGGGATTGAATGAACCTTCCAATCATGGTTAATGTCAAAGTCACGAGGCCTATCATGTCTACATCATCAATTGTTGTATTGAGTGTTGGGTGCATGCGTGATATATGCTCCCATTCAAATAGTTGTGCATGCGGCGGATTAGATCCTTACGAGTCATTGTCATCACTACTTGTCCCAGTTGCAGTTTCTTCTAGAGTAGTGGCTCTATTAACATGTAAAGGGACGTAAGAGTTTTTCAATTTTTCCCATTGGTTAGTTATTTCAGATGTAGAGATGCCAATGTCTGTTTGGATATGTCGAAAGGGTTTATAAAGTAGAAGCTCTGACTAGCAAAAATCCTCATAGTGTATCGCATCTGGGGTGGGGACATCACTGTATCGGGGAATACGCGGACGACAGTAGGGGGTTCTTCTTTGTAGCCATTGAGTAACTTTCCTTTGGTTGTTGTAGGACCAGGAACGAGCAAGCTTCAAAGAGGGAGGTGTTCTCTAATTGTGTAGGGCGTTTTATGTATGCATCTATGAATGAAGGGAATTGGAATGTGTTTCCTAGGTCTGGAGGACACGTTTGAATACCTGCTTACCGACGGATAGGGTAATAAATGTTCAGCTACAACTGGAAAGGGGGAGTTTTTGTAACATGTGGCATGTTTCTTGTGCACCAATGTCCCGGTCGACAATAGTTTCAGAGAGGAATTTGCTGTAGGCCATCTTTGCAGGGTGATCGACGCTAACTTCATTAGATATCCTTGTCAACATGTGATGGTAGCTTTCTGATTTCTTCTCTACCTTGGCTGCATATTTTGCAATGTATTGTAGGACCGCATGTCGTGACACAATGGGTTGGCAGTCAACATTGGCTCACCATAGTGCTAGCATGTCTGAGTTGTGTATGTTGACCCATGCATCATTGCATGCAGGGGTGTACTTTTTTTTACCGGTTTCATCTAAGCCCAAGCTCGAATACTCTTGGAGTGGCCAAGGGGCTTTATATCTACATTGAAGTGTCCCATTTTTTTCTGCAAGCAGGTTGCCTCACTACATTTTGTGTGGCGTTGCATGCGGTTCAACAAGTTTTCATAGTCAGCTACTGGGTTGTCTGTAAGTATCCCGTATGTGTCTAACAAGCACGGGTCATCTTCCTGCGAATGATGTATCCTAGGTTTTCCACTCTCAGGGCCCCTTGGATTCCATGCAGTTACTAATTGGTCGAAGTAAGTCTTTGCCGCATCAAGTTCAAGGGGGTTGTCCCAGTTTAGGACCTCCATGTTTGGTGCATTTGGAAGCCATATAAACCCGTGGATATGAGTCGAGCCTCTATGTTGCCATTCGTACCTGTATTTTCACAAAGAGGATCCATGTTGGTAAATGGGGTAGGGGTGGTATTGTATGAAAATCTAAGTGGTAGTGAGCTCACCTATACCAGTAGTCGGTGCAATGCATTTTTTTTTAAGCACCTCCTCGCAAAATATTGTAAATCTTTTTTCCATGTATGCAGAGACAATATGGGGGTGCATGTTCAAGTTCATGTTTCTCCATTGTTGGCTAGTTGTTGTGGGTGGCGTAGGGGTTCCTGGCATTGCTTTGTGTAAATCTGGCCATTTAGTATCTGCTGCACTTAAAGTGAAGAAAAGTGTAGGGCTTTCTAGTTGGGTTATCATATCTGTGAGTTCATGTCTGCGCTTGCACCAAAATGATTTAGTTCCTCACAAATTGGACCCAAAGCGCATTAGTTGCTCTGCAATGGGCATCTCGGTAGTGTGCAAGTTTCTGGTGTAACATCGAAACCGTGGTAGGCAAGTTGTCCCCTATATTTTTTTTGTGAAAACAACAGATGTTGATTGGCTTCTGTGGCGCAACATAATGTTGAGAATGAAGTAACGAAAGCGCGGATGGCTTCCAAATCTATTATCATGGTAACGTAGTAGGTGTAGTGCATATTCATGCATGTGAACCCTCTTGATGCGTGCTTGGTGGAACAATGCAACCCCTGTAGGGAACAATGTTGGAAAAGCCATAGATAGCAAACCCTCAGTGTCGTATTCGACTGACCGCGGATGAACCAATGTGTGGCCACTCAATTGATTGTAGCGGAGTTTTTTTTCTGCCTTCGATGAAATTTGTTATTTGGTCAACTTCTGAAGTGGCTGGAGGGAGGGAGGACACAAAAGATGATGGTTGCCGCTCGTGGGTATTTGGTGGGGAACTTGGGGAAGCTCTACTTCTGATTTTGCTTCAGCATTGTCTGTGATAGTTGAATTGAAGTGTGGTAGGGAAGTAGATATATCAGTACTGTGAGGTGGTAGGGAATGCAATGCAGGTTGGTCTAGGACAACATCCTTGTAGTAAGGGTCATGAGCTATTTTGAATTGCAATGCAGCCAAAACACGAGATCTACTTACAAAGCAGTCGTAAGCTTTATTTGTTGCTCCGATTCTTCGGATGATTAAGATGTCCAAGTCTTCACGCGCCGAGGCAAGTGTTTAGTTATGGATGAAACATCTTGGGGGAAGCATATGGTGTGGCCCCTATATTTGTATTGGCCACCTACAACGTGAGTCACTTGCAATATTGGGTTGACCCTTGCTATCAACATTTCCTCAACTTGTGTAAGTGAAGATAACACCTTAGGTTGCGGGCCTGGGTCCATGTTATTCCAACTTGAGAAGCGGCGATCATCCTTTTCAACAATGCATCTGACAAGTATGGGCACCTTTGTAAACCCTTGTACGTAGCCCAACATATAATTCATTACAACATGAACATGTGTTTGAGGTGGGAGGTGATCTAATCTTTGGCGGAATTGGCGTTGCGTATCTTGGAGTGAATGCGTATTTGGTGTGTGATCTTCGAGTAGGTTGACATGGTTGGCTATATAGATTGGCGCTTGTGTGTTCAGCTTTTGTCGTTTCATGCAAGCTATATGGCGACGATGCTCATTGAGGTTGTTTTTGTTGGCTGCATACCTCAACCGAGCCTTTGCATTTTTCTCAGTCCGGGTTAGGCCTGCAAAAAATGAGTTAAAAAGTAACAATAATTAGGTATAGAAGATAGTTAATGCATGCAAAAAGAAAAGTTCTTTTGTTTGATTGGAGTGAAGTGTAACAATGTATGTTGACAGTGTTTGCATTGCTAGTATAAAGTGACTTTGATTGCACCCGAATATGTGTATTATAAAGACATATTAAGAACACAGAGTGGTATATAAATATAGGAAAACTTGAGCACAACATGCATTAATATTAAAGGTTATATAACTTATGAATGCAAAAACCTAGATGTGGAGTAGGTGGTATGGTAAGTATGTATTGGTAAGTTGCTAACATTGTGTGGGTACAATATAATATGATTTCTGAGGTAGTGTTCTTCAGATCTTTTTCATCAATACATAGTTACGGGGATGCGAGGAATGCATCTAATGGGGATTCCTACATGCTGGAAGTCAAGTCATGTCCTTAATCGCAGCGGCATGACAACAGTGCATTTTGCCGGGCTTTCTCTTCCGACCTATAGACCTCTAGCTTCGTGGATATTTTGAACATGTAGCGGTGGAATAGAATTGGCTTAACAACAGGCCAAAACATGTCAGGTGTTGGTGCAAGAAGTTGTAGCTCTTGTGTTGATATACCCATTATTGATGTAGCAACTCATCAAAAGAAGTTACCCATGTTGTTGATGTGCCATCCTCAATGATGAAGTGTAATGCATATTTGTTTGTAGAGTAAAGATGAGTAATGAGAGACGTCGTGCTTGCATTTTTGGCAATACCAAGAGGAGTTTGCAGTTAGATCAAGTTTTTTCTTGCATTGTTGGTTGTTAACAATTGATGTGCATGTTGGATAGCTAAAGGAGGACATATTAATGTGTATAATTGTTTGCTAACATTGTGGGGTGGAGAAGGTGAGTGGTTTACCTAGGCTGCGAGGAGGATTTCATGCCTGCGATATTGGTTTTCTCAATTTTCCAATACTCACCGAAGGGTATGCAGCCATTGTAGAGGCGAGCGAAGTAAACCATGCACGCACGTTAATGTGCATGAGCCTCAGGTTGCATATTATATCGGGATCTATGAAGATTTGTGTATTAGGGCCGTGGCTAATGTTGTTCCTTTGAAAGTTGTAGTTTTTGCTCTCTTAATTGCAAGAACGGTGCATGAGCGGATCGATTGATGTCTTAGGGCCCGTGTAGCACATAATTCACTTAGAAGTTTGCCCTCATTGTCACTAAAAGCACCCCATAACGTTGCCTCAATACATAGTGCCGAGTTATCACTTAGTACGACTGTGCGTTTGTGGTTGAAAGTACTATCACTTTTCCTGATAGTGGAGGGGGCGGTAATGGATAGTGCAATAGCTAGTAGGTCAATGGTGGATTTGGCGGGGGAGGAGTTGATTTCTGCTATTGTTTTGAAGCGGAAAAGATATTGCGGTATGTTTACGGACTGGTTTGTACTAAGCTTTACAGAGGAGTCCAAGTCTAGGATGATGTCCCAAGGAGTTGTGGAGTTGTTGTAATCTTTTTTTGCAGTCCGCAAGGTGCCTCCTTTGATTGTGTATGTTTTACCTAGTTGTATTTGGTTGTAGTAAGAAGTTGCAGCTAGGTCGAAAGAAGTCACCACTATATCTAAATTGCTTTTGTCGATAATGTCGAAGCTGAAAACCTGCCCTGTGCATTTTTCCGTGCTATAGTTGTTTAGGTTGCCTTTTTTGATGACCCTACCTTCAATAGTCCAAACGCTTTGGTAAGGATTTAACAATTTAATTGGCGTGAGTTGCATGCAGTGTATAGGATGGCCTTCATGAGTAGCCGGTGCCAAAGTATCTGTGCGGGATGTTGGCATGTGTACGGCCAGTTGGGGAGGAACAACGTTGGGGGCAATGGAGTCTGCGATGCTGGTGGTTCCTAAACAATAAAATAAAATGGAAATGAATTAGCAAATGGGGTAATGTTAAGTACGAGGGAGCATGCGCTAAACCATAAAGTGGGGAAACCAAGTTATGGCCCACGTAAAGTGTTTTTTTAGAGAATAAGCACGTAAAGATATGTACAGTGGGGAAGATGTTTATATAACACAACAGTTTCTATGCTCATTCTTTAAGTAAAGTATGAAACATATGTACAACAACTATATTGTATATATCGTGATTGGAATTATACAAAACTTTTGACAATGGTTTCAAAATGGAACATGTACACCATATTTATGCAAGTATAGGTTTATCAAGTTAGACCTTCAAAAAGAGGTTACTGTGGGGTAGGATGAAAGAGGTGGGCATATGTATGAGCAGTGCAAAGTCGTAGTAGGGGTGAGGTAGGGACTTAAATTAAAGGGACACAAGATAAGCTTTGAATGCAGCTCTAATGGAGTGTTCCTCGCCACCAGAGTAGTACTGGTCATAGCTGAGCGAACGAAGGAAAGTGTACAATGCGTCAAGCCTAAGGTACGTTGCATCTACCTTGTGCATCATGTCTAAGACAGTGGTTAAATCACTATCGAGAATCATTGCTGATGGGATGAGGGACTCTGATATCCTACCAGAAATGGTTGAGCATGTAGCTGCAACAGAAGTAGCCAAAGAATGGACAGAAGTCGCAAGCGGTGGTTGGACACTTTGTATTGAGCTTTCGTTGGTGGTTGCTTGGGTTGCATATGACTGAGGGGTCCCATTTGAAGCTACCAGTTCAATAGGAGGGCTCCCGAAAATGGCACCAGAGGTATCATCAGATATTGTGATAATGGATGGGCTTCCACTTGGAGTGGCCATAATACCTGGAAAAAGCAACCAACTTTGTTTAGTATAAATTTAGCTTCTACTGACAAGTACAAAAATACATATACATATATATGTCACGGATTATGGTTAGGACAAAGACAGAACCATGATATTTAGTGAATGTCATGCAATTGAGATGGAGATGTAGTTAAAACAACATTCCAAAAGGAAAAATGATCTGTACATTCCTTTCAGTTAGAGAAGTGCTGAAGAATTCTAAACATTGCAAAAACATTGGCTCACTTTGAAACTGAAATTAACTACATCCATAAATCATATATCATATATTTCATCCATAATTCTCTATATGCAACTATGGAAATGTCGAACATGCTCATTGTAGTTTTCAGCAGAGCTTACATAAAGATTATCAATGATTAGTTGAAACCTAACCCGTGGATTGGTATTTTAGTTAATACATTCCCCGAGAAAGAATTTATCTTATTTAATGATTGTTTCCCTGCATCAGTTCCCAGTGCCCTTGTTGCAAAGATATGGAGAAGATTAAAGAGAGCTCAATTTAGCCTCTGTAGTTTCATTTGATTTTGGGTATTGTTCAAAAGACATTGAAGCAAAAATTCAGTTAAGTACTTTGGCTTCAATATTTTCGTGTTGTGCAATTTACAAAATAGCACAAAGCTGAAGCAAAGCAAAGCAAAGAATTTGAGAAGAATAGAGCATTTGCCAAAGGAGAAGACAACATTTCTGAAGAAAATAGAGCACTAAAAGAACAAAGTCATAAGCAATGAAATAAGATAAGTAGAAAAAACACAACAAGAGTTTAGTACCACCTACTCATGCAAAAATTACAGAGTACATATAGACTGAACTCGATGAGATTGATCCTAAATCAGAATGGTTTGCAGCTGATGATAAGATTTCGAACGAGATTGCCATCGAATGTATAAGCAGGATGATGATATTTCAACTGCGCATTCTATAGTCTCCTAGCCGCATAGCATTTTATGTTGTAAGTTGTGATTGGGCTGATGAAAACAATAACAATAACTTCAAGAAAACTACGCCCTGGACCCACTATAACTACAGATACTAAGACAATATACCAAAACGTATGTACCTAGTTTTTACAAATAATTCTAACTCACGAGACTGTTTTGACTTAAAAGATGTGACCAATAATGAAAGCATGGCTGAGCATACTGCGCATTTTGTGAAACATATCCATGGCTGAGCATACGTCATATCTGAATCTTTATCTTCTTGTCCATGGAAGGAGTTGATGTAATAACCGTGTCCGAGAATTGAAAGGAGAGAACTGGCGAGGCGAACAAAACTGAATCAAAGCCACTCAGATTAGATGCAATAACTAACAGGAGCGATGGGTAATCATTCACAGAATTCAGGCATGGATCAGACTGTGACAAATTTTTGTCTAAGCCTAGCACACCAACAATAAAATCCTTTGAATTCTCATATGATAGCCAACATATTCACGACCAAGGATGATAGTACAGAAACGTCCCTTGCACGGAGTCACACGGCAAGGTACAGACCGTTCTAGATTGGTTTGTTCCACTTCTTAATGTCAACAACATATAAACCCAATAAAATACGTTCATCGCAACAAAACAATAATTTGCATTATTTATATCTCCCTGCAGAATTATTACAGCGAATAAATGAAAGAATTACAGAGAAGGAAAGAAATGTTGCTAAAAACTGATCCGGAAGAAGTTGGCATAGCAACAATGGCATAGCAACAAAACAATACTTTGCAAACCTGTTATATCTCTGAACTGTGGCGTATATGAGGTGAGAGGGTGTTGCAAGCGCTGGCAATAACAATCAAGCGGAGATGGTGCAGGATGTAAATTTAAAAATGCAGGGGTGTATTTATAGAGAGAGATAGTTTAAGCAGCCTGTAAGAGGAGGACAACAGGTAGATAGCAATGACCGACTCTATAAGAAATGCAATTACTCCTCTAAATATCGCACCAGCACACTGTTTCTTACATCAGCTTTGCACTGTTACAAAATTGCACGTATATTTCATTTACAAGCTTTTATTCACCTGATGCATACACAGTGTGCAGTTTCCAACTGGAGTTATTGCGAAGCGGTGGACAGCTGTGACTGTGTATTTATGCTCAGCGGTACCCAGGCAGAGTCCACCGACCCTGAACATAGCCGCCAAGCTGTATAAGTTAAAAAGTATTATTATGAATGAATCTGAAGCTGAGGTATGGACATGGTCGGTTAGGCAGGTGATGGTCGGTTACGATGACACTCTCGAATATTGCAATTTCATTGGATGAGAGGAAACAATCCTCTTTGCCTCCCATTTATTCTTTTCTTTTTATGGAAGTTGACGAAGACGTCCATGCGCTTGTTTTTTTCGGGATCTTCAAATTGTATGTATTCATTCATGGACATTTAGCATGAAAGCAAAAAAGTTATGCGATGGCTACCTACCTATCCAGTTTAGAAGACAATATTCAATTATTTTATGGGTATATACATATGTCATCTTACTATCCTTTTATGTATGTTTATTTAAATTTAGCAAAGTGGGTAGCCGGAAAGAGCAAAGTGGGTAGCCGAGAAAGGTTAGGCTGAAAAATGTTGCGAATTTGACACTTAGTCCAAGATTACTCAATGCGCTTGCGTACAAAAACAACTCACCATGTAGCCTAATAATCATGGACAACTGAAATTATTTTTAAGTTGTTGATATGGAATGCGAAGTGGATGGCTAGATCGACGCATGAATGTACTAATAGTCGAGACCTACGATATTTCAAATTGGGAAAATGGATTCAATGTAAAAATTAAAAAAATATAATTTCATTTAAAATTTTATTCTAACATTAAAAATAATAATATGTATTTTTTGCAAGCCGTCTTTATAACACATAATGTCTCACTCTTATTTAAGATAGTAATGTAGTTACATAATTCACCACATGTTAGAATATCGATCCGCACTCAAACTTGTGACATCTTCACATAACTTAACAACATACTAGTGTCTGTGATGGATTGGATTTTGGATTTTAGTAATAGTGAGGGAAATCTGTAAAAATTCCCCTATTGTTGAACAAGCATCTTGTGCCATAAAATCAGTATGATGTTTTTATCATTTCCTGTGTATGATCTTCCAGCATTGTTAGTTATCGATCTTAGTGTTAGCAATGGCCTATTCTCACTCGGGTGGAGGTTATTCTCCCCAAAATGTACCACCATACATAAAAATACCCATAAAACATACCATGCGACCATCATGTCCATCCATTGCCACATGACAGGTGGTTCAACACTTAGTTTTTTTGAGATTTTTTTGTTCAAAAACACTTTGTTTTTCAATAGTGTGTTTTTCAACATTGTGTAATAATAAATGCAATGTCCAAGGTAATTTTAACCCATGACCTTCACGTTATTAACAACCCACATAACATGTACTACATGCAACCATTTGATTTCAATTAGATATGTTCAAAAATTAAATGAGTGATTTGACTATTGATGCGTGGGTCCCAGCCATGCATGTCTCTATGGTACATTTTATGGGTATTTTTATGTATGGTGGTGCATTTTGTGGGGAGAATAGCCTCATACTATTTAATAGGCATGCATGAACCATAAAATCAATATGACATTTTTATCATTTCCTGCATATGATCTTAGTGCCAAGAATGAAATCTTGTAATTCTAGAACGCCTACAAATTCAAGCATTCATTCAATCGGAGAATAAAAATAACTCCACAATACATTTTTAGATTAATATAAATTATAATAGGTAGTGATGGTGTCAATGGAGGTGATGTCTAGGTGGGTACGCAAGAAATCCTTGTAGGCCTATGTAGAAAATCTTTGCGGTCTTAGAAAGCGAACAATGGAGAGAAAATAAACGAGAACAATAAAATAGCATGCAAATAACTTGATTAATACTCAATCCAACATTGTTGTGCATTCTCCATTAATAAAATCTTCATACTCATATTTTTGTCTCATTACATTCAAGTTATGTGTGTAACACACTTTCTTGCAAAACAAAAACACTTCTTTGCTAATTAAATAACCACCTAAAGATCTAAAAAAAGAGCACTCTAAATTTAAGTGTTGCTTTAAATCAGCACATGTTGTGTATGAAATAAAGCAGATTTATTTTTTGTTTTATTTAATTTAACTCTATTTCCTAAAAATAGGAATCCAACTAAAGTTGGACTGCATGCTAAACTAAAGCTAAACTTAGCTTTCCTAAAAAGCTACGAAAGGAATTATATGTTGCACATGCATATTTCCAACACTCCCCTTTAATTATGACCTGTAGCTTTCACTATTATGGAGCTATGCTTTTATTTTCAGATCTTCCATGTGCAGGATCACAAACTCCTAAACAATCTCTCAAATATTCAAAAATTCCTTTGCCAAAGCCTTTGTAAAAATGTCTCAAAACCGATCTTTGGATCTACAAAATTCAAGACAATTTTTTTTTTTTTACCAACTCCTGATTAAATGATACCTCACATCAATATGCTTTCTCCTAAAAAACATGATTTTTGGACAATGATGTGGTTGAGTTTTGGTCACAAAAAAATTTGTGTAGCATCCTCTTGTTTCTACTATAAATATGTCAACACTCTTCTCATCTAAACAACTTGAAATGTTGCTCTTATTGCTGCTACATACTCTGTTTTTGTTGAAGATAACATGACAATGGGTTGCTTCTTTGATTCCCATGAAACCACTCCTATTCCAATGTCAAAAGTATAGCCAAGTGTGTTTTTCCTGTCATCTATACTTTCGGAATTGTCACTATCTATATAACCAATGAGTTTGAACTCATCTAATCTTGAATATAGAATTACATGATTCTTTTCTCCACACACATACCTCAAAATTATTTTTCCATCTTGCTAATGTGAATCTTTTAGAGATTCCATGAACCTCGAAATGAGGCTCACGACATACATAATGTCGAGCCTTGTGGTACATCAAACACATAATACTTCCAACCAACTTTTTGAATAATGTTGAATCCACAAATGATCCATTATCATGTTTGCTCAACCTCAAACCTACTACAACTGGTGTTGGCATTGGCTTACAATTCAACATGTTAAACCTTTTCAAAACATCATTTGCATACTTTTCTTTTGAGATAAAAACTTCACCTTATGATTGTTGAACTTTAATGCCCAAAAAGTAATGGATAAGACCAAGATTTGTCATCTCAAATTCCTTCTTCATGGCTGATTTGAATGAATCTATAGATATATTTCCAGTAATGATGAAATCATCTACATATAAACAAATAATTAGAATCTTACCTTGCTCATTTATCTTGGTGTATAAGGTAGGCTCACTACTACTCCTACTAAAACCATTCTCAATCAAAAAGAATATATTATGATGTACCAAGCTCTAGGTGCTTGCTCGAGACCATAGAGCTTTCTTCATCTTGTATCCCTTTCCTTCATGAACCTCAATCTCATAACCTTTTGGCTGATTCACATAAACTTCCTCTTCAAGGAATCCATTCAAGAATGGTGATTTTACATCCATATGATAAATAGGCCATTTTTTTAGATGCAATTGGTAAAACCATTCTTACTTTGTGTCCAAACATGCTCTTCGGGTGAAAATGTTTCATTGTAGTCAACTCCATATTACTTGCATAAAACCTCTTGCTACCATCCTTGGTTTATGTGTCTGTATTTTTCCATCGCATAATATTTTTTCTTGTATACCCACTTGAATCCTATCATGAAATTTACTTTTGGATGATCCACCAGCCCCCATGTTTGATTCTTCTCTATAACATCAATCTCATTACCAATGGATTTTTACAAAACTTTATTTTTTATAGCCTCTTCAAAATATACTTGATTTGCAAGCTTTAGAAAACAATGCAAAACATAAAATGAGTTAGTTGTATCAATATTATAAATCTCAATAAGACTCCTTGTTTTCCATTACGTAGGACTATTTGATGCAAGACTACTTTTTGGTGATGGAGTTACTTCTAGTGCTCTCATGGTGTTTATTTCATAGCTAAAAATGGCTCAAATCTTGGAGACCTATAAACTAGAGATAGAGGTGTAGCTTGTGATACGACTTGTGGTGAATGTCTAAGATTTATAGATAGTACCTTGCTGCTCTAAAGTTTCATCTACCATATCATCATGCTGAATAGCTGAAGCTATACTCATTGTTTTCTCTATGTTTCCATCCCATGCTTCATTCTCAATAAAATGAACATCCATGTTGATCACAACCTTATTTAGTGACTGGATTGTACTACTTGTATGATTTTTTATTCTCTAAAGACCCAAAAAGATACACTTTTCTCCTTTGTTGTGAAATTTTTCCTTAGCTCATTAGGTACATGTGCATATGCTACGAACCAAAAACTCTGAAATGTGAAACATTGTGTTTCTGTTACTCCATGCTTGTTGAGAACCATGTTCCCAACAAGATTTTTGATGCCTGTTTAAAATGTAAATAGAAGTTTGCTACTACTTCTACCCAATAGTCATTTGGAAGGTGCTTTGAATTCAACATTCTTCTCCCCATATCCATGATGGTTCTATTATTTCTCTCTGCCACACCATTCCGTTGTGGTGTATACCTGGTAGTAAAATGCTTGTGTATACCATGATATTTGCAAAAATTCATAAATTCATTAGAAACATACTCACCTCCTTTGTCTATCCTTAGAAATTTGATGTAGTATCCACTTTTCTTCTCCATTAATGCCTTAAACTATTGAAATGTATCAAAGGCATCTTATTTATGTCTTAGAAAATATACCCATGTCTTCCTTGTATAGCCATTAGTGAATGTCATATAATATGAACATCCTCTAATAGAATTTTTAACATGGATCCACATAAATCTGAGTGCACAATTTCAAGTGGTGTACTTGCTCTTGTTGTTTTTCTAACTGGGAAAGAATCTTTGTGTTGCTTCCCAAAATACAACCTTCACATACTCTTTCCAGTTTTTGAATCAATGGTAAACCTTTAACCATATTCTTTCTATGAAGTAAATTCAAACCTCAAAATTCAAATGTCCATACCTTACATGCTAAATCCATGATTCATCTTTCATGATTGAACAAAAAGTTGATTGTGTTCCTTCATTACGGGACTTAAGCGTATTAGTGCATAAACCAACACAGGGACTCGCTTGATGTAGCATAGACCTGATTTGCATTTGTGTAGGAATCATTACCTCAACGCAGACTATGTTACCTTAGCACATGACTCATCTGCTTGAGAGTAGGAATCGGTAAAAGGATGATTTGATTTAGCATAGGACTTGGCTGCGAATTGAGATGTTATTTTTACTGTAAACAGATCTGATTTCTTCTTTTTTCCTGGTTTTAAAATCAATGGAAACATTCTATTTCTTCCCATCTTCACTTTTGCAATCAACTGAGTGCTAGGAGTTTTATCCACAATCACACACTCATTTTCTTCCATATAGACTCAATATCCTTTCTATACCAGCTTTACAATATGTATAAGGTTATGTTTCAAATCGTAATATAATAAACATGATGCATACTTTTTTCTCCCCCATCTTGTTAGAATACTAATAGTTCCTTTTCCTTTTACGAAACAATATTGTTATTTATAAGAGTTACATGAATCTTAATAGAATAATCCAAACTAGAAAACAAATCTAGATTACCTATCATGTGATTATAGCAACTCTAAATTCAAAATCCATACATCAGATCTAATCTTTTTGACAAATTACATTGAATAGGGGATAAAGAAGATATTGCTTCAACAATCCTTGTGCATGCATAAACATAGGTTTATAAATAGAACTTCCAACCTGATTTTTATTTTACTTCTCCCCGATCATATTGCTTTTTCTTACAATCATAATCATAGTTCCCATACTTCTTGTAATAATGGAATTGAACATGAGACTTATCTTGTCTATGACCATAACTATATTCTTGATTATGTCCTCTTCCACCTAAGTTTGATGAACCAATGCCACGTCCTCTACATGGAATTCTTCCTATGCCTCTTGGGCTGAAATTACCTCTTATGTTTCCACAAATACCTATTTTCTCGAGATGCAAAAGCTTGATCTACACTTACATGTGATCTATTCATCCTTTGTTCATGATCCATTTTAGTGGTGCATGCAAATCATCAATAGAAAAATGCCTTATATCATTAGTTTCTTCAATAACAATAATTAAAGGATCTAATTTCGTAGGCAAAATCCTAAGAAAATTCTCAATAATTCTTGTGTCTACAAGAGTTTCACCATGGGATTTGATTTGATTGAATAAGCCAACTACATAAGAAAATAACAATTTTATAGAATCTGAATCTTTCATTTACAAATTCTCAAAATCTCTATGAAGTAACTTGTAGCTTGGAAATTTTTACTTTCTCCTTACTTTGATATACAACTTGTAGTGTGTCCCATGTTGTATTTTCTTGAATGGTTATTGCCACTCTGGTGAGAATGCTTTCATGCATTTCCTGATGAATCTAGAAAACATATTTGTCATCTTTCTTTCGTAACTCCTTCAAAGTATCTTTCTCTTCCCGTGAAAGTGTAGTATATGTTACTCCATCTATGGGCTCTATGTACTCATCCTCAACAATCTCGATACATCCTAAGATCTGAACAATTCCTTCATGGTCAAAGACTAGTACTCGTAATTATTTACACAAAACTACGGTGTCTTCCTACCAGATGTAGAAGCCATAGCTTGCTAGAATTTAATAAGCTACTTTGGAATAACCTTCTCTCGATACCAATTTCTATAATATCTCTGTAGTCTTATACAATGAACAACATAAAGAAAATAAACAGAAAAATAAAATAACATGCAAATAACATATTAATACTCAATCCAAGACTCGTTGTACATTCTCCATTAGTAATATCTTCATACTCAGAGCTTCATCTCATTACATTCAAGCCTTGTGTGCAACACACTTTCTTGTAAAACAATAACAATTACTTTGCTAATTAAATAACCATTTACAACTCTAAAAACAGAGAACTCTAAATTTAACTACTACATTAAATCAGCGCATGTTGTGAATGAAATAAAGCAGATTTCTTTTTTTATTTAATTTAAGTCTATTTCCTAAAATAGGGAATGCAACTAAAGCTAGACTACATGCTAAACTAAAGCTAAACTTATCTTTCCTAAAAGTATATGGGAGGAATTATATGTTGTACATGCATATTTCCAACAACCTTGTTATTCACGTACATGTTGGCGCAACTTCCTCATTCAACTCTCTTAAATTTTGGTTGATGTTAAATAATCTAAATGACCTCCCCAAAAATTATCTAACTCCACATTATATATTTCAAGGTAATAAATTATGCTAAACACATTAAAAGACATTATTAACAGTTTAATCACATCCACTATGTAATGGTGCAATAGTAGTAATATAGAAAAATTCATCAATCTTACGTGCAATGGTATATAGATGATCATCAACATCAATCCAATTTTTTCTTTTCCGACGTAGGGCTTTCCAAAAGAGTAAATCATTTACGATTGGAGATACACAATATCAAGTTTATTTGGAACTTATTTTTCTCGATATTGTAATCGGAAAATGTGAGGTTGGAAATGTCGCGTTAGAAAATTGAATCTTTGCCTCCACATTTCTTATTCCAATTATCATTATACGAGAAACTTGTGAATGTTAACCAAATAAATACAATATTATGAA
Organism: Taxus wallichiana var. yunnanensis; assembly: GCA_018340775.1. NCBI lineage: Eukaryota > Viridiplantae > Streptophyta > Pinopsida > Cupressales > Taxaceae > Taxus > Taxus wallichiana. The sequence goes on along the minus strand of CM031242.1, from coordinate 569,385,490 downwards.
GGAATTAAGCCAAGAATGAGTTATATATCCTAGAGGAAGATGTTGGTATGCACAAATCGGGAAGGAATAGAAACATCACCGGTGTTGAGTTTATCGGGTTTTTCACTCACCGATCTTCCATAGTGAAGCACTTCCCTCACATGAAAAAACTTACAAGAAACTATGTTTTTGTGTTGTATTCACCTATCTCATTTATCACACCATAATTATCATTCATTATTCCCACACTACATTATCTACTTAAAAAGTTTTAAAATTACCATTCCACTTTTGCACATCACCAAAATAGTCCTTTTCTTTCCTATCTTTCCCACATGGAATCACTGAGATGTAATAGTACAATAACCACAATTAATATTCTAATGCAATTTCAAATCTAACATTAGGAAAAAATGGGAACATCTGAAAATAATGGGTTGAGTATAAAGTATAAAATACGAGAGGCATCTGTTAGGATCAAAACATAGATGAACAATAAAACAAAATTAAATTAACAGAAATAAAAGAAGCACGCAATCTTAAAATAAACCCAAAATTTAATGTGGTTCACCCAATGTGGGGTACATCCACCAAAATAACTCGAGAATTCTCCTTTATTTAGTCTTGAGGAATACAATACAATTCTTTTTTTTTTCATATTACAAAGAGTAAATCCATGCACATATATATAACTTGTGCACCTCTTTGTAAAAGTTTTCTTGAACCACAAGAAACACTGAATATAGCATGCTTAAAATAAGACATGCATATAATTAATATAAACATAAGAATAACAACTCCCATATATTAAATAGAATTTTTGTGGCATGGTACTAAGGGCATGATTCGAGATATCATCTTGTGGCTTGGGAACAGGTTTGGAAACCTAAGAGACTAGGGGGTTAGACATCAAAGATATCAAACATATGAGTCTTGCTTCTTTTGCAAAATTAGGATGGAGGCTTATAAAGAGCACAAGCCTTGGATGCGAGGCTGATTAAGATCAAATATCTTTCAAATCAAAGAAAGATTTCCTTCATTTATGATCAGTCCCTTCCGAGTGGTTCTATTTTCTGGAACAACCTTCTTCGCAGCAAACACATTCTTTCTCAGGGGTGCAGCTGGAAGCTTGGAGATGGGCAAAACATAAACTTCTGGACTGATAAGTGGATGGATTCTAACTGGATTTCTGATTATGATCATATTAAAGACAACTTAATTGCAAAGTATGGACACAAAATCCAGGGGTACATTGAGAGGAATGGAAACAAAAGAAAATGGAAGCAGCTAAAAGTGGAGAATGTTAATATTCAGGCTGATATTACATCTCTCCAGAATCAACTTTCCCTAATCCATATAAGTAATCAAAATCTTAAGGATGAGCTCATCTGGAAAGATTCTTTTGATGGGGATTACACTGTTAAAGCAGGATATAATTCTTTCTTTACATCCATGGCAAGCGAAATTAAGTGGCACAAATTGTGGATGCCGGAGCTAACCCCTAGAGTGAACTTCTTTTGGTGGCTAATTATTAATGGCAAGATCCTAACTAATGACAACCTCATCAAGAAGGGATTCATCATGCCGAATAGATGTTGCATGTGTCAGCAAGAGGCTGAAGATATAAAGCATTTATTCCTCCATTGTGAGATTGCTTCCAAAATTTGGCAGCTTGTTTTTGCAAAATTTAATCTGAGATGGATTTTTCCCCTTACCTGCCCTTAGGCTTGGGAGCAATGGAGCTCTCCATTCAAACATTGCATGGTGAAAAGGCTATGGCAACTTGTTCTGCCCCACACTATGTGGAGAATCTGGAAGGCTCGTAATGATAATATTTTCAGAAACAATAGACAGGCTTGTAACAAAATATATAAGGAAATTATCATTGTTGTGCAAGATAATATTGCTAGATTTAAACCCCCTAAAAATAGACTCTACCCGGAGAATGAAGAATGCATTCTGACTGAATGGAATATTGCCACTGTCAATAGAAATAACAATGGTACTGATAGAAACACAGTCCGATGGATTAAACCCCCCACTGATTGGCACAAGTTAAATTTTGATGGGGCCTCTATCCAGGTGACTCTGGAGGAGGAGGAATCATCAGGGATCAAAGAGGCTATTATGTTGCTACTTTTTCTGGGAGAATGGGAAGACAAACTAATCATTATTCCGAAGCCATGGCGGCTCTTTGGGGCATTAGACTTGCCAGAGATTGTAATATTCCAAATATCATAATTGAAGGTGATTCTCTAAATATTATCAATCTTCTAAATAAAAAGCAACACCCCAGCTGGTCTATTAGGGATTATATAGAAGAAGCTATTGATATATGTAAAAGCTTTGTAAATGTCCAAATCACCCACACCTACCGGGAAGGAAATAGGGTAGCTGACAGTTTGGCTAACTTCGGTGTTAATAATCCCTTTCAAACTTGGATTGGAGGGGAAGTTCTACTGCTCATGTCAATAAAGCCATAATCATTGATCTTCATGGCAGTGAAAATCATAACTAACTTATGTTTTTTAGACGCTAATGTGCGGATCCCCAAGTACATGTGGATGACATCACAAAAGATTTGGATGATTGTTGCGATCTGTGCGGGCTGGGCTGTCATCATTTCTTGGTATAGGAGGAAAGCCGAGGCACGGGGCAATAATAACAAGTGTAGCATAATAATTAAATCGGCTTTCACGGGAAGGAAAGATTCAAATTCCAAGTTCAAAGTTCAGCCTATTCCGCACATTGATAGCTATTTTACCATTGAGAACAGGAAAAGGTGCAGAGGAAACATGGGGGGGCCGCCATGCAAAACCGAACCGACCCACAATCCTGAGTGGAAAGAGAACACAGAGCTTTGGGAATACCTGCAAATCGGGGGCCTGTCTAATTTCATTGAAAGGATCCAAGGCTTCGACCAAGACATCTCTATCAAATTCACCCGGGGTTGGAAGAACAGAATAGTCAAATATAGTAACATGAAAATGGAAATCACAGAAGAGCTCATAGCTCAGATCACGGGCCTCAGCCTGGAAGGCACAAAAATTTTCAATAAGAAGGTAGACAGGGAGGTTGAAACCAAGAAATTTTTGGAAGAGGGAGAGAATCTTGAGTTCGTGACTGCTGGCCTCAAGGTGGAGTCGATCCCTGAACCGTTTGCTGAACTAGCCAAAATGGTGGTAAGGTATATTACCCTTGAAGGAAGATATGTGACTATACCTCAAAAACATCTGATTTTTCTGAATCATTTTCATAGAAATAACATTATCAGCTTTCCTCATTATCTGATTAACTCTCTAGAGAAATCTATAAGGGAAGTTCAAAGCCACTCTAGGGCTGTCCCTTTGCACCAGGGCCTTATCCTCTTGATTCACCGCCATTTCTCCAGCTGCCCTCCCATGAATCCTATCCCACCTCCCTCCTCCATACCTACACCTACCCACACTGCTCCCACTCCCCCTGCTAAAAAGAAAGAATGAAGATGCGACCTCCAACAAGAAAAGAAAGAGCCTCAAAGCCAAAATCCCTACTTCCCAACGAGTCCTAAGGAGCCACAAGGACTTAGAACTAGCTGAAAACCTCCTGCATATCAGCAGGCCGGTGGAGGAGCCCAAAGAGGAGGAATTGCTGGATAGGGTGGATAGATTAGAAAAGGAGCTTCAAGAGCTCAAAGGGGCTATAAAAAACATGGAAAAAGCTAAGGGTAAAAGGATCCTTCAAAGTGAGGAGGAAGAGGGGGTTATTGGTGAAGTCTTCAAGAAACTACAGTCCCTAGATGGCAGATTGGGGAATGCTAAAAGCCGAAATGACTACATATTGTCTGTCCTTAAAAGCATTTACAATTTCATTGAGCAACATGTCCATAGTGTTTGCAGTTTAAGCGGGATCAATGAGGACATATGGGGCCCTAAAGAGAAAAGGGATATTGCAATTGCCCAAGCTGATTTACAAGACCCCTCTCAGGCCACTTCCATTGCCTTCTTCATGTCACTGTAGGCTATCAAGACCAAAATTGATAGAGCCATCAAGTAAAGGGCTGTTGTGATGCTATTTTTTGGCTGCAATGTGGCTGTCATCGGGTGGTTCTGGAGCTGTTTTGTGGCGAGGCTACTTATTCTGTTTCTCTTTTGGTTCCTTTTTGATCTTGCCTTCTTTTCTCTAGATCTTTGTACATTTAGATCCTTTTTTTCTCCTATATTGTAATATCTCGGCTTTGTTGAGCCTTCCTTGGTTAGCTTTTTTCCCTTCTCGGGCTCAAAGCTTCTCTCATCTTTACTATCGGCTCTTGAGCCCTTTTGTATCTGAGGTGTAGTCCCTTCAAAACTATTTTCCCTTAATAAAAAAAAAAAAGACATTGTTATTTTTATCCATGGCCATGCATTCCTCCCATAATCAAGGAAAAAGCAAATTGCCACTTGAACTTGTAGTTAGGCTCCACATCTTCAAAAATCTCCCACTTAGAAGTGACTATTGTAACATTACTATTATATCTAATCTTGAGACTCTTCTCTAACTTATTTCTCTTCTTTAATATCAATATTGAAGACCTACGAAGCCAAAAAACCTTCCATATTCTCTTTTTCAACTCCTTTGTAAAATTATTAGCACGATTCTCGACTTGTATGGATCTTCTCCAACTTCAAATGTCCATCCTCCAACACTGATCTAATAAAGTGATACCCGAGTTGTATATGTTTGTTTCTTGAATGGAATGCTAAGTTCTTGCAAGATGAATTGTCTTAGGGCTATCACTAAATAACCTATAATCCTCCTGCTTCTTTCCCAACTCTTCCATGAACCACTACATCCATATCATCTCCTTGCTTACTTCTGTAGTAGCAATATACTTTGCCTTTGTAGTAGATAAGGCAACAATCTTTTGTAGTTTATAAATCCAACTAAATGTCATGCTACCAAGAGTGAATACATAACTTGTGGTGCTCCTCCTACCATCCAAATCTCCAACCATGTCTACATCAACATATCCCTATAAGGAAACCTCTACCCTCCATAACACAATTATCTACTATTGGTCCCTCTCATGTATCAAAGAATCCACTAGACTACATTCTAGTGCTCCTTTCTTGGATTACTCATGTATCTGCTGACACCTCCCACTACATGGGAAATATATGGTCTTTTGCATACCATAACATACATCAAAATTCCAACTACTGAAGCATATGGAACTCTAGACATATATTCAATCTCTTCATGTGTTTTAGGACACTGTTTTTACTTAACTTGAAGTGCCCTGCCAATGGTGTACTTATTGGTTTTGCATCCTGCATCCTAAACCTATCCATAACCTTGTTCACATGCTCTTAACATAAGCTTAACTAATCATATACTACATTAATTATTCTAATACCCTCCTTTAATGATTAAACTAGAAATAATTTGAGCTTATCTTGGAATTTTATAAATTTATATTTATTGAGAGGTTTGGTCATTATAAGAGTTGGTTTCTTAGAGGTAGGAAAATATTATAGAAACATATAATCATTTTTAACCAACTATCAAATGTAGTGCTGATGAACCTCAATGTGTTTAGTATATGCATGAAAAATGGATTCTTCACCAAATTTAATACACTTTGGTTGTCATAAAATATAGGTTTGGGTGCTTAATGAATCAAGTTGAAGGTCCTCAAATATTGACTAAATCCACATCAACTATGTACCAACACTATCAATTTGTTTCTTCTTTTGTTCAATATAAGACAACACAACTATACACTTTGAAGTTTATTTTTCCCTGATAATACTCTTAAATCAAGAGTGAAAACATAACATGTTGTAAATTTATAGAATCAATTGATCCCACCCAATATAAAACAAGATACCTTGTAAGCACAAAATCATCAGTTTGTTTAAATAGAATGCCAAAGTCAAGAGTTCCTTTGACATATCTATGAACTTTTTTGCAACATGCAATTTTTTTCATGTGGTTTAGCCATAAAGTGAGAAAGATATCTTCTGTCAAATAAAAATATAATCTAGTAGTAGTAAGATAAAATAAACTATATAATAATTGTTGATACATAGTTTAATTTACCGGTGGTGAATCGAGTGTTAGTTGAGAGCTTTGTCCCAACATCTATAGGTGTAGTTTTTGGGTAAAAATCAAACATTCTAAATTTTCTAACAAATATTTAGCATTATTTTTTGGGATAAAACAATTGTATAACTTGAGAATTGTAACATTGTCAAAACTCTAAACCTAGACAATATTGTAGCAATCCTAGATTTGTCATTTAAAACACATAAATAATGTTATATGTCACCTATTTAATCAAATAATTATTGCTTCCATTGATGGCAAGGTTGTCAACATAAACAACTAGAACCACTATGTCATCACCAACCAATTTAACAATCGAGTAGATTTTTCATCACATATTCTAAAACTAGAAGAATTTATAAGATATTTATCAATTTTTAAATCTCAAGCTCAAGGATCCTACTTAAGTCAATACCATGACTTTACTAACCTGCAAAGTAGATGTTATTTCTTAGGAATTTTAAATCCCCGTGGTTATTATTAGAGCTCAAAATTACACCCCTTACCCGAGTCATAGATAAGCCAAGATTTTGAGGAAACATGGTATTGTCTTCATGTTGTGGGAATTGCACTATGAGACAACATCCAGAGAATGATGGTTCCTCTACCTATTCCTAATGTTAAAAATCCTTCTAGGAATTGAAATGCAACTATCTAACTCTACTCTATCATTCTAATGGACCAGGGTGAGAATGAGATTCATTAAACTTAAATTCTAATCTAAAGATAGGAGATGTAACCAAGAAGAGGGGGTGAGTCACTCTCACATGAGTGCAAAAGGAAGAAAAATGAGAATGGAGAGGGTAGAAATGAGTTCCATTTTCCAAAACATCATTCAAGGAACTATTTCCATGGAGGACTATAGATCTAAACCCTTTAAGAAGAACATAAGCCACACAATATACCTGAAGATGCAATGAAAGGAAAGAAAATGCAATAGAACACAACTAGGGTAGAAGAAAGCCACAAAGAATGTAATTTTATTGATTCACATATGCATAATCCATTACATCAAAGGAGAAAGGAAAGGATCACCATCAAAGATATCTAAATCTTAGGCCTGTAACTCAAAGTCCACACTTGTAGAAGGCTGTAACAACATTACAAGAGGGTCCAACCCAAGAGTCTCTAACATTACAAATGAACATCCTTTTACATTTTATAGAGAATGGGAAAGAGAGAGAAGAGGGAAAACAAAGGGAAATAAAATTTTTTCCTTCACCTACTGAAACAAATTGAATTAATTGTCTGAAAAATAGTATGGGCGACCTCACAAATCCATTTCCCCATGATCACTTTCTTGCTGGAGAAGCCAAGGCACCATATCTCATCAAGTTGATTTCTCAACTATATGGAACTGTGATTATTAATGATGGATTGTATTTCCCCCTTTTCTCCCACCTACTCTCACCTAACTTGAGATCTTATGTTTCCATGGTGTAGATCATGGAAGATATTTCTAGTGATATAATGTTTATCAAATTTATAGTTTCTCATAGGAAGATATGGCCATGAGAATCCAAGGGCTCGGGGAGGAACACGGGTTCCCTATTCACTACTATTAAATGATTTTTTCCTTTTCCTTCTTTGGGTTACGGGTATAATTGGTGTGCGGGGAACTAGTTAAATGAGGGAATTATTCAACCTTGGTTGTGATTTCCCATAATCCTTGGTCTCTCTTTGCATCCTTTGCTTTATATGTGGTTCACCTTTGTCCTTCGATTTGTTTCCAATGGGAGGAATAGAATTCCATGGAAACATGTTCCCTTTATCCCTTTTCTCCCATGGCTCCAATTCTCCACACTCCACTCCACCTCCTATGTATTACTGCTCCCAAGACACTTTGGGAACTAGTTTCATCCAACAACCATAACTCCACACTACATTGATCCCTCTTCACTTGTCAAATAAAACAATCCCATAAGGAAATTTGATTCATGGGGAACTCATTCCACCCATAGTTAGGTTCCTTTGCATTGAACTAAATTTTGACTCCAGAAATCCTTCATTTTGTGGATTTTTTGGGGATGTGGGGAATAATTGACTTGAAAAAACTCATCCCGCCAAGTGCCTTGATACCCTAAACTTGCCCCAAAACTGTAATACATTGTGAAAAACCTAAATGCATTGAATATTAGAATATTAGGTCGAGAACTAGTTTCATCCATAGCCTTAGTGCTCGATAATCACTTCCAGGTCAATGACACACTAGAAAAACCTATTTTTTTCAAATTTATCAAAAATTTCTAAGTCCTTTGGATTTTTATGAAGTTGAGGAGTTGGGAAAAAATTAGAGAAGTTTCCATAGTACATGCAAGTTCTCCAAAATGATAAATAATTGATTTTTATATTCTTCACCAGGTCCAATGAAAATTCCCAACTCCAACTTTTGTAAGTTAGCCAATTTTTCTATGGGGGAAATTAGATAACAGTTTGGTGACTCACCCGGTAATCTACCTTCTAGATTGAAAATATTAGTGGTGTTGAAACATCCATTGGGCATGGAGTCATCCTAAAATCATGAAAACTAGTCTGAAACTTGAAGAACACACCCACAAAACCACTTGAAGCACTTCCTAGAGTTGAAGTTGATCTTTCATTGCTTGAATTGACCATTATCATTATAAGATTGTTCTGAATTAAATTTTATGAGAGTTGATTTTTAATATGAAAATTCACCCTATTTTCCTTGTAATTGATAGAGTTTATAATGTATGGTGATTTAGAGATGGAGTGTATGCACTTTGGAGCTTCCCCAAACACTTTACTTCCACCTTAAATACTTTGCATCTTAAACTGGATTGTGAAACAACAACAAAACATCTCAAAAACTATGTAAAAAATGGAAAATCATACACATTCCAAGTGGGAACATGCAAAGTGTGAATAATAACTTATTTTTCTAAAAACAAACCTATCCTAACCTACTCTAACTAGGGAAAAGGAGGCTCAAAAAATCTTGCAACAAGCAAGGAGAAGTAATTGCCTCTCTAAAATATTGAGACCATGTAACTGATTTGGCCTTGAACATGGTCATTAAAGAGAGTGGAAATTTTTGTGAAACTAGTTTTTCACTCTTTTCTTAAAATTACCCGATTGGAAATAAAACAAATACCTATTTTAGTTGCTTTATAGCTACATTTGAGAGGTATTACATTTTACCTTTGACATGTTGTAGTTCATCCTCATGATCTTAAATGAGCATGAGTGAAAAATATATTTTTAGTTCTAGAGTAGCCTAATGCTAATTGGGTATGGAATGTTAGTTTGAATTTACCCAAAAATGTGATCATCTTGTAGACTTTCTTGAAGGTGGTGGATGTTGGCAACTTGGTTTGAACTTTGTTCTACTTCCACAAATAACTATGACTCCTTCATGATGATTTATGATTTTGCGATTGATTCACCATGGATCTCCTCATCCTCAAACATAAAGTTTGAGAGATCAAATTCATCCACAAAATCATATTCTTACAAGGGTGAAGGGGAAGAAATATATGCAATTTAAGTATTAACAGAAAGTAAGAAGCTTCATATGATCTCTTCTTCATCTAAGGCCTCTGAATTTTATTTTCCTCTTCTTTGGCATAAAGATCCTTGTGAGTGGTTGTAGCATATGAAGATATTCCTTTTGAATCACTGCTACCTTCCAAAAGTGTAGAAATTTCTAAACATCCAAGACAATGTTGGTCACTACATTCAAATTAACATCTTTCTTACTTAGAAATTATATTCCTTTGATTTCAACCCTTTAGATTCAATGTCCTTGAGTTCATAAATTTTAGTTAAAATAGGAGGATTTTCCTCAATTGGATGGACCACTTCTTCATCCATTATGCTCTTAGATTCAGTTCACTTCTCAATAATTATTTCATGATTTTTAAGAGTAGGACTCACCTTAGCTGATTTTGATGCAATTGGAGAAGGCTAACTGCTTGAGGTTCTTAGTGATGAGCCTCTTTGGCTCTAAACCCATGGCTCCAATATTTTAAGTTCTACATTTGATCTGCGCTATTTGGTTCCTTTTCAATTTTTTCCTTTAGGCATGCATGTACATCATGTTGTCCCGAAGAAGGAAGCTTAACCCTGTTGTCATGAAGTCTTCAAGATCTTGTTTAGTGAGGAATTTATCCTCAGGAAACAAATAAATTGGGCCCCTAGTATGTTTTTTTACCTCCATTAGTTTATGATCTTCAACTCATTTTTCACGAATTTAAGGCAGATGCAAATTTGATTTTGTAAAGTAGGGGAAAGATTTAGCCCTAGGTTAAATTTTCAAAGGTTAAAATGGTGGAGGAGCTAAAATATTTTCTTGTGAAGTAGATCAAGGTTTGGGAGGGATGATGGTAGAAAAATGAAGGTGATATGGAAGGAAATAAGATGGAGAAGATTAATTCTCAATGGGGGATTCAGAAAGCTAGGAACATGAAAATTGGGATGATATGGTTCAGTTAGGGAGAGTAAAAGGAAGGGTTGTGAGATGGTAGTATAGGATTTCCCCATTGATAGGTTTTCCTAATACTAGATTGATGAGCCTCTAATTGCTCACACCACATTTCTATTTGAGGGAACAACTTATCCATGAAAGATAACTTTTGTTGAGGGATGAACCAATTTGGCATAGGTCCAGGTCTATAGATAGGGATTTCTAAAACCAATTTTAATTTCCTTATTTAAACATTTAGTTCTGGTTTGCACCATGCTTTCTTCCATTCTTTGAAGATATATCTGAAAATAAGCCTCATCTATGATATTTACACCATCACCTGCATAACCTTGTTCTTGAAAAACATCATGGTCAATGGGATAACCATATGGATCAGTGGGGTTTGATTCATATGCATATTCTTCATGATAGGGCTCATAAAACTGATTTGTGGAAGGATTATGATAATATGGAGGTGGAGGGTGATTATATTTCTCTTAGAAATGACAGCTCCAATGAGGGAATTAAGTCATGATTGTACAACTACTTGAATGAAAGGAAAATGAAATAATGGAAGGGAAATAATGAATGGAAATGAATGCAAGGAAAGGGAAAGTTTTATAACTAAGAAATGGGATTACTTGAATCAATGGAGTCACCACATGTGTTGAAAATTCCTCCAAAGGATGAATACCATCAAGAACACATCAATCCTATTGGTATGAAGTTATAAAGTACTTCAAACCTATCCCAATGGGTGTGTCGAAACTATTGGATCTCAAAATTGCACCCTAACATGAGTCATGGACAACCAAGGATTTTGAGGCAACACGAGACTGTCTCCAAGTTGTGGGTCTTGAACCGAGAGATAGAATCCAGAGAATTTTGTTTCCTATACCTATTCCTAATGATAATTTACTATTAGGAATTGAAATACAACTATCTAACTCTACTTTATCATTCCAAGGGACCAGGGTGAGAAGGAGATGCATAAAATAGAAATTATAATCTAAAGAGAGGTGATAACACTAAGAAGAGAGTGTGATACAATCTCATATGAGTAGAAAAGGAAGAAAAATGAGGATGGATAGGGAAGACATGAGTGTCACATTCCGAACATCATTTAATCACTATTCCATGGAGCACAATAGATCTAAACCTTGCAAGGAACATAAGATGCACAATATACATGCAAATGCAATGAAAGGAAATAAAATGAAATAGAACATAGCTAAGGAATAAAAATCCACAAAACAAGTAATTTTATTACTTGAATATGCAAAATCCATTACATTGAAGGAGAAAATAAAGGATCACCATGCAATATGTCCAAATCTGAAGCCTAAAACTTAAAGTCCACACTTATAGAAAGTCATAACAACATTATAAGAGGGTCCAACCTAAGATTTTATAACATTATAAATGAACATGCTTTTACAATTTCTAGATAATGGGAAAGAGAGAGGAGGGGAAACAAAGGGAAATAAAAAAATTTCCTTCACCCAACAAAAAACTATATTAAATGTCTGAAAAATATTATGGGCACCCCTCACAAATCCATTTCCCAATTATGATTTTATTATCTTTGGAGAAGCCAAGGCACCATATCTCATAAAATCTGATTTCTCGGCTACTTGGAATTGTGAATATTAATGCTAGATCTTATTGTCCCTTTTCCTCCCACATACTCTCACCTAACTTGATATTTAATGTTTCTAGGGTGTAGATCATGGAGAGATGATTTCACGATATAAAGTTTATAAAATTTGGATTTTCTTGAAAGAAGATATGGCCATGTAGATCTAAGGGGTTGGGAGGAACACGGGTACCCTATTCACTTCTACAATATGTAATTAAATGAATTTTTACTTTTCCTCCTTTTGGTTATGGGTGTAATTGATGTGCATGGAACTAGCTAAATTAGGGAGATATTACATTTAGGTCATGACATCCCACAATTCATAGTCTCTCTGCATCCTTTGCTTTCTACCTAGCTCCCCTTTTCCTTTGGATTTTGCCCATTGTGGGGAACAAAATTCCATAGAGAACGTGTTCCCAAAAATCCTTTTCTCCCACAACTCTAATTATTTGCACTCTACTTTACCTCCCTATGTAGTGTGGCTCCCAAGATACTTCGGGAATTAGTTCCTCGATGAAACTAGTTCCACCATTCCGTCCCATGCTTGTAACTCTGTACTACATTGAGCCTACTTCTCTTTTAGGATCAAACACTCCTATGGGAAGCCTTTGTTCTCGGGGAACTCATTCCACCCACACTAAGTTCCTTCGTATTGAGCTAAACCCGATTCCCAAAATCCTTCACTTTGTGACTTTTTAAGGGATGCGGGAATAAGTGACCCAAAGAACTAGTTTTGCTTAGCGCCTTAGTACCAAAAATTCACCCGGAACCTGCGGTACATTTTGATTTAACCTGAAATCCTTTATGTTGTGGTTTGTAAGCTTACGTGTGGAATGAGTTCCATATGTAGCCTTAGTTCCCAAAACCACCGCTAGTCCTCAATATACTAGAAAACCCAAGTTTTTTCAAATTTCTCAACATTTTCTAAGTCCTTTGGATTTTTATGAAGTTGAAGATTTGAGGAAAAAGGAGAGAAGTGCCCATATTACATACAAGTGATCCAAACTTTAAAAATACCTGATTTTTTAGATTCTTCACCAAGGTCCCATGAAAATTCCCAACTCCATATTTTATAAATTATATCCTATTTTTCCATGGGGGAAAATTGGATAATAGTTGTACCATGTACACCTCTTCCTCTAAGTCCTCATTGAGAAAAACACTTTTCACATACATTTTTAACATATGCAAAATAAACTAAGAAACAATAGATATAACCATTTTGAATGTTACCATTTATAGTGCCCTACGCGGATCCGTGATTGATGGGTTAGATGTTGGCCACTTGGTTAGCACTTGTGTTTTGGTAAGGTGTTTGACTCACCCATTTTTTGTAATTCACATACTTCTTGGTGACTTTTCATTACAAAATCATGGTAAATACGAATCTTATTATGGATATTTTGTATATGTGTTGTATACCTACATTTTGGATGGGAACTTAATCTTATTGGTGACATGTTGTTATGAATCGTTAGTGCGAATCATAGCACCCCTAAGACACCTAAAAATAGATGAGTTGAGATTCTTAGTGTGATTGCACAACATGGAGCATGTCTGAAAGTGTGGGACCTTGGAAGTTGAGAGAGCTCTCGAATTAAGGCCGGTTCTATTCCTCTATTCAGTGCACACAAATAAATAATAGAGGATCTACTCTAAACCTACTCTATCTTACCCGGAGACAAGGTTGATAAGATATAAAAAATAAACCTAAGATAACAAGGTTATGCACCAAAGGAATGTCAAACAATCATTTTGCAATCTAATAAAGACCATAGAAACATAATGCAAATACCATGCATATAACTAAACTGCAATGAGAGATTAGATGCCAACAATAAACACATGAGAGGGTCGATAATTATCCACAACATATATTATTGCTCCAAATTTGATACAATACATTACAGTGGCCAAGAGGTAGAAAATTTAACATTACAACCCAAATGGGAGGTTTGAAAGGCTCCATAAATTCTCTTGTAGAAATGAAAAGGGAGGGTGCAAAAAAACTATCCAACCCTTTACAATGAGCCCCACCCCTTCTTTTATAGATTCAACATAGAGAGAAGGAGAGAGAGGTGGGAAAACTAATTTAAAACTCAACTACAGGCCATCAATGCCTATGTAAATCCACCCGTGAATCTATCAAATCTACTTTAATTACTTTTTTGACATTGATAGAGGAAGAACGAAAGATTAGATCAAATCCGATCTAGTTGTTGGAGCAATTGGATCCTGTATTAATGACATGAAGATGTTTTTCCATTTTTCTCCACCTAACCTTGTCAAAATTAAAGTTTCAGATTTCCATGGTGTAGATGAGGTTGAGATCTCTCTAATGGTGCCAAATTTGTTAGATTTCGAGCACTGGATTAGAAGATATGTCCATTTGAATATTTGAATTGGGTCCGTACAAAAAATGGCAGAAACTAGTTAGCAAAACGGGTCCATGGGCTTGAAATTCACTTTGTGCCCCCTTGCACAAAAATACAAAAATGCAAAATTTTCCTCACAGCCCACAATACCTTTTTGTCAAAAATCATCTTCGGGTCCGTCGGTACACATTTTTCATTTGGGAAAGAAATCACTCCATGACCCACCGACTCACATGTAATTTAGGCCTGACACGTGGCTCCTTTGGCATCGGCAGAGGCACAGGTCATTTTTATACTTTATGTCTCTTGGAAATAGAGCCAAAAGTAAAATTTACTCCCAGAGACTCGCCTTCCCACTTTGGCTTGGAGAATGGCCACGTGGAGGGTGGCACATTCTTGGGACTACTTTTTGATTTTTCTTTTGAAGTTGTGTCGGGATAACACATGGCACCTTTTATGGATTTTCTTTGTTCCTTAATATTTTTATTAAGTCCTTTTTCTTGGCGGGACCATAGATCGACATGGGACATGTGGAGGCTCGACGCTTGTTTAAGAACCCACTTTGAGTTTTATCTTTGAAGATGTGCTAGGGATGACATGTGGAAGCCTTGCGCTCATTTGAGTCTCCACTTTGGGCTGCGCCTTTGAATGTGCACCATTAAGACATGTGGTGCCTTCCACCTGCACTCTTATACTTAACCGATTTGGGCCCATTTTGAATTTGACCTCCATTAACCCCTCTCCACGTGGAAGGGTTGACACATGTTTGAGCCTCTACCTTGGGATCCCATCTTGAAATTACACTAAGCTAACACACGGTTCTTTCCACTCATTTAGAATTTTCAATGGCCGAATCTGTCCCTTTTTAGGCCTAGGACACGTGGAAGCTCCATGCTCATTTGAGTCTAATTTTTGAGTTTAATCTTTGGAGATGCGCCGATGAGGCACATGGAGGCTTCCTAATTCTTCCATACTTAGCCAATTTTGGGGCTCACTCTGAATCATTTGTAGAGCCCAAAGACTTTGAATCTTTCTCCGTTTCTCTCCTTTGAGCCTTTGGTTTTCTTTGACATTATTTGATTCCCCGACCCTACTACTCCATTGTAGAGCCTTCCTGTAACTTATTTATTAGATTTGAAGTGTGGGCTCGTGTGATGGGACCATTTCTTGAATTTCTTCCTACACAGGTTTATGTTTGATTAATTTTGTTGGGGAAAAATTGAGATAACAATTTGGTGACTTGCAGGGGCATCTTCCTACTAGATGAAGAGATCAGTTCCTTTTGTATCCATTGGGCACATAGTCATGATTTGTGACCTAATGTTGATCTTGTTCCTCTCAAAATGGACCTTTTGGGGCCCGATTTTAGTTTCTCTATGTTTTTTCTATTAGAAAATGAGCAACTGTCATAACAACTATGGGTCTCCCTATTATAAATGCTTGAAGGGCTTGGTGCATTCACCTAGAGGCACATTGAATTGTATAATGACACAACCTGGAGCAACAAAAAAAATGTGCCACAACACTTAGGGAAAAAACCTATGCTACCATAAAATAATGTGCATACACACTTAGGAAATTAAAATTCTATGCTAATATTTACAAGGGTGAAACCTTCCCTTTTAGTAGAAATGTTTGAGATAGATCCCGTTAACTGGGATCTACAATTCTTCACCATCTAATTTAGCTAGCTTAAAGGCATTGCTTCTTTTGCACCCTGTGATCATGTAGGGGCCACTCCAAATGGAATCAAACTTGCAATGCTTTCCTGGATTTTCTCGATCTGCATCCCACTTTAGAACTAAGTCTCCTTCATGAAAGGTCCTTGCTCTTTCTTTCTTATCAAAACCCTTGATTAGTGTTTGGTCCTTTTCCATGCTCTACAATGCATGCTCTCTTACTTCTCCTACTTCCATCAGCTATACATACCTGATTTCCATAGGTTCAAACTTGGCTAGCTCAAATATTTCATGAGCTCCAAAGTGGGAAACTACAATTAGATGCACAATACTACCTCTTTCCCATATAAAAGCATGTATGGGGAGTTACCTGTAGACCTCTTGGATGTGACCTATCATCACATAGAGCTGATTTGAGCTTTGTAAGCCAGGTACTCTAATTTTCATCAAGATTCCTTCTAATAATCCTTAATAGGTTCTTGTTTTTGGACTCTTCTTGGCCATTACCTTGAGGGTAATAGTTTGATGAAGTGCTTTGAGGTATACACCATTTTTGACATCCCATTCAGTGATCCTTGTACCAAGGAATGCCAATGCATTATCTTGATATAATAGTGGCAGGGACTCCAAACCTGGTGGTTATTCCTTCATAGAAATCCAAGATATTGGATTCATTTTCTTCCTTAAGTGCCACTGCTTCAGTCCACTTGGTGAAATAATCTATTGTTGTAAGTATCCACTTGTGGCCCTAGCTTGAATTTGGGTTAATCACCCCAATAAAGTCTAGTCCCCATTGCATGAATGGATGATCCACTGAAATTGGGTGAAGGGGCAGGGTTGCTAACTTCTCCTTTCTTGTGAAGAATGCACACTTCTTACACTTCTTGATCCATGAGTAGTAGTCCCTGAACACTATAGGCCAATAATAACCAGCTTTCATGATCTTGAGAGCTGTTACTCGAGGAGAAAAGTGACCTCCTACTTCTCCATCATGGAACTCATGCAACACTCTCTCAATTTGGCATATCCCAATGCACCTCAATAGAACACTATTGATATCCTTCTTAAACAAGACACCACCAACAAGCACATATGGGATGGCTTGTAACCTAAAGTATCTCCTCTTTGCTTTGTTCCATTCTAGAGGGCACAAACCTGTTTGGAGATAATGCACCAAGGATTGAGTCCAACATGGAATAGGTGCATCATTAGCTGGTTTCTCTTGATCATTTTGTAATAATAGGATAGCCTCTTTTTCATTCACATACTCAGCATATTTCTTGGAGGTGAGATGTTCACACAAACCCTTACCACGAACTAGTTTGGTCACTTTGATCTCAATATCATATTCCATTACCCGAGTGATCTAACTTTCTCTCTTCTCATTCAAGTCTTTGTTTAGGAGAAAATATTTGACACCAGCATGGGACACTAATAGTTGAATCTTATTGTTTGAGACCAAGTGTCTAAAATTCTTCAAGCTCCTAATAATAGTAAGGAAATGTTTTTCAATGAAAGTATTATTTTACCTTATAGTCCTCCAAGCTCGAATCAAGAAGGATATGGGTTGTTTTGAACCTTCCTTGTTGGACTAGACCAAGATGGCTGAGATGGTGTTTGACCCTCCAAAAGCATACAACATGAAGTATTTTGAGAAGTCTGGGTTAATAAGAGTTGGAGCCTATGATATTGTGAGCTTGATAACCTAAAACTCTTTTTCCCTCTTTGTCCATTTAAATGCAAGACTCTTCTTGAACATCATTGTTAAAGGCTTCACAAGAGTGGAAAAATCAGGTAAAAACCTGCAAAAAAAAGTTTATCCTCCCCAAGAAGCTTTGGAGATACTTTTTGTGTTGTGGAAATGGAAGTGTCCGGATGGCTTCAACCCTTTCAGGATCAATTGTCAACCCTTCTCTTGAGACAATGTGGCCCAACAATTTCCCCTTCTTAGCTAGAACACACACTTCTCTGGGTTTAGTGACACTCTTAACCTTCTACACGTTTGGAATACTTGCTAAGGTAGAAGAGATGATCTATGACATCCTTTGAGAAGATGGTGATATCATCTAGATACACCAGAACCATATTGTTGATTAAGCCTTTGAATGCCATGTCCATGGCTCACTGAAATGTTGCTTCGACATTTGACATTCCAAATGGCATCATATTATAAGTGTATGTTCCCCATTTAGTGGTGAAGGTTGTCTTGAATTGATATTCTTCTTTCACCATTATCTTATTATAACCTGAGTATCCATCTAACAATGAGAACCTCTTAGAGCTAGCTATAACCTATAAGATCTGTTCCATTGATGGAAGTGGATAGTGATCCTTGAGTGATGCCCTATTTAGATCATGAAAGTCCACACACAGTCTGATTTCCCCATTTCTTTTCCTCACAGGATCCAGGTTTAAAACCCAACTTGAGTTTTTGATAGGAAAGATGATAATGGCCTCAATAAGCTTATTCAAATATTTTCTCATGAGAGGATCAACGTGAGGGTTTATTGGCCTTTGCTTTTCTCTCGAAAGGATTAGATCCTATATCTATCTCGATAGTGTGTTGTGCCAGCTTTGGGTTGAAACATCTTAAATCTTTGTAAATCCATGAAAAGACATCTGGGAATTCTTGAAAAAGTTGAATAAACTCAGATTTTTCTTTTGAGTGCTTACGTTGCCAATCTATAATAGTCGACTTCTTCTTCTATGAAAATGGGCTCTGAATCTTCACCCTTTACCTAAATATTCTCCTTCTCCTTTTAGAATTGGTCATTTGGGTTGAAGATTTATTCCAAAGTGACAAGACCCTTTGGTAGTTTGTTTGTCCTTAGCTGCACCACTTGATCGCCATACTATTGCTTCCAGTTTGCATTGGTTCCTGAGGAAAACTCAGCTTCTTCTTGTAGAAATTTGATAATTTTTTGATCATTTTCAAAGACTTTCCAACTTGTGTTATTATCGGCGATAGATAGTCTCACAACCACTTTGATATGGGGCTGATATTTGTCACTCTGATACTCTCCACAATGTCAAAGGCTGCCCCAATTGCTGCCAATCTGTCTGTTGCTTCATTCTTCTTCCTTGGGATGGAATTGATGTTGAATGCTTCAAAATCCTCAATGAGGTCCCATACCTAGTTCTTTTATCTCTTCAACAATTTATTCTTGGCATAATTTTGTCCTCGGACCTGATAAGCAACTATTTCATTGTCGCCAAACACTTGCAAGTTTCTTATACCCCTTTTCCTTTCCCAATGCAGTCCATGGACCAAAGCCTCATACTTTGCTATGTTGTTTGAATAGGAAAATTGGAAATAGAAAGATGAGTAGTATTTCATACCTTGCAAGCATGGGTTTTCGATTCTTGACCGAATGCCATAAGTGGGTTTAGAAGGTGGCTTTACTAACTCTACATATTTAGATCTACATTTTAAGTGTCAATACCTTGTGGAGTAATGAAGGGTTGAGGATTACTTGAGTTTGGTGATTTTCCCTCTCCAATATTCCTTTTCTTAGACCGTGTATTGGTAGTTACACTTTGAGAAGGGCTTGATTCATACCACAGAAATCTTCAGCTTGCCAATTGACAAGCATAGTTTCACTTAGAGATGCCTCTTATTGAACTCCTTGCTACTGATTTTCCTCTTAGCTAGACTCTTGTGACACACCAATGGTCTATACCATCAAGGCCTGGTTTAATGCACCATTAAAACACATTGATTGGTTATGGGGCTGATTGCATGGGAAACACCAATCATATTATTGGCCATGTTGTTTTGTGCTAGAACCAAAGCCCTTGATGTTGAGGATGTGTTTGGATCATATGATCGGAAAGGCCTAGTAGCTTGAGGTTGTCCTTGGTTTTGATTCTGATTGGCAGCCTGAGCTAGTGGCCTATTTTGTTGATATGGGGTCTAGTCTTATTGAGTTTGATGTTTATATGGCCTAAAACTCTAAGCATGATGTCTTTTGATTGTCACTAGCTCATTCCCTATGTTTTACATCTATTTTTCATAACCTCTTGAATCTCTTTTAAGGTGTTAGAAGATGAGGTGGAGGATTCATCTGAACTCTGATTCCTAGGAGTAGGTATAAGAGCTAATGTGGGTGTTTGACTAGTGCTTGGATCTCCTAGTTCTAGGTATAGAGGCATAGGTGGCCTAGGAGAAAGTTTTCTAGCCTAAATTAGATAATTTTCAGCTCTTATGGAAATGTTATAGGCTACAGGTAAGGTTGTGCCTCCCATTGATTGAATCATTAAAGTAATATATGAATTTACAACTCTAAGAAATAAAGAAAGCACCTTCATCATGTTGGCCTTATGGCCAATGGAATTTTGTCCCATGTCCTTTGAAATATGAGGTTGAAATTTTTCAACTTCTCATTAGGAGGGACCCTCTTGATCATTTTCAAATGATCCAACAGGATAGATTGTCTCCCTTTTCTCCAAATTGATTATGAAGAGCTCTTCACAGATGGTCCCAAGTTTGAATGGAGACTGTTGTTAGACTCCTAAACCATTGTGAAGCTTTACCCTTGAGCGAAGAGGCTAACAACTTGACTGCAATATCCATCTCAGTGATCTCATAAATTACATAGACATTTGCAATGTCTTGAATGTGGTCACTAGGAGAAGTTTGGTTCTCTTGAGTGAAGTATGGGATACTCTTTAATGCTACTGGAACTAGGACTATATTTTGTGAATTTAGAGCAAGTGAGATGTTGCTAGTGAAGTTGACATAGGGGTTTGGTGGTTGTGCCATTATGATTGGCCTAAGAACCCTTGTTGATTGAATGAATGGCCTACTAGGAGGAGGTGTTGACAAAGTTCTATTTGGTGGGGATGGAGACCTTTGAGCTCTTCTTCCCCTTCTTCCTCTATTTGGGGACAAGTGTAGATAGACAAATAGTCCCTCTTCTCTAGTTCTTGACCTTGTTTGTATTCTTATCATGAAATTGACAAGCTTGGACTATTGAGACTAGTGGAATCTGATCCTTTGGAGTCACCAGATGTGTAAAATCAAAGCTTCTTAAAAGCTGAAAAATTGTAACAAGTGCACATCAATCTTGTTGCAATAAAAATGAAGACTTCTTGGTCCCATCAGGTGTGCAAAACTATTAGTGCATAATCACAACACCCTTGAGAGACACCTACAACTAGATGATTTTAGATTCTTAGTGTGATTGTGAAAAACTACAACATGGAGCATCTCTGAAAGTGAGGTACCTTGCGAGTTGAGAGAGAGCTCTCAATGGATTAAGGTTGGAGAGCTCTATTCCTCCTATTCCTCTGTTCATGTGCACATAAATAAATTATAGAGGATCTACTCTAAACATACTCTATCTTACCAAGGAGATAGGGTTGAGAAGATACAAAAAATAAACCTAAGCTAACGAGGTGATGCACCAAAGGAATGTTAAACAATCATTTTGCAATCTAACACAGACCATAGAAACACAATGCAAACACCATGCATAGATAGATAAATTTCAATGATAGATCGAAGGAAATAATAAACACATGAGATGGTCGAGAATCATCAACAACATAGTATTCTCAAGAGGCCAAAAACTTTGCATTATAACCCAAATGGGAGGTTTGAAAGGCTCCAAAGCTCCTTAATTCTCTTACAGCAAAAGGGAAAAGGGAGGGTGCAAAACAAAACAATCCAACCCTTTACAATGAGCCCCACCCTTCTTTTATAGATTCAACACAGAGAGAAGGAGAGAGAGGTAGGAAAACTAATTTGAAGTTCATCTACCAGCCATCAATACCTCTGCAAATCCACCCCAAATCTATCAAATCTACCTCAATTACTTGTTCAGCACATTTAAGGAGGAATAACGGTGGATCAGATCAAATCTGATCTGGTTGTTGGAGCAATTGGATCTCATATTAATGGCACGAAGACATTTTCCATTTTTCTCCACCTAACCTTTATCGAAATTAAAGTTTCAGATTTCCATGGTGTAAACAAGGTTGAGATATCTCTAATGGTTCCAAATTTGTTTGATTTTGGGCACTGAATTAGAAGATATGTCCGTTTGAATATTTGAATCAGGCCCATATAAAAAATGGTGGAAACTAGTTAGCGAGAATGGGTCTCATGGGACCAAATTCACTTTGTTCCCCCTTACACAAAAATACAAAAATGTAAAATTTTCCCTACAGCCCCATGATACCTTTTTGTCAAAAAATCATCTTCGGATCCATCGATTCACATTTTCCATTTGGGTAAGAAATCACTCCAAGGCCCACTAGATCGTTTGTAATATAGGCACGACACGTGGGTCCTTGGGCATCGGCAGAGGCACAACTCATTTTTCTACTTTATATCTCTTAGAAATGGAACCAAAAGTAAAAATTACTCCCGAAGACCTGCCTTCCCACTTTGACTTGGAAAATGGCCACATGGAGGGATGACACACACTTGGGGATAGCTTTTGGATTTTTCTTTTGAAGTTGGGTCGGGATGACACATGGCACTTTCCATGGATTTTCTTTGTTCTTTTATGTTTTTTAATAAGTCCTTTTTCTTGGCATGGGCCATACATCTACTAGGGACATGTGGAGACTTGGTGGTTTGTCTAAGGACCTGTATTTAGTTTTATCTTTAAAGATGCGTCTGGGTGAAACGTGGAAGACTTGCACTCATTTGAGTTTTTCTTTGGACCGCCTTTGAATTTGTAACCTTTCGCATACACTCTTATATGTAATCGATGTGGGACCGTTTTGAATTTTACCTCTATTGACCCCTAGCCACATGGAGGGGTGGCGCAAGTTTGATCCTCCACCTTGGGCTTCCATCTTGAAATTACATCGAGCTTACACGTGGTTCTTTTTACTCATTTGGAATTTTCAATGACTGAATATATCCCTTTTGGGGCCTAGGACACGTGGAAGCTCTGCACTCATTTGAGTTTACTTTTGAGTTTAATCTTTGGAGATGCACCGATGAGGCACGTGGAGGCTTCCGTTGATTCTTCTATAGTTATCCAATTTTGGGGCTCGATCTTAATCATTTGTAGAGCTCGAAGACTTTGAGTTTTTCTTTGTTTCTCTCCTTTGAGCCTCTGGTTTTCTTTGTGACAGTTTTTTCTTCCCCAACCCTACTACTCCACTTTGTAGAACCTTCCTATAATGTAATTTTTGGATTTCAAGCATGGGCTCATGTGATGAGACCATTTCCTAAATTTATTTCTACCCGGGTCATGTTTTATCAAATTTTTGGGGCAAAATTTGAGATAACATGAACTCAAATGATAATTTAACAAATAACTAGGTGTTTTGAATTACAGCTCTTTTTTGGAAATATGGTAAGAAACTAGAAAATAATATTAACATAATAATAATAATGAACTTTACATGTAAAAACACAAGAATAATGATAAAATTGATGTGTTTGTGTGTGGATATATGTATATATACGTGTATGATAAGTTATATATATATATATATATATATATATATATATATATATATATATATAAGTTATAATAAATTTAAAGCCCCAAATAAATGGTAGATTTGGAAAAAATTTCCTTAGGGATTTGTTTCTGCTTAAGTGTGTTGAATGGACAAGGAATCTTTTGATAAAGGTGATTGTAGTTACGAAATAATGGCTATTTGGAAAATGTGCTAAGTGTATGGATCTTAATTGTGAGCATATCCCCTTCTCCTTTGAAAATGTAGGTCTAGGGTAGAGAATTATATTAGAGATAAAGTTGGTTGCAGTGATAATGTGCACGTTCACGTAGGTGCTTGAAAACTTCAATAGTTGTATCAGGGGACTTAGAAACTTTCAAACACTTTTGGCAAGTGAAAATCTAGCCTCTAGGATATTTCTAGTATGTAACTCATGTTCCCAAGAGAGGAATGTGGAATTAGGGAAGAGAATTCATCCTTGGCAGAATAGGAGTCTTGAACAAGGTTTTGGTCATCCATCAAAGTATGATGGAGAGAGGATCTTTGTCTAATGTTGTAGTTACATGATTAAAGGTGATATTCCAATTTTTTTGGTATTTTACCATATAAGTAACACAAATTCCACAACCATTCTTAGCATCCTTTGCGTTAGTACAAAAATTGGAGCTTTGAAAATGGTAATGCACTTCTATTTAGCACATTGGAAGGAGATTTTGTTAGATGTTGTAGCCACAATTTTTACGAGTGCATAGTTACTTATGGGGGACTACTTTTTGGGATGACACCCTTGGTTTGTGCATCTTTCTTAAGAAAACTCTAAATTTTATCATATTCATGCCAATTAAACATGTGATTTTTACACGGTTGCATCTTTTTGGTATTTTTGGGAGCATATAATAGGCTCATGTTGGCTATTCTAGAATATGCTCAAATGTAGATGCCTAGAAAAAGAAAAGGTGAACTATTTGTCAAAATGCCTAAAGGAAAAATGGTTGTATGGAATGTAATGATTGCAGACAACATACATAATGGATATGTTAGAAGGATTTGGAAATTTTCAAGAAAATTCAAGGGATAATTGATCATTATGTGTGCATGGTCAACCTTCTTTCCATGTTGGATAACTTGAGGATGACCTAAAATTTATCATTAAGATTCTAGTTATACCTATGGTGGTTATGTGGAAGTGTTGGCTAATTACCTTGGAATATAGTAAAAAGAGGTAGTATAGTGTTCTTCATACCATCTTCTCTTAAATTTGTTGTGGATGTCCACCATGGGGTGTGGAGTATGAGGGGAAGATTTAATTGTCATTTTGGTTTCATCGGTTGGGTTAATGACATGGTTTGTTTGGTGATTTGGATCCACCCATATTAGCACAAAAATGAGCTCAATCCCTAACTCACTCATTATCATCTCGGTTTGTGACTCGCTTAGTTAATTGGAAAATAAATATAAAAATGATGAGTTTCCCAATGTTTGAAAACAATATTTGGGTTAAATGTAAAAATTTGGAATGAAATGAAGGCTTGAGAACCGTTTGATGAATTTCTTGGATTGGTGCAAAAACCAAAATCATTAATCCTTGGTCACTTGTCATTCGATTAATCGGGAATGATTTTCTTACCTTACTTTCCCTCCTTCGTGGTTTTGAAAAATTAAATAAGGTAAACATATTTCTTAAATTATATTTTTAAATGTTTGGTAGTGTGAAAACATTTAAAATTGTCTCTTGCTAAAAATGAAAAGGTTATTGTGAGTGTAAATCTTTCCACGTAACAATAGGAACATAGTTGGTGAACTAGGATAATGGATAGCCTCCAAAATGACAAGTTTAAACTTGAAAATTATTGTCAAATTTCCATTTATCCACTTATTTAATCTAATTTAAATAAATTCCTATTTTAGAGTAACTAAGTGCGTAAAAAAGATATTCGGATGATAAAATATAGTAATGTGTAAGAAATAAGAATTCAATAATGTAAAGCCCTAATAAAATGAGAAAGGAATGATGACTTAGCTGATTATGTGTAACTTAAGAATGATCAAGATTGTGTATCTATTGAAACAAAGCTAGAAATAACATCTAAAAAGATCTTTGATGGTCAGAAACCTAGGAATATATAGGACGAAGCACCCATAAGAGGACTGGAGCAACCCAATTGCTAATGCTTGTTCCAGCCACCTATGTCTGCTAAAATGGTTAAAACTTGGCCTTTTCTAGGTAAGAAGGTATTCACTATTACTCGGTATTTTCACTCCAATTTTTTTTTTCGTGGTTCCAATCACACCTATAACTCAGTAAAACAAATGACTATCTACACGTGCCCATGAACCACATAAAATCTAATAAAAAGATGTAAAATGTAGAGTTAGACTAACCCTAGTGGTCACCGGAAGAGTGAATTTTGAACCATCCATAGCACTACATCTCACCATGTATTTCACCGTATGATTTTTGTATCCATGTGATTTTCCCTAGGTTTCCCTTGTACAAGTTAAACGATGATAACAGCTAGATCTAGATAGTCCCGAGTATGCAAAATGTGCATGATGGAATAAAATAAACTCCCCTCCTATGAATGTATAAAGACCAATGCATTCCTTTTCCCTTATATAAATGTGCCAGAGGAATGATTTTAGTGATCTTATGCCTTTGTACAAGCTTAGGTGGTTATAGATAATGCTTATAGTCCTTAGGATTCTTATTTGGAAGAAGTAACTAAGAACTAAGAATATATATATATATATATATATATATATATATATATATATATATATGATTCCCTTGTTTGAATTTTGTAATTGACAACTTAAAGGCCAACCCAAAGTGTTAAAAGGAGAAAATAAGTTAAAAGGATGCAAAATAGTAAGAAGAAGAAAGAGAGGGATAGGAGTGCACGGGAATTTATGTGCTAACTAGGTGCTACTAGTCCAAGGCCATTAAAAGGTAAATCAATCAAGTGTTGGTAAAAATGTAAGATGTGCAAAGCCAAAAGGATTATTAGTCAACGTCATAAACAATAATTTGTAAGAGATAAAGCCACCAAAATTCCAAAAGGATTTTTCAACCACTAGTTTTCTTGCTTAGGAATCATGTATAGATTAGTATGCTTTAGGACCTAGAAATTTACCACAGTGTATAGATTTTGTGTTTACATTTTCCCTCAATTTATGATGTTGAGTAGATAATCGATAGTAAAAGTAGATAGAAGATTAATACCTTGTAATTCATAGAGGATTTTAGCTGATAGTGTGTTTAGTGGACAAGTACAATTATTTTCTTTTCTCCTTAATATCATTGTCTCTTTCTCATATTTATTTATTTTTATCATCATTCGTCTCTCTCTGCATAAATATTATTTTTTTGTTCTTATCAAAAATCATGGCACCCACCTCCACCAATATCTTATTTAGAGTGTTACATGCTTTTTCATCTTACAAATTCGAGAATATACTATCGAATAGGATTCTCTGGAGAGGATCTATCCGGTATCTATCGAGGAATGAGCGCTTACCTTAAAATCTAGCTCATCGATATCTAACTCAAGTTCCCTGGATAACATCTTGTTTTCATGGTAATGACTCCTCCTTACTAAAATTTCACTAGAAAAAAATTGATCTCGAAGGTATCGTGCTCGATACTTGGCACAAAAACTCTATCAGGGATCTTGAATGTATTACATTATAGGTCCCTTTGGAGTGTACCTTGGCATCCTATTCTTTCCTCGAAAAACCTTAAGGAAACTTATTGTAAGATTCAATTCTTTGCCTAGGACCTTTTATTTTCCTTCACTTTTTTCCTCCTCACCACCCACACCTAATTCTCCACTATATGATGTTATATGAACTCCACAACTTGTTTTTCTATTTTGTACTCTAGTTCAAGGTCAGGGGTGCGTCCAGTTGCATGTTATGTAGTCAGTTCCAATATCTCTTCTATGGTCTGAGTGACATGTACCTCAATTTTCTTCTTTATCCACATCTATAACATGGGTGTTCTCAAACTGTACACTTTGGTCCTCTACATCTTATTCATCAATAGTGTACATATGTGGGATCAATTTCTCTACCGAGTTCTTCCTATATTTCAAACCCTTCTTCCTTCTGGATCTCCATCTCCTTAACATCCGAGCTAGGTACTACCCTTTGTTTCTTCTTTACTAAACTTCCTCTAGAAGGTTGCCTTCTCATATATGTACTTGGCTTCACCTCCCTACGTGCTGATGTCTACCCTACTCTTGGCACACAAGAAAGGGAAGTCTTATAGTTACTTCCTCCTTCACTTCTACCGATAGTGAAAGTCTCTTGATGCACTCATTTCATTTGTTCAACCTTCTTTCATGTATAGGGTTATTCTAGGATTCTTACATCATCTTCCACAAAAATCCATCTATAACATGTGGCCTTATATATATATTGCTATATATATATTTGTTATTAGTACCAAAGCTATTGGAAGTGTATTAAGTTTATATATATGAATGTTTTCTAATACATATTTCTCCTCATAAGCAACATTTTTGGTGTAGACAAGTGTCTTAAGCATTTCATGGTGCTATGTGTTTTCTTTTTATAATCAATTATTAACTATGATGCTTCTTTGAACTTGTTTACAACAACTTTGTACTCTTGGGATATAAAAAAATGGAAGTTTGTACCATGGATTCTTGGTACCATCGTTCATGGTGAACCTCCCAATAAAAATTGTTGATATATCACAAACTTAGAAACCCCATCCACTAATCCCGGAATCTCACTTGGAATAAGCCATTCACCACCAAACACATCACGCATCCACTTGTACCATATGTCCTCTTGTTCCCCTTATGCTGGTGTGATCGAGCTCACATGTATACTTTTCAAAACCACTTTGGAGGAGATGGGTATTCCTTAAGATACTCCCATATTTTATCATTCGGACCATCAGGGAATACCAATCTTCAAGAAAAATATCACCAATAAAACATTTCCAAAAATAATATTATCTCAATTGATTGTAATTTCATTGATTTATTTTGTTATAAAAGAGAAATGTTATATATTATCCGCTACGATATATTCTTTCATACGTGCATCCAACGTTTATTCAATTGGTTTCACCTCTATTTTCCATTCAAATTCATGATTAAGTGTGTGACCATCCTCATGAATGAATCATCAAGTTTAGTGATATTCATCATGCACCATTCCTTTTTGTATTAAACCTCTACTAGAGTATTATTCACCTCGGCTTGATTTTCTAGGTCCTTATCAAATGCAACCTCTGTATCAATCGGACATGTATATTTTACAATAAATTACATGGTAATGTGCATCCTTCTACCTCTAAAATATAAAAAAGGGGACCTGAGTAAAAATCCTAGTTGATGTGTGACATCATCCATTGATACAATCTCTTAGGATTCCCAAAGAACAGGAGCTCATACAAGCTGCAGTATATCTACCTTCTCTAATAACCTCTTCACTTTGTCATCATACACATGATTATCATCTATGTTTCTCTCCTCTTTCGGTCAAACAAGTTCGATGCCTAGATCATGTGTCATCACATCCTTTTGGTGATTATATCCACTTACGATCATGTTCCTCACATGTGATACCCACTCCTTCCCCATCATCACTCCATCGGGTTACTACATTTCTACATACCATTCTTCTCATTGTTTTTTTCGGTGCCATTTCTATTACGTAAACTCAAACTCTTACCGTGTGCCTCACCTTTACACACTCTAAACCTTTTCCGTAGACCTTCTATGCAACAATGCTAAAATTCCTAGTTTAAAATGTATTGTGTTACCTAATTCTTCAAACCTAAGTATTAAAGTTGTGATTTCTTCCAAATCCACACCATGTCATCTTAACCTAGATTCCCTCCAATGGAACTCACTCTTCACTCGGTCATGTTTTCTTTCATACTCTGGTTATAGATTCTCCAACTTGGCACTCTATTTCTTACTAAATCACTCAAGTTTTCCCTAGGTCACACAAAATCATACACAATATCTTCACAAGGTAAGGTAAAAATGACAAGGTAAGGTAAGATGAAACTAGTGACAACATAATTTTTATGATTTAAGAGATAGTGGAAAATTTTGGAAGTTGCAAACTACAAGGCACAAACATAAATTTTTGGCCTTGGTGTAACACATTTCTTAGTCATTAAGTGTGCAACTTATGTAGTAGACAAACTTCTCTCTACCATTAGCCCCTGAGGAATGGTTAGTAGTGGAAATGTATAAGAAAAATGGATCCCCCTCACATGGAGGTGTGAACACGGGTGGTGATAGAAGATATTGTGTTAGGTACTCAAAGGAATGTTGACATTTTTGACCTAATTTAAAGTGGAAATCATTGAAAAAGAGATGGTGGAAAGGTTAAAAATGATCAGAATGTTGGGAGATAAGGTGTTGAACTTATTGAATTCTACCTTAAAGGTTATGAAGTAGTTTGAGGTTTGAAGGAGAAGGCATCTAGTTGATGGATTTTATCTTGACACGGTCCAGTTTGATGCCATTGATAGAAATGATAAACCCTAGGATATTTCTTGTAAGGACATTGAATACACACTTAACAGGGTTAAGGCGGAGGAAATATTGAATAAGATGAGAAATGATGATGCAAGAGCATCACTCCATGTACATGTATAGGCCATGAAGGTATCAAATTTTGGTCTATTATGTATGGTCCTAGATCTCGAGGCCATTAAGTGTCGATCAGGTGTCTAGTTGAAATTTAGGACATTAAAAATTTTAAAATTTTCTTTCCTATAAAATGTAAAACTTGAAAGTAACTTTGAGTTCACAGTCATAGTTGAAAGTATACCTTTTTGACCTTCTTGCATAGTAAATTTATAATAAACAACGAGTTAATTCTATGTTTGCATTTGATCAAGAAGACCCTCTTCTCACTATATTCAAGGAGCAAGGGAGATTGACATTATTGGGTGAAGTGTGGTAAGAAGCTACCACTTAGAAATAAGAGTGTATAACCTAGGTTCAAGGATATAAGATTACCTTTCCAGAGTAACTATGAATTCTATAAGATATGACAATATAAAAAGGAAAGGGAGAGATTAATCCCTTGTTCTTCATGCAATATTGGTAAAATCAAATGAAGTTTGGGTTCTCATGAGGTCGTAGTTCAAATTTTAAGATTCAATTCAATTTTTAGTGATAGTTGTTACCCAAACTAAACTCTTGGGTGTCTTAGAAGTGTTTATTGAAGAAACTACACTAAGGAACAGTTGTAGAAGAATCAAAACAAGTTCTTCATTTTGAAAATTTGGTACCAATAATGAGGAGTTGTATCAAGTTTTTAAAGAATAATTAGTGAATTCCACTAGATATTTTCATATATCTTTCTAATAGTAGGCTTCAAAACTAGGACTTACAGTGAGAAAGGCAATTAGAAGAATCCTTTAACAAAGGAAATACAAGATAGAATACTAATTAGACCTTAAAATTTTATACACATCTAAAAATATTCAATGGGTACCTAAATTGCTATTATTTTCATATTGAAGATCCATAAAAAAATCTTATGTACATGACAATCCTCTTTCTAGGACCTAATTGAGGGTTTAGAAAGCTAGTGAAGGAAAGTAGGGTATAGAGAGAAGAAGGAAGAGTTGGGTCTTAAATTTTTGTGTACAACTTAATATTGTTTAAAGGACATTGAGGAATTTGGAAGAGTCTCTTGGGCCTTTGTGGTGTCTCCTATCCATGTCTATAAAAACCCATCTATCTTAAGGATCCTTGAGAAGAGTATTGGTAAAGAGGATAAGGTGAGATTTAAATTGCTTAGAATGCATATCAGTGGTGAATCTAACCTTGTTATGGATGAAGAATAAGGAAATAAACCCTAAGAATAATCAGTAAGACCTAACACCATAAGATACTTGTTGAAGATTCTCTAAGGATCTAGTGAAAGTGTAAAAGGACCAAGTTTGAGTAACCAAGGGAATGGTGAACATATTTTGATTGAAAACTTGTGAGTAGAATGACCTTGAAATTGAAAGTGTAATACTTAAGATAAGTGGGTGAATGATCTTGAAACTTAGGAAGAAAATTTTCATAATTTGAACTAGAGTCTGGACAAGAAGCAAGAAAGAGCAGGTTTTGGCCTAAATAAGAAAGAGTGGGTTATTGGAGAGTTGAAGTGACATTAGGGGCAGAGTATGTAATAAGTTATGTTGAAAATTAAATCTTTATGAGAAAAAGTGATCAGAAAGATTTGATTAAGCCCTTCTTAGACTAGAAATGGTCCTCAAAGGAAAAACTAAGTAAAGGTGAAAATTGCTATAATTTCTTGATTATTGGTATATTTGTATGAATCTATTTTCATTGCCTACATTAAAAGATGATATCAAGGAAAGTGATACGGTCTCTTAAATTTTTAGACTTACCTAAGAGATCATCAACATAGTCTATTATGCCCTTAATAATATATCTTACATTTGATGTATATAACCATCTTGTGGCTATCATAACTTCTTATCATTATGTATCTCATTTATAGAGGTTATATTATCATTGGTGGGTTGGCCTTGGGGATAGCCATATCATAGGAATAGTATAAATAGGGTTTAATAGGTAGTATTTGGGGATCATATTGAGCATATGAAACCTATTACATGGTTTGGAGGTTGCCCCCTTGAAGTGGCTAAGCTATTATACTTGCATATTGAGATCATTTATCTGCAATATTGTGTCCTTTTGTGTTCTATTGCTGATAATAATCAGATTTATACAATTAATTGTATTATAAGTGGTATAAGAGCTGCCATCTTGGCCAAAATTAGGGTAAAAAGCCTAATTTTTTTGTTTCCACTATATCTTACGAACCAAATCAAATTTGTTGGATTTTTTCTTAATAGATTTGTAAACCATTGGAATTAGGGTTCCCTAAAAATTTTAGACTTTTTTGATTCATTTTGCAAACATTATTGCAAATTTAGGGGTTTCATAAAATTTCTCCTGGTTGCAAATTGAGGAATTTTTCCAAGTTCTTTACATTTTAGGAAAGAGAATAAAACATTAGTTAGAGTTTGTTGTTTAAGTTTGTTTATATTTGGCTAAAATATTAGTGAAATTCCAAGCGCTAAAATTTAACCTTGATCCCTAATTTTGGGTCATCATGGCTAGGCCTTCCATAAGAGGCAAAAATAATCCCATCACTCTAGGTAAAACTCAAGAAAAATATGAGATAATATTTGAGGAGTTGGATTCATAAGAGGTAACTAAAGATTCCTCAGGGTTAGGGTTTACTTCAATGGATCTTAAGGTAAGCCAACTTGAGTTTAAATTGCATGACCTTGAGTCTAGGGTGTCAAATAAAGATGATGTGGAAAGGATTGGAAAAATATTGGAGGATTTAATACATAAATTCAGTACGCATATGATGGGTAATCATAATTCTATCAACCAAGGTGGATTTTCAAGTCAAATTAATAGACACATGAGTTAGGGTAGATCTTTGAGAATGCCCAATCCAAATTAAAACACTCTACACACCCGTAACATGTTACCAAAAGTGGAGATGCATAAGTTTGATGGAAAGGATCCCCTCAATTGGATTAACCAGATGGATAATTTCTTTGATCTACATTAGATTCCCTCATAATAAAAGATGACCATGACATCTTTGTATCTCAAACTCCGACCAATTTGTCTCATATCATCAGTTATGTTCTCAAAGGCATAAGAGTGGTCTCAATGTTACATGAACAATATTCATTTGAAGATTTGGAATTACACTATAGTTCTAGTGTTTCAAATAATTAATTCAGTTAATTAGAAAAGTTGAGACAAATAGGATATGTTAAGGATTACATTCATCAATTCCAAAACATTTCTTTGTGGGCAGAAAATATTACTAAAGAGAATCAAATGGCCTATTTCTTAGGGGTCTTAAGGATCACATCGAGCATGAGGTGTGTATGTTTAATCCTCATAAGGTTTTTGATTCTATGATTATGACATGAAGGGCAAAGGAAAAATTTGTTTCAAGCAAGAGACAAAATTTCACTAATATCAGAGATCGCAACACTTTGCCTCAAAGCACTCCCTTGTTCAATCAATTCACACCTCAAAAAATTGAAGAAAAGGGAGTAAGAGCATTATATTCTAAGTGTGATAGTAAATATGGACCAGGACATAAATGTGTTGAAAAGAAGTTGTTCTACATTGATGGGCCTAGTGAAGATGAACAAAAGGATGAAGATGAAGAGTCAGAGGTCATGGTCGAGCCAGAGGAGGAATCAGGAGATCCCCAACCAACAATATCATGCCATGAAATTTCAAGCATTAACACCCCCAAACCCTCAAGGTGGTTGGATTCTTAAAAAAGAGGGTCATAGTGTTGATTTACTCAAGAAGTACTCACAACTTCATCAATCATAAGTTAGCAGTGCACCTGAACTATTTTATTTATCCAGCTCTTGAATGTGAAGTAATGTTTGTTGATGGAGGTACTTTAAATTGTTCTAGAAAATGACCTAAAATTAAGATTTCCATGGGAGATTACATACTAAATAGCCCCATGTATGCCATTTATATGGGAGGAGAAGACATTGTGTTAGGATTTCAATGGATTACCACCTTGGGAACCCTTGAGATGAACTTCCAAGAATTTGTTGAGTGCTTTTAGTCTGAAGGAATTATTTTTGAGCAATGAGGCTTAAGAGAAAAGTCTCCACAACTAATGAGTTCTCATCAAATGCATAAAATGCTAAAAAAGGAGTAGAAGGATTTTGGAAAAACTATTTTCATTAGAGGTGCATCAGTCTAAGGACATTATACCATCGAGATATGCAAGTAGTGTTGGATGCACACTTTTTGTGTTTGATAATATTTCAAAGGGTTTACCTACAAAGAGATATCATGATCACGTTATTCAGTTAGTACGAAGGAGCTAACCACCCAACATTAGACCTTATAGGTACCCATATGTGCAAAAAGAGTGAGACTGAGAATATTGTACAAGATATGTTGGAGGCAGGACTCATCCATCACGGTCAGAGTGCTTATTCTTCTCCGAGTAATGATGGTATGTAAGAAATGTGACAATGTGGCACATGTGTCTGATTATAGGGAACTTAATAAGTACACAAATCAAAGATAAGTTTCCTATTCCTATAATTGATGATTTTCTGATGAGTTTCATGGTGATGTTTACTTTAAATAGCTTTATCTTCATTTAGGTTACCACCAAATGAGAATCAAGGAGGAGGATGTTCATAGAACCACCTTTCGGACACATGGAGGCCATTATGAATTTGTGGTAATAACTTTTGGAATCACAAATGCACCTTCTACATTTCAAATTTTGATGAGTTCTATTTTTAAGCCATTCCTATGGAAGTTTTTTTAGTTTTCTTTGATGATATATTAATTTATAACAAAATATGTGAGGAATACTTACATCATGTAAATAAGGTTTAGGAAACTCTTGAGAAACATCATTTTTATGCAAATCCTCTAAGTTTCCTTTTTCGGAGTCAAGGATATTCAATATTTGGGTCATATTTTCTCCCATGATCTTGTTAAAGTGGATCCTAATAATATCCAGTTATGATGAAATGGAAGGTTCCAAAACACTCTAAATAATCTCCAAGGATTTTTAGGGGTTACACGTTATTATCGTAGATTCTTAAGGCATTGTGGAAGTATAACAACACCTCTCATAGCTTTATTAAATAAGGAATCATTCCATTGGAATGAGGATGCTACCAAATCATTTGATTAGTGAAAAGAGGCCATGTGCACCACTCCAATCTTGGCTACTCCATATTTTTCCAAAATATTCATTGTTGAATGTGATGCATCTGGCTCTAGTATGGGGGCGCTTCTCATGTAAGAAGAATGGCATATTTCCTTTTTGAGTCATCAATTGAAAGGTAAGAATTTTCAAATCCAACTTATGAGAACAAAATGTTATCCATACTTGATGCAATAAATCCATGGAGACCATATCTCATAAGAAGACACTTCAAATTGAAGACAAATCATTATAGTTTGAAATACTTCTTGGAGCAATGTTTATCATCTAAAGAACAACAAAAATGGGTCTCAAATATGTTGGGATATGATTTTGAGATTACCTACAAGAAATGGAAGGATAATGTAGTCATGGATGCCTGTCTAAGAAATATTAAGTAGCTACAACATTGTTATACGCCATATCCATCTTACAAGATGATTGGGTAGATGAGGAAAGATGTGAATGGAGAAATGAAAAAGTAAAAAAACTCATTCATAATATCTATAATGATCCAAGCATGTCTAAAAACATTGTATGGAAAGAGGATGCTTTATGGTATAAAGATAGATTATACCTATGTAATAACTCCACCCTTAAAACTTGGGTTCTATCTGAGCTTCACGCTTCTCTAGTAAGGGGGCACTCTAGATTATTGAAGACTTATCATCAAATCAAACAAGATTTCTTGTGGGAAGGGCTTAAAGGGGATGTCAAAAATTTGTGGCATAATACATGGTTTGTCAAAGAAAATAAGTGTGAAACAGCTTTAGTCCCAAGGTCTTCTACAACTTCTATCTATTCTTAGCAAAGTAGTGGGAATATATTTCCATGGACTTTATCACAGGATTTCCTAAATCTGAAAGAAAATTTTCATCATGGTTATGGTGGATAGAATCACCAAATATGCTCATTTTTGTTTTTACACCCATTTGCAGCAAGTATAGTAACAACAACCTTCATGGACACAAAGGTCAAAGCTACATGGGACACCAAAGATTATAGTAAGTGACTCGAACCCTATATTTACTTGTAATTTTGGACTGATTTATTCTCATGTTTCAGTACTCAGTTAGCTCTTATCTCTTCTTATTATCCCTAGTCTGATGGGAAAACAAAATATGTAAATAAGTTTTTGAAGGATATCTTTATTCGTCACCTCGGATAAACAAATGAGATGGGTCCAATGGCTGCCACTTGCGAGAATTGTGGTATAACACGTCCTTCCATACTTCATCCAAAATTTCTCCTTTTTGGAACTCTATGGGTACCATCCACCATCCATCACATCATAATTAAGAGAACAACCAAGGGTTAGAGAATTGGAATAACACATTCAATATCAATAAGAGGTCTTCTCTAGTCTCAAGGAGAACATGGCCATGGCACAAAACCACATAAAGTAGCAAGATGATAAACATCACATGGAAAGGAATTTTAAATTTGGTGATTGGGTTTTTGTATATTTACAACCATATAAGAAAATATATTTGAGACAAAAATAAAAGGATAACAAACTTTAACCTAAGTATTATGGCCCCTATCAAGTATTGCAGAAGATTGGTACTGTAGCATATAAATTAGAGCTTCGACAGAGAACTAGAATACATCCAGTCTTTCATGTTTCTTTCCTAAAGAAATTAATTGATAAAGGGTATCAGCCCAAATAGTGTTACCTAAGCTCGATGAGGAGGGGAGAGTCATCTTGGAACCTTAATGCATCCTTCAAACACACAATAAAATATTAAGGACACATGTTATTACTTAGTACTTGATCAAGTGGAAGAATATGGAAAATGAAGATGAAACATGGGAGGATATGACATTCCTACAGCAGAACCCAAAGCTTCTCAACATTAGGGACAATGTTGCTTTGAAGGGTAAGGGCATGTTACACCCTTAATCATATATCTTACATTTGATGTATATAGCCGACTTGTGGCTATCATAACTTCTTATCATTATGTATCTCTTTCATAGAGGTTATATTATCATTGGTGGGTTGACCTTGGGGATGGCCATAGCATATGAATAATATAAATAGTGGTTAATAGGTAGTATTTGGGGATCATATTGAGCATTTTATTCCTATTGTATGGTTTGGAGGTTGCCCCCTCAAAGTGGCTAAGCTATTCTACTTGCATATTGAGATCATTTATTTGTAATATTGTGTCCTTTTGTGTTCTATTTTTGCTAATAATTAGATTTATACAAGTAATTGCATTACATAGTCTTCCACATTTTTATGAATGATATCATCAAGATATATGTCAAAGCATGCTAATAAGTGGTTCCTACATTTTTAAGTCTGAAAGGCATACCTCAATAGAATAAAGTCCCCTAAGGGTAATGAATGATGTTTTTGTTGGGTGTATTTTGTGATAATGATTTTATTGAACCAAGAGAAGCCATTC
Source organism: Taxus wallichiana var. yunnanensis (assembly GCA_018340775.1). NCBI lineage: Eukaryota > Viridiplantae > Streptophyta > Pinopsida > Cupressales > Taxaceae > Taxus > Taxus wallichiana. The sequence goes on along the minus strand of CM031242.1, from coordinate 569,347,727 downwards.
ATAAGAGATAACATTTCATGGCCATGAGTGAGTTTAACAAGAGGATTGATGTTAGGAAGTGAGAATTCATCTTTTGGATAAAGTGAGATTAAGATCTCAAAATTCTAGTTGAATACACAATGTATCATAGGATTTGGTTATGGGTATGATATTAGAAACCCATTGTGGATAGTCAATGTGTAGTATGAAGTTGGCCAAAGAAGACCTTATAACTATACTTTGATAAGGAGGGCTAGGCGAGGTGCATCCTACATAGTATTTTTTTGAAGGGATTAGTGTTAAGGATTGTGAAGATGTTGTTTAATATGATGTTAGGGTCAATACTTGACATGTCACTATATGCCAACGTGAAGTATTGAATGTGTTTTGAGAGGAAAGTGGTAAATTCCTATAACTCTTCCAAATATAAACACTAGCCAACTTTAACTATGTGTGGATCTTGTGGAGTCCCTTTGTTGATGTCGATAATAGATTCGTTTAGAAGTGTAGATGTATCTAATGGTAGAGTCTTTTGAAATTAATGATCCTCTTCCCCCATATAGGATAATATGGATTGGTCATTGTGAAATTGAAGGATATCAATAGTAGGTGAGTATTCCTCTAAACTTTACGGTAAGACAAGAAGAATGGTCTTAATTCCATCATTATTTTTATTAGTGAGTGGTCTTAAGTGTTAGGAAATAAGAGATAAAATATGTGGAATAATCCCTCATAGAATCACAATAGTAGAAAACTAATATGCGAAAATTATTATAGATCTCAAATAAAATTATAGAATAAAATAACACAACACAAAGAGACAAAGTATTTAATGTGGTTCACCCAATTTGGGCTACTTCCACAAAGTATCACTTTCTTAGATTTTATTACAAGCCACCACTCTCTCAATACAACACCCAAGATCCATTTGGAGCTATGCTCAAAAAAAAATCTATAGAATTCATGACCAAATTCAAAACACATCTGTAATACATTTACTTATACATCTATCATATGCATAAGACCATATAAATAGACAACTGCTTAGTAGTTTTACAAAACCTTAGGTATCAAAACCATGGGCAAAGCCCTTCCCATAAACCTATGGGTCAAAAACTCACCCATATGAGAAGAGCATGTTTCCGATATGTCAGTGTATTTTTGAGGCCAAAAATAAATTTACACCTAAAAAATTTACAATACTCTTAGTTCACATGAAAAGTGTACAGTACTCTTAGTGTATAGTATTCAACACTTTCACACATGAAAAAGGCTCCACAACCTAACATTAAGGTAATAATGTTTATATAGTGGTCTAATGGAGGTGAAGAGGGTGAATTTGGATCTATTATAGGTCCGAATGCGGTGATTGTGGAGGTTTCGAAGAAGTTTTCTCGAAACCTATTCCTTACTTCTCATGAGGTTTCGGACTAGTTGACTACAAAGTCATGTATTCCCTAATGATATCATCCTAACTCAAAACCTTTCCAAGTACAATAATGCATATATATTTATGAAAAGGATTTGTACTATATAAATTATAATTAAGATACAAATGGTTTAGCATGGTGTTGATTTTCATGATGTGGGGAGGGATGATCGATCCCTCCATAGACGAGGTTAGTTTCTAGATGAGGAGGGCCAAAGGAAATGATATATCAATGTTTGGTTCATACATCGATTGTTTATTAGGCCTTCTACATGTTTTTTTCGGTGTAGGGAATGAGTTAAGGGATAAGAGGATACTCCCCAGGTGAATTATGATGCATGACATCCTCAAAGAAAGTGTCATCTGTAACTTAGATGTAGATATGGAAGAACTTGTAGAAGCCTCATCGAGAGGACCCCAAATTTGTCTTAGGTATGATAAATTTATTTGGCTAGTAATTCATATGAAATTCTTTGAAAGGGTTTGGATTAGTAAGAACAATAAATTTGTTCCTTCATGTTTGTATTTTATACAACGAAGTAAGGCGGATGGGATACAAAATATAATGTGTATCTAAGGCCATCCTAACAATATATTGTATTGAAACTATCAAGAAAATGAAGGGAAAATATAATTGAAAAATTATAGATCCACAATTATAGTCTCAAAGATTATAGATTATAATGTGAAGTTAATTTAAAAATCAATTTATCTTATTAAAGATAGTGAATTAAAGAGATTAGATAATATATGCTAAATTAAATAACAGAATGTAAAATGAGACAAAGAACACCAAATTTAAGTGGAAAACCCGAAGGAAAAAACCCCACTGATAAAGCACTATCTTATATTAAGAATTTATCAGACTTTCACCAAGCACTTTAACTTCATTCCTCAATCTCATAGATAACAATAGCAGACCAATGTCTCACAATATACTAGCTTGCATATCATGCATTATGATTAAATAGCTCGATCAATCTTGTATGTGCCAATCTAGTGAGGGATCATCCTATATATATTAGGATGGGTGAATAGTCATACCATTTCACTCTTTTAAAATTTGTGAAGACCAACTAAGTTTAATTAAATAAATGTTTAATAATGGTTCATAAGTAGTGGTCTATCAAATGATATCCCACTTGACATTATCAACCCCAACACTCCCCCTTAATGTTAAGTGGGAAGAAAAAAATGGACATGCCAAATTTACCTTTTTCTACAAAAGGATTTACAGATCCAAGAATCAGTAACAATGACTCTATCTAACATGCAAATTCTAGAAATTCATAAAAATATTCCCATACGAAATCATAAGACAAGTTCTTTACATATAAAGACTTATATCAGATTATGTATATTTTAATAAACTAATGCATACCCATAAATAAAGCTTGACTAAAATTTACAAGTAACTTCACATAGTGTGACACATTTATTTAATACAAGATGGAGGAAGTATTGGACTTTTAAAATAACCATTAAGAGGTGGCATTGTCATACACACTACCCCTCAATGACAAATCCGATAGGCCCAAAAAGGCACAAAACTTGCAAAACTTCACATCACACAATGGCTTCATGAAGATATATAACTTGATCTTCAGTACAACAAAAATTGAGATCTATATCACCATTCAAGACTTTCTCTTAAATAAATTACATATAAACTTCAATATTCTTAGTCCTTTGATGTTGAAATAGATTTTTGTAAGAGAAATGTAATTTTGGCGATCACATAGAAGATTAGTGCTCCCTTTGATGCCCATGTGTAGTTTTTCCAACATTTTTTTCTTTGTAGAACAAGAATACATGCATTTAATCTAATATAGAGGTAGTAGATCTAGTTCTAAGCATAAATGCTCCATGAGATAAGCATAACATCACAACAACATAATGGAAATAGATCTAAACCATGAATAACATGAAAATACACTAGGTTTAGTCCATAAACACAAATATACAAAACAAATCTCCATATATTGATTAAATCCATTTACAGTAGCCATATTACATCAAAAGGGGTCATCTCAGACCATATACACCATGAAATAACATCCCAACCCTACAAAACTACTCTTGAACAGAGATCCTAGCTATGCTTTCCCATATAACCCTTTTTCATACCTAAGCACATGCATCTATGCTTAGTAATAACATTCTTACAACACTTCATTTCCTCTCTTCTTCTCTTATTTTGGGCCCAAGCACTCCCTTAAATAGAATCTAGATTCACCACCATAGCTTTTCCCATGAGAAGATCACATGCCAAGTGGAAGTGTGGTCCTCCATGATCGATCAAGAGCTTATGCCAGCTTGCAAAGGCTTCCACTAACTGTAATGATCCTCTTGGGAATATTCCTACATGGAATATTATTTTCTTGACCTCCAAGGCTCTAGGCTGGCACCTTATCCATTCATCATGCCTACTCAGGCCTTCACATGTTTTCCATGCGATACCACCTTCAAAATGTGGCTAAGTCCCCAAACCTTTTCCTACTTCTACACGCAAGCCTCTCCTCTCCATGCGCCTTTCCTTGAGTACCTTTCTACTCACTTTCCTTGCACACACTTCTTCTTCTTGGGACTTAGTTTTTTTAGGGTCCAACATCACCCCACACTACACATGTTATCCATCCTAGAAACACTCTTCTTTCTCACCAAATAATAAAGAATAGGAGGAATGAAATAATCTGCCATTAAATAAAGAATGGAAGAATAGAAGGGTCTTTACTATTGCTATGCATGAGGAGTGGGAAGTATTTCTTCATGGATGCTTCAATTTTATCCCAAACATCTACCTCACCCTACACATGTTGAAGTAAATCACCCACCAAACACTAACCTTCAAAAACTTAGTTCATCTCCCTTAGCCTTCAACGTATCTGTGATGTTTTCCATCTTCTTACTAAGGTCACCCAACACATCCATCCTTGCAAGTGACTTAGGGGTATAGTTCCTTAAGCTTATTTTTAATCAAAACCCTCAAGGTTTCGATCACCTCTAACTTCTTCTTGACCTCTACCAATATTTTATCTCACTCCACCCTATTTCCCTTGTTTTTCTCTTGAAACTCCTTCAGATCCACCTCATGGGTAGCAACCAATATGCTTTCTACTCTATCTCTTTCACCATAATTATCATACATAACTTCGCCATCTGCACCGTGGTCTTCACTAAGGCAAGGAGCTCAGTATCGAGTTATTGTCTCCCCAATATTCAAATTCTCTTCTCCTTTTGGTGTGTCATCACCTCTTCTACCAAATCCAATGCAAGTGGTTGTCTCTCCATGGTGAGTATGCACGTCAAGTCTTCCAAGAAGTGCATGGTCGACTCATATTTCTTCTCAGGGGGGCTAGGTCTAGGTGCTTTAAGATAATGGCATTTGAAATAACCTCTATCTTTTTGTAGACTTTACACACCTTCACCTTTTCATCCCTCACTCATGCCTTAACTACACACTTGATCAATTCCTTTTGTTTTATCTCCTTGTCCCTCTCAATGATCTCCTCATTCTTTTTCTCAAGATCCTCCTCCAAGACCCTTATTCTATCATTTCTACCAAAAATTCTTTCTTCCACCTCCACCAACACTTTTTGAGCACATTGAAAACTTTCTCATCCAAAATAGTTGTGGGAATTTACAAGAGGGTTTATTCCCTTGGCATCTGGTGTCTTCATCAATGCATCACTATTTACCTTGAACTTGGGCTCATCAACGTGGGACTCAAAATCCCAGGATAGCATTTTCCTTTGTGCATGGGTACACACCCTCTTCATCAAAATAATACCAAGTGAGGAGTTGGTCTGTGGGCACTGTGCTTTGAAATGTGTATGAAATACCTTTTTGGTCATTATGTAATTCATGGCATGTTCCTACGCTATTACTATGCTTTTTCCACCTATACGTGTTGATTTTGGGAAACTCATCACTAAGATGGGGTCTCCACCATGCTTCCATATTCCTTCCCTACACTCATGCTCTCCTATGTTTCCTTTAAGTGCCTTCCCACACTATGCTCCACCTCATGCTCCACCAACTATTGTATAATACCCACCACCTCTTTTTCTATAATCATCTATCTATTTGTTCTCTAGTTGGGGTTGGGGTCTTCTAAGAGCATGCATGTCTACTTCCTCACTTCCTCCTTTGTTATGTGTTCCCTCTTCATACTCATTCCTCTCTTCATCCCCTCTTCATCAGACTCATGTATATCATACATGGGACTCTTACCTTCTTCACGCTCTTCATCTTCCTCCTCAGCCATCACCCTTCATGCTCTTTGTCTCCTTAGAATCTGAGCTCTCAGGTCACCTTCTACTTCTTCTTAACTAGAGATCCCTCTAACATTGGGAAAAATTCCTTTGAGACTCCTCTCTCTCAGGTGACTTCTCCTTCTCCTACATGGGGGACTTATTTTGGAACATAAGTGCTTGTGCCCACACCTAACTCCTATGCCTCTATAGTCATATTATATGCGCATGCTTGGTGCCTTTGTTGCTGAGTCTCTTCTCATTCCCTTTTCTTCAACACCATCTTCTTTCTCCCGAGTGGGTCCTCTGGGATTGATACATCATCCTCAAAAGTACCCTTCTCAAACTTGGGCCTTAGTCACACATATACCTTTCTTCCATCCTACCCACAATAGGCAATGTCACTAGTTTTATCATGTGCACATCATGAGACATGTACTTTTATACATATGTGCACACTTCTTAGGATACACCAATGTCCAACGCATCTCGTGGTGATCCTAATCTACAACACTTAGATCAAATCTAAGTTTCTTCACCTCCTTAAACTAGTTTGACCACACCTTGAAAATATTGTGCTATGAAGGAGAAGGGAAATTTACACCAAGGGCTCTTGGTGTCATTTGTCAAAGTAAACCTACCATACAAAAGTGTTGGTATATGGAAAACTCAGCTTCTCCATCCACTAGTGTAGGAAACTACTTAGGTATCCTCCATTCTTCCCGAATGCGTCACGCATCCGTTTATACCATTTTTCCAAGTGTGCCTTATGAGTGGCCATCATGGTGTCATAGGTATACACTTCAAATATCTTTGTGGGGAGGGTCCTCATCCGGTATTCCTAAACAAACTTATTTGGCCCATCGGAACTCCAATTTCTGAAAATACAATGGTGAGAAGGACATTACCAAACATAATATTTTCCCCATCATGTGTGACATCTATGATCTCCTCTGTAATAAAATATGAAAGGTTGTAGATGGTTCCCTCTAAGATCTTATGAAAACATTCAACCAAATCTTGTTTATCTGCATCCATCTCTCCTACCCATTTAGTTTTGTAACTAGGCATGGCCATCCTCATGATAGGGTTGGTCATTACAAAGATATCAAAGTAACATGAACCCTTCTTGTAATCATATGCTTCAATTGTTCTCTTGATGGCCTCCTTGTCACATAAGTCATCATCTAGTAGCTCTCCTTCACAGATAATGCCAGTGTACTTTGAAATCAGTTGAGGAGTTATGCGCATTCTTCATCCTATAAAAAAAAATGATCCTCATGCACGCATGACATTAACCATTGGTATAGTCACTCGGGTTTTCCAAAATAGGGAAACTCATAGAGTTGTAGGAGCCCAACCTTTTCCAACTTAACCTTTACTTCATCATCATATATGGGCTTCCCATCTGGTGTCCTCTTTTCTATAGGGAGAACCAACTCTAAATTCATCTCCTTTTCCGTGGTGCTTGTTCGATGGTTATAATTTCTCATGACCATCTTTCATATGAGACACCCACTCCTTTCCTAACAACACACCATCTGGGTACTACATCTCCGCATACCATTCTTCATTAAAACTAGTCAAAATGGCTGGTTTTCCTTTACCCTTGCCTTTTCCCTTTTTTGGTGAAGTGTTCACTCCCTTCCTTGGTGCCATTTTTCTCCTCCTCGGTCCTCTTGTAGTTCTTCCCTTGCATCAAGTTCACTCACTTCTCAAACCCTCGGCTCCACTTCTATGAAATCTCCTCAAAACCCATGCCCTAGCTTATAAACCCTAACTTAGAGCACTTATTTTCCACAAGGTAGTGTAATCACCCATGGGATCCCAAAAAATAACCTCCTTCACTTACATTTGTGTACTCTACTTCCACACTGGTTCAAAATTTATTGATCTCTTCAACTCCACACACTACTCTTCACAACTTCTTCACAAGAATCACCTTAGATCGTAAGAACTTCTTTGATATCAAAATGCAAGGTGAAAAACAATAGCTCACCAACTTCTATTTATAGCTTCCCACTTTTCTCCACATTAAATTTGTGCCACCTACCAACGTACGAATGAAATAAAGTCCTATTTTCCTACCTCTAACTCATGCATGTTCATCTAGCACTTTTTATCTGCACTTAACCCTTCTGAAACTCCTCAACCTTCTCGGCACAATGACTTCTTTGACAATAGACTCACTTGTGCACATCCCCGTGTCGAAGTATGTCATCCTCTGCATCCTTTACCAAGTTCTTTCCTTCACCTACCTCATGTTTCTCTACGCTTATATCATTGTATGTGGTTTCCTCAAATCCTTTTGACACCATTTTTCTATCATGAACACTTCTGTTATGTGCCTTCCTTCATCCTACACCTTTGACTTCACAACCCGAGCCACCATCCAACATTAATCTTAGCACTTACCACATCTTTTTCTGAAGTTCTCTTTTCACTCCACCCACACTAAATATGTGTGGTTCTCTTCACATAAAAACCCTTTCAAAAAGTAACAGGATACCAGTGCAAACATGCCCACCAAAAAAAACAAACAAAAGACAAAGCAAAGTGATGAAAAGGGAAACACAAAGAAAGGAAATTGCATTAAGGGAAATCCTAAGCTAGCTGGCAATATTGCCTTATTTACAAACACCAAGAAGACTTATTTATAGTAGGGCTTCAACCTACTCCCATTAAAGAAATCGGAAACCTTGTCCCATCTAGTGCTTGTAACTGGAAATCACCTGAACAAGTATGCAAGTGATAGTGTATGGGCCCAACCAATGTACCTTGAGCTTTCCTAGGTGGCACAGAAACTTAGAGTCATACAACAAGACCATCTTCCCAACCTCAAACTTCTTATTCTTGATGTGTCTATCATGTCATGCCTTCTTCCTAGATTTTTCCATTTTTGACTCCATCGTGCTATGGACACATCACTTTCATCTAATTACATTAACTTTTCAATTCTTTCCTCAAGCTTGTTCATCAAATAAACCTCTGCGTGTGTGATACATAGTGATGGTAACATGAATTCAATAGGTAACACAACCTCCATGTCAAAAACCAATTGAAAAGGTGTGGCCTTGTTCAATCTCTTATAAGTAGTCCGATATGACCATAACATGGCAGAAAATTTTTCATCCAATCCTTTCATCCAACATCACAAATCTTGGTCAACGTGTGACTCAAAATTTTGTTAAAATAGCTTTCATTGTCCCATTAGCTTGTGGGTGATAAGGGGTAGTCTTGTGATGGGCTACCATGAACTCAGCCAACAAGATTCTAACCATCTCATTTAGAAAATGAGTACCCCTATCACTCATTAAACTCAATGGGCATCCATACCTATTGATTATATTTTCCCATAAGAATCTAGTTGTTTTCACCGCCATGCAATCCTTCGTAGGTGCCACTTCTTCCCACCATGTAAGATAGTATGTGCATGTAATGATATAGTGTGAACCCATCCTTTGCATGATGGGGTAATAGGGCCTAAAAAGTCAATTTCCCATTTCTCGAATGGCTCTGCACTGATGATAGGCCTTAATGGCATCTCATCTCTCTTCCTAGTTTACTAAGGCCTGGAAGTGATCACATGACTTGCAATACTCGATATAGTCCTTATAAATTATTTCCCACCAAATACCAAAAAATAATCTTATGCGCATGGTTCACATTCCCCATAGTGTCCTCCTAATTCCACCATGAGCCTCTTCCATGATTGTAGCATGCTCATGCTCTAGCACGCACCAACACAAAACCTCATCATGACCTAGCTTATATAAGTCTCCACCAATTAACATATAGGGCATGATGTGTATGGCTAATTGCTTCCTTTCTAATGCCTTCATCCCTTTTAGCACCACACCCATTCTTAAGAACACAACGATATCTTCCAAATTAGATGGCACGTGCTATGTAGTCTAAATAGTTGTGCATATGACATTGTATCCTCAATGCTTTTCACGTCCTCTTATGAGTCAATCCTTGATAAGTGGTCAGGCCCCAAATTACTCTTACCTAATTTTACAACAACTGTAAACTCAAACTCCTGAAATAATAAGACCCACCGCATATGTGCCTTGCAAGATGGGCTTGTTCACTAAGTAATTTAATGCCATGTGGTCCGTATAAAAGATAAAAATGTTTAGCAAATACTACCTAAATTTGTGAATCACGTAGATCATTGATAATGCCTCACTGCTCTGTGGTAGTATAATTTTTTTCTGCTAGGGTTAGCTTCCTACTAGCAAATCACAAGGGATGGTCAACAATTCCCTCTCTAGGTTGTGCTAAGACTGCTCTCAAACCTCCATCCCACATGCATCAACATGCACATGAAAAAGTTTATCCCCAAGGGAAAAGCATAATATGGGTGTAGTAATGAGTCTATTCTTCTTGATGTGTTTAAGGCCACTTTGCCTCTCCCCCAATAGAACTTATTCTTGTGTTTTAGCAACTCCTCCAAAGGTGTGGAAATATTTACATATCCATTAATGAACTTCCTGTAATACCCTGTATGTCCAAGGAATCCACGCACCGCACTCTTTACTAGTAGGCTCCTCGAATCCCATGATAACGATAACTTTGGTAGGATCCACCAACAAGCCTTCTTTACATATGATATGTCCCAACATGGTGCCAAAATGGAGTGGAGAAAACACATTTCTTAATGTTGAGAGATATACTCAACTATCGACATCTCTCAAACATCAACCTTATATTGTCACAATGGTCCTTTACTAGTCTATAAATTTCCAATCATCTAAGTAGACTTGAAGAAACTTGTGGATGAAGTCCTGAAATTCCTGGACCATAATGCATGAAAACATAATAGGTGTGATCTTGAGTCAAAAAGGCATGACCATATAGGAAAAAATTCCCATTTAGTGGTGAAAGTTGTCTTTTCTTGGTCCTCCTTTGCAATTCTAACTTGATGATACCTTGAAAAATCCATTTATAAATGAATAGATCTCACGCCCGGCTACTCCTTCCAGGATCTCCTCATTTAATGGGGTTGAGAAAGGATCAATGACATATGCCACATTTAAATCCATGTACTCAATGCAAATCCTTATCATCCCATCCTTCTTAGTGTTGATGACCATCATAATTTTCCACCCTGATTCCTCAACAACCTCAATGATACCTAATGTGATCATCTTTCAATCTCCTCTTTGACCTTGACATGTAGATTCGGATTCATCTATAAGGTCTCTTCCGAATTGGGTGTGCACCATCATCATTTAACTTGATTCTCATTTCTCATAAAGAGTGGTGAACTCCTTGAGTTTTGGTACCCGCATGGGAATAAATCCTAGAATTCATGCAACATATCAATAATCTTTGAAACCTCCCTTCCATGGACAAGTAATCCTCAATAGTACTTCCTTGGGTTCCACCTTCATACCAATGTTAACCTTCTTTATCTTCAATGGCTTGTGGTAAATGTGTGCTTCCTCATCAGTGCTATCCAACACTTCACGCATACCTTCTGTATGGCTAACATCCAAGTTCTCCACCTCTTCATCATCTATCAAGTAGAAAAACTTTCCTTTCTCCTTCTCCAAGAGGCGTGTTCAAGGTTTACCTCCTTTGATTCTTCCTCCATGAAGCACGCCCTCAAACTCTGGTTCACCTAACAACTCTAGAATCTTGTCCTCCACCATGGCACTATCTCCCAAGGTAAGGTGCTTGACTACTTGCAACACCTCATTCACCGATGGCTTAGTACTCTGATATTCAAATGTTTGAACAAGGTCCTCCATCAACTCCTACCAGTTCCATGTCTGACAACTCTGAATGAATATACCATGTGCACGTGCAACCTTGTAAGGTGGAATAGAACTTATGCACCCATAGGGAAGGGGGTAAAGATTTCGCACCTCCCATCCAAGTCTTCTCACACTCCTGAACATGACATGAGGTGGATCCCTTCCCATCATAGTCAAAAATTTGAGATGGTGCATTTCTTCAAAGAAACCTAATAGAGAGTGTGATTCTCACTTCATGCCACTCTAGAAGATTATCTTGATGTGTCACCCACTAACGTGCTTTTATCCCATGAAAAGTATAGGTAAGCATATTCCTTCTCTCCACTTAACACTTTTACTGGGTCTCCATTTCACACAAAAAGACATCAGGGTTGGATTCCCTAGTGTACCATGTAGCAACTACCTTCCTCCCAAGTGCCTAACTAAGTGCATTTTGACAACTCAAGTCTCTATATCCTTCAGATGCCTTCCAACCAACTCATAAGTCCTATGCACCTAGTTGTCACAACAAACATTACTTGTATCACTTATGGAATGTGCATCATCCCATTGAATGACCCCTTCCTTCATGGCTGAATGAAATCTAATTCTCTGATGGTGCGCACATATATCTTGTTTAAGTCTTCTTCACCCAATGGTTCCACATATGGTGCATACTGTCCATCAGTTAGTGGAATGATCACATGCTCTTCCTTGTTCTCAAAACTATGTAGCCCTTATTGAAATGCAAATCAACATTGTTTGCATAGCACCAAGGGTGCCCAAGTAATGTTGGGAAACTATCAAGCCTCAATGAGCTCTAGAACCTCAAAGTCCCCAACAAACTTTTCCCCTTGAATAGTAATGGATGCACCTTTTAACACCCCTAGAGGCATGGCCTTTTTCCTGTTAGCCATGTACAACACATTTGAAGATGGATGCAATGGGGGCCTCCCCATTTGATTCCATACATCTAGAGTAAGGACATTGACCTCTATGCTTGTGTTAATCAATATATTACTTAGGAGCCACCCATCAACAACTACATTCAGTGTGATTTCCTTATCATAATCAATGTTGTGAGGGGGTAGGTTAACATGTAATACTTGTCTCTCGTGCCCTCCTTCAACATGTGGTACCTTCTCCCTCAGCCATTCTCTTGATAGAGGAATAATGTTCTCCTACTTCAACATCTAAAAAACTTCTCTAACCTCATCCATCTCCTACTTTGGCACCTTAGTGCTCTTCTTCTAATCCATTGGTGTGAATTCTCCTTCGAACACTAGATTTCTCCTTACAAGCTCCTAATTACCTCCATGGTTTCTTGGTACACCTCCTTCTAGTGGGTAGGATCGGATATTTCCCATGTAACACTTATTCTCTTGTGATAATGGGCCTCTTCTTTTGTTCCTCTTGGGCATGTTCAACCTCAATGTGTGTAGTGACAAAATATACTATAACTCGTAGTTAAAAATACCCTCGGATCCACTATGGGTCGGCCTCTTTACACCATCCCATCCCCCTTTCTAGTTCTTGCTCATGTGGTCATACAACTCTAGGAACTCTTCATAATTTTGCTTCTCTCCACACATGAGCATTGCAATAAGTCTATACACTCACGCTTGTAGTGTTCAGTTGATCCATAATCATAATAATTTCCATGAGGAAATTCACTTCATCCTCCTCCGTGATTTCCATGGCCTCCGAATCTACGAAAACCTCTTCCTCGATATCCTCCATCCACACGCCCTTCATACTGATGATCCTCGGCATTATAACTACTCCCAATTCTAGTCTAGAGCACACTAAGATTAATGATATTATGGATTTGGTCTATTATCTCTGAAATCCTTAGTGTCATGAGTAGTAGAGAGGTGCATATCTTACAATAATCAATACACATTCTTACGGATTGTGTGCGCGTAAATAATAGGCATCTACTTGCATCATGATATCTATGGAAAATATCACAATCTACTGACATGCCATGCACAAAATTCCATAGGAAATTTTCCTTTGTATTTCCCTCTACTTCACAATCCATGCACCATAGCCCACTATGAGTCTCATGAGCCAAGTTTACAGATATTTTTCCAGCTACTTTGTCATGGCAACAATCTGGGCTTTAAGAAATGGACTAACTCCATTATCAATGTTTCCCATACCTTAGCATGCAAGGTAATCCTCCAAGGCCTCATGAGGATTTGTGAAGGTCTTATGTGAAAGTGCCCTCCTGAATGGTGTGATCAACCTCCGAGAACCATTGAGCATGCTGTGAAGGATGAATGTCATAAGATAACTTTGATATGAGAGTCTTGAAACATGCATCATACTCCCACACACTCTTTTCCATTCCTTACTAAATCTCCTTCAAAGTTCTGATGCTCTTTTGTTCAAACTTAGGAATTTGTAACTCCTTTAAAAACACATCACGTGGCATTATGTAATACACCACTATCTAGTGTGGATCATACTTCATGTACTAGCTATGGGCGTACCCTTACAAAGTGGTTTCAAAATGACTCACCTTCCACTCTGGATTAGTGATACCCTTCATGCTCATAGCAATTCGCATTTGTGCACATTCTCTATAATGTATTCCACATCCTTTTGAATTAGGTAAATGAAAAGACATCTCAAAAATACCCGTTGAGGTTCTTGAGACCCTTACCCACCAGATCCAAACCTTGGCCTCCTCTAATATTTCCACCACCTCTAAGCACCACTAGTGATCCTCACTAGATCCTTTTCCTGTCGTAGGTAAGGGCCTAACATAGTTTCTCCCCATGAACCCACCACCACACTAAATTTAAATTGATAGTCTGTGAAGTCAACCCACTCCTAGATGTAGTGCTTAAGCCTTGCGTACCCCCACCTTTCCCAAATGTTTGTACCAGATAGGATCCCTCTAAACATAGGAAATGATTGTGTGGCCATAGATGTACCAAATGAAAAATTATATCTCCTAGGTGTCACTCGACCACCAATACCAAGACCAACCAGGTTAACAATACTTATCTCCGGATCTAGAAAACTAAGTGTTAGGGTTTAGTCACCAAGTGGGATTAGATGAGCCTATTTCTCTCCTTTCTCCAAATGACGATCTCTCACCAAAAGAGGAGGGGGATCTCTCCAACATTTTCCAAGATGGGGTAGCACAAATTGCCTAGATTCCACCCTCCATGCATAAACCTCAAATACTTCTCATAATCATCTACTCTCATAAATCCATCAATCCAAAGAACCTCACATTTTCTCACCAACTCCCTCTCTGAGATTCATTGTACTTGAGTCATATTTCCTCTCTTTCTATTTCACCCGTAAGGTCCATCATCTTCTACCATGCTAGCTTCCACGCCCACACCTAGTAGGAGTTTATCCAGCCATGGGGAAGGCTTCCAAACTCAAAGTAATAACCAGGATCTTAATAACAAATTGAATAACACATAAGAATTATCCTCTAGGATCCTCAATAACTCAAACTCAACAACCTCTAGGAATAATGCGTAGAAATAACGTATTCTAAGATATAACTAGTCAGCACTCTACTCCACTAGTGATCAATAAAACATGCCTAGGTTAGATCGACATTCATGCAACCTCTTATACTCATCTTCGTCCATATACATGAGGTATATAATACCAAATTTACCTAATGCATATTCCGATATCTATTCATACAACTCTACAGGGAAACAACAACAAAAAATTCATACAGGTGTTCTTCTACCCATTTACATGCATCAAAATCATGTCTAGTGTTGAATATCTAAGAAAAATCATCCTCTATGATTTTAAGCCAGGTCTTAACATTTTCTAAGGTCGACACTCCATCATTACACATCATTCTCATAACAGCTTCAAAAGAGGTCCCGACAATGGAACCAAAATGTAGTCTCCTTTCATACACCTTATTTCTACCCCAAGCACGTGTCATGTCACCAAGTATGCATTGGGTTCTCACCGAGGTGTGTAGGGTTCCAATCCCTCTTTATGTGAGATTTGTGATAATTTTCTACCATTAGTGGAGGAAATATTTGTAGAATAAGAATACATGCATTTAATCTAATATATAGGTAGTAGATCTAGTTCTAAGCATAAATGCTCCATGAGATAAGCATAACATCACAACAACATAATGGAAACATATCTAAACCATGAATAACATGAAAATACACTAGGTTTTAGTCTCAGAGACACAAATATACAAAATAAATCTCCATATATTGATTAATTCCATTTATTCATGATTAGCCATATTACATCAAAAGAGATCATCTCGAGATCATATACACAATGAAATAACATCCCAACCCCACAAAACTACTCTTAAACATATATCCTAGTTGTGCTTTCCCATACAACCCTTGTTCATACCTAAGCACATGCATCTATGCTAAGTAATAGAATTCATACAACACTTCATTTCCTCTCTTCTTCTCTTCTATTTTAGGCCCAAACATTCCCTTAAATAGAATCTAGATAGTGCCATAGCTTTTCCCATTAGCGTATCACATGCCAAGTTGAAGTGTGGTCCTCCATGATTCATCAAGATCTTATGCTAGTTTGTAAAGGCATCCACTAACTCAGCAATGATCCTATTACGAATATTCCCTACATGGATATTGTTGTTGTAGACTCACAAAGACACCCCTAGATGCGAGATCGTGCTTCTAGGTTGATGTTCAGGCATCGAGTGTGATTGCACAACATGGAATCCTTTCTCCAAGTGTGGGACTTGTAAATATGAGAAAGGATTCTCTAGAGAAGGCTGGTTCCTATTCCTCTATTCAGATGCATACAAAAAATGCAGAGGGTTTACTAAAACTTAATCTAACTTGCCAAGGAGACAGGGTAAGAAAATGCATAGAATAAAACCTAAACTACAAAGGTGATGCACCGAGGAATATTAGACATTAGCTTTGCAAATTTAACACGTAGACCACATAAATGCAATACAAACACCATGCACAGTAACCAAACCGCAATAAGAGATCAAAACGACAGCAGTGTGAATACATGAGAGGGTTGAGAATCAATCAAAAACATATATATCATTGCTCAAAAGTCAATACGAGATATTACAGGTGACCAAGAGACAAAAGACTGGCATTACAACCTATATGGGAGGTTTGAAAACTCCACAAACTCTCTTGCAAGCGAGGGAAGAAGGGAGGATGCAAAACAAAAATGTCCGACCTCTTTTAAGAAGCTCCCCCTTACAATATATACTGAGAATGAGAGAGGAAAGAGAGAGGAAATTCGAATCTACCACAACCACTTCTGGATACATTTAAAATCATCTCATTATGGTAGAAGCGGCAGCTCCTGGAAAAATGGTGGGCTATCTAATAGGAGCGTGAGTCAGTCTCGCTTGTATTAAAGTTAGTAGTTGAAGCATCACTTCGCTCTATCACCACACGTCGAGACATTTCCTTAATTTTCTCCTCAAAAGAGCACCAAATGCAAGATTGATCCTTAATCATGTAGAGAATTTCAACAGATTTTCGTTGATATAAAGAATGTGCAAATCGAGCTCTGGATCGAAAGATATGAAGGTCTAAAGATTTAGGGCATAAAACAAAAGAAACAGTTTTTAAAATCTTTTCCCGCGCTCTCGCCATCTGGATGACACGTGGCGTGCTCGATTCGCGAGCAATTCCCTCTCTCCACCTTTTGCGGGATTTTCTTGTGGGCCCCTTAAACTTGGACACGTGGCACTATTTCATTGGTTCGGATCAGTGCTCGAAAACTCACCCCTTTGACTTTTTGGACTTTTTCCTTGGCGACACGTGTCATGCTGTGATTCGTCCACGGGCTTGCCGGATTTTTGCATCCACCGTGTCCTTTTGTCCCGGATGTCCCAAACTGTCTGGGAAAAATTCTTCCGGTTCACCCAAAATGGGCTTCCACGTCCCCTTTCTGCCGGTGACACGTGGCGTGATCTGATTGGCTTTCGGCTCCTTCGGCTATCCGTGTCCTGCGTGTCCCTTTGTCCCACTAGTCTTTGTGCTGAAGTTTCCTGTTTCGGCCGAACCGGCCGGTTCGCGCCCTCCGCGTACTCGCGGCCCAGATGTCCCAACTGCTTAGTATGAAAGTTCTACATTTCGGCCGATCCGGGCGGTTCGCGTCCTCGAGGCCCAAATGTCCCGAGCAGTTAGCCGTTTTTCTTCTCCTTCGGCCGAACCGGCTTTCCGCGTCCCTCGCATCCCGACGGCCCGATTGTTTCTGTGCTAAAATTTTCCTTTTCGACCGAACCGGCCGGTTTGCACTGCCGCGTACATTTGTTCCACTTATCCCAAAGCTTCACGGGCCACCTGGAGGCGTTTTTTACGGCTGAACCGTGCCTTGTGTCCCGAATGTCCCAAACTGTCCCTAGGACAAGGACTTAGCCGATTTTCACAATTTTTTCCTGAATCAATCTACTTGCTTGGAACTGAAAACTCTGATGCATGTTATCAAATTAACTCGGGGAATTTTAGATAACAATTGGCGACTTTTCGGTCACCTGCCAGCTAGGTAGAAGATTAGTGGCCTTTTTGCGATCCATTGGGCATGGAGTCATAAGCAATGACCTGAAATGAGCCTGATACTGCAACTCCCTCTACGAGAGCACGCTGAACTGTAAAACTCAATCCAGGAGTGACAAAACCTGCGCCAAAGCACTTAGGTAAACTGAAACCTAACTACAACAAGACAATGTGCATACGCACTTACAAAGAATTGAAACTAGGCTAATATTTACAAGGGTGAACCTCTCATTTTCAGTGGCAATGTTTGAGATAGATTCCATTTATTGGAATCTACAGTTCTTCACCATCCAATGAGGCTAATTGGAAAGCATTGCTGCTCTTGCACTTCGTGACCATGTACGGGCCACTCCAAATGGCATCAAATTTTGAATGCCTTCCCGGTTTTTGCTCTGTCCATATCCCATTTCAACACTAGGTCTCCAACTTGAAAAGATCTATCTTTGGCTTTCCTATCAAAGGTCTTCTTGATCAAAGCTTGATCTTTTTCCATTGCTTGGGATGCCCGATTTCTGATCTCTTGCAGCTCCATCAACTCTGCATACCTCACTTCCATGGGCTCGAATTCCAGCAACTCCAACTGCTTCATGAGTTCCAATGTTGGTAACTCAAGTGACATGGGCAAGATTGCCTCTCTTCCATAGACAAGCCTGAATGGAGAGTTACCTGTGGATCTTTTGGGAGTGATTCTATCAGCCCATAAGGCTGATTTCAGCTTGGTATGCCAAGACCTCTGATTCTCATCAAGAGTTCTCCTAATGACCCTCAACAAGTTCTTTTTTTGTAGACTCGGCTCGGCTATTACCCCCGAGGGTAATAGTTCGATGAAGTGCTTAGGTAAATACCGTTCTTGACAGCCCACTCAGTCACCTTAGATCCAATGAATGCCAATGCA
Organism: Taxus wallichiana var. yunnanensis; assembly: GCA_018340775.1. Lineage (NCBI taxonomy): Eukaryota > Viridiplantae > Streptophyta > Pinopsida > Cupressales > Taxaceae > Taxus > Taxus wallichiana. Next base: position 569,328,897 of record CM031242.1, on the reverse strand, counting down.
TTATCGAAATTATTATAGCAGTACACCAAATCTAGTTGTTATTCCCTCATAAAAGTCTAAGATGCTAGACTCATTTGCCTCTTTGAGTGCTACTGCTTCTGTCCATTTGGTGAAGTAGTTGGTGGCTATCAAAATCCATTTATGCCCTTGGCTTGAATTGGGATTAATGACTCCAATGAAGTCCAAACCCCATTGCATGAATGGCTGGTCAACTGAGATTGGGTGCAATGGAAGGGCAGCAAGTCTTTCTTTTCCTGTGAAGAATGCACAATTCTTACACCTCTTGATCCATGCATAGCAATCACTAAAAATTTTAGGCCAATAATAACCAGCCTTCATGATTTTTAGAGCTATCACTCTTAGTGCAAAATGGCCACCACTGGTCCACCGTGAAACTCTTCCAACACCCTTTGAATCGACTGTGCTAATGTATCTCAAAGAGCACTCCATTCACATCTTTCTTGAACAAAACTCCATCAACAATGGCATACGGGATGGCCTCTGCAATATGAAGTGTCTCCTTTGGGTCTTGTTCATCTTTGGAGGGCACAGCCTATACTTAGGAAGTGCATAATACCTTGGGTCCAACAAGGAGTGGGGGAAGCATTGTCTTCTCCTTGATTGCCACTTGGCTCATGGCTGTCTGGATGTCAAACAACCTCTTCTTCATTGCATACTTCCTTTTGCTTCCCCAAAACCAGCTGCTCACACAGCCCCTTTCCCTCTACCAGCTTGGTGATCTTGATATCAATGTCATACTCCATGACACGGGTGATCCAACTTGCCCTTTTCTCATTCAAATCCTTGTTGAGGAGGAAGTCTTTAACTCCAAAGATGTGAGACCAACAACTGGACCTTGTTGTTTGAGACTAAATGCTTGAATTTCTTCAAGCTTCGATTACTGCAAGTACATGCTTTTAATAAAAGAGTACCTCACCTCGCAATGCGTCTAGGCTCGCTGAAAAATGCAAGTGGCTGCTCATCATTATCTTTGTTCTGCTATACCGAATGGCGTAGATAGTGTCATCACCTCCAAATGCATAGAGGATGAAATCCTTGGAGAAGTCTCAGGTTAATGAGAGTTGGTGCTTGAGAGATAGCTTCTTTGATTGCCTCAAAACTCTCCTTGCCTTCTACTGGCCCACTTAAAAGCCATGCTCTTCTTTAACATTTTGGTGATGGGCTTGACAAGGGCTGCAAAATCTAGGATAAACCTCCGGACAAAATTGATCCTTCCCAAGAAGCTTTGAAGAGCCTTCTTGTGACTTGGCAATGACAAGGCTCTTATGGCTTCAACTCTCTCGGGTCAATTTCCAGTCCCTCTTTCGAGACAATATGGCCAAGGAGATTTCCTTCATGTGTAAGAAAGCTACACTTCTTGGGGTTCAAAGACACTCAACTTTCTACACCTTTGAAACACTTTTCTCGAGGTGAAAGAGATGGTTTTCTCGCATTCTTGAGAATACAAAGTGATGTCATCAAGGTATATCAGCACTATCTTGTTGATCAAGCCCTTGAACGCCATGTCCATTGCCCTTTGAAAGGTAGCACCAGCATTGGATAGCCCAAATGGCATCTTCTTGTAAGCATACATGCCCCATTTAGTTGTGAAGGTTGTCTTAAATTGGTCCTCTTCTTTACCATCCCCCGATTATACCCCGAGTAGCCATCTAGGAGAGAGAATCTCTCTAAACCGGATACTACGTGCAATATTTGCTCCATGGAAGGGAGTAGATAATGATCTTTGAGGATGCCCTATTGAGGTTTCGAAGTCCACACACAACCTAATTTCTCCACTCTTCTTCCCGACTGAACCAAGTTAGCAACCCAGCTTGAGTGCTTGATCGTGAATATAATGCTTGCCTCTATTAGCTTATTTAGCTCTTTCTTCATCAGAGGCTCAATGTGAGGGTTGACTGGTCTCTACTTCGCCTAATGGGCTTAGCATCTGGATCCAATTCTATGGTATGTTGTGCCAAATTTGGATTGAATCCTCTCAAGTCTTCATAGCTCCAAGCGAAGACATCTGGAAATTCTTGGCAAAGCTGAACAAAATCAGATTTCTCTTGTGAGGTACTTACTTTGCCAATCTGCAATGTTTTTCCTTCTTCCACTAAAATAGGCTCTGAATCCTCACCCTTTACTTGAATGTTTGCCTTCTCCTTCCGGAACTGATCATTCGGGTTGAAGATTGACTCCAAGGTTATGAGGCCTTTTGGTAATTTGTTAGTTCTCAACTGCACCACTTGGTCACCATACTGCTGATGCAACTTGTCTTGATTCCTGGCAGAGAACTCAGCTTCTTCTTGTAGGAAATTGACAATTTGCTGGTCATTCTCAAACACTTGCCAACTGACATTGTTATCCGGCACTGAAGGCCTCACAATCACGTGGATGTTTGGCTGTACCTTGTCTTGTTGAATGCTTTTCGTAATGTCAAAGGCTGCCCCTACTGCTGCAAGCCTGTCAGCAGCTTGATTCTCTTTCCTGGGAATGGATTCGATGCCAAAACCTTCAAAATATTCCATGAGGTCCCACACCCTGTTCTTGTAGCACCTGAGTAGATCATTCTTGGTAGCATGCCGTCCCTTGACCTGATTTACAATCAATTCACTGTCCCCAAAGACTTGCAGATTCTTTATTTTTCTCTTGATTGCCCAATGCATCCCTTGCACCAAGGCTTCATATTCAGCAGTGTTATTGGAGCATGTAAATTGAAATCTAAAAGCTGAATAGTACTTTATTCCTTGGGGTGAAACAAGCATGGATCCACCTCCTGCACCTTGCCTACTCCTTGATCCGTCAAAAATAGCTGCCATACCTCGTTGTCATCATTATGGCTTGGCTTGGTGATGCTAGGAACAGGTTGATTTTATTCATGTATACAATAGACTCCTAGCCTAGATTCTTCTACTTCTTGATTGGGATCAAAAGCATGTATCTTGTTTGCCCATTCATCAAGAGTTAGGTCCGGGATACTTCCAACCTTGGTGTCAGCCTCATCAGTACTAGGGTGATCTTCTTGATCAAATGCTGAGAAATTGGCATTAATCTGACTTGGGGTGTAAGGCTCAATATGGAAGTTTGCAATGGGTTTGGATCTGATTGTGGCCTTAGTTCCATACCTTGTTCTAAATAGCATGTGAGACCAATCAGCAGACAAGTACCCTCCAATCTTGGCTCAGAAGTCCTCGACAAGCAAAGGGCAAAGAGTGGTGGAAGGTCTATGACTGATACATCTTGTAAGACAACAACATTTGGACATGCATGCAAGGTAAGAATCAAGTTTTTAATCACTCCAACTGTTGCTATTGCTGTCCCATCCAATTGCACTACTCCTTTAGATATTACTTCATATTCGAGACCCAGTTGATCAGCTATTTGCTTGGGCATCACGGAGCTACTTGCCCTGGAATCAATCATGCAATTGTGTACTAGTTTATCCCCAATGATTAATGAAACATAGAAAGGAGGGGGCTTCAACATTTTACCTTGTTGTCCTCCATGACTTCCTTCATGCTGGGCAGCATTTGTAAGCACTTTGTCTTGCATCTCGAACCCACTCGATTCAAAGTTTTTCAATCCTTCATGGCAGCTTGCAGCAAATCTCTTTGGCCTCGGGATAGATAGGGATTCCTACAATGATATGTTAATGCTTTTCTTCTTCATCTGATCAATGATATTGAATGGTGATGAAGAATCTCTCTACTGTCCTTTGGTTTGCATGTTTACTCCTTGCACGTAAGGCAGCAACAAATGGCATCCGAGTTGGCCTAGGGGTTGTTCTTGGCTACCCTTGTATATTTGAAACCGGACTCGCTTGCCAATCATTTGTGGAGCCGTGGAAGGTTGTGGATTGGCTGGGGCTAATGGTTGTTCTTCACCCGATTCCTCCTTTTGACCTTGTGTTGGCTACAACACCTTGAGAAATTGCTTGATTCATGTGACAAAATCTTCGCTTGCAAGTTCACCAATGTAGTGTCATTTGGGGCTGATTGCTGTTGGAATGTTTCTCGGTTGTTGGCTATTTCTTGATCGCCCTCGCCCTCCACACCGTAGTTGTCACCATTAGTGCTTGATTGAGAGCACCATTGAAGCACATGAATTGGTTGTGAGGCTCGCCGCATGGAAAGCACCAATCATATTCCCGGCAATGTTGTTCTGTTGGCACTAATGCCTTAGAGGCAGATATGGCATTTGGATTATAGGGCTGGAATGGTCTATTGGTAGGAGGCCTTACTTGGCTTTGATTTTGATTCATATTTACAGTTGGATTAGGTGGTCTTTGTGGTTGGTATGGCTGCCTATTAGGCTGAGCTTGAGGTTGATAAGAAGGTCTGAAACCTTGGGCTTGCTGCCTCTTAATAGTAACCAGCTCATTTCCCAAATTTTGTAACTATTTCATGACCTCTTGGAGTTCATTTGAAGCACTTGGAGATGAAGTGGAAGTTTCATTCAAACTCTGATTTCTAGGAGTGGGAACAAGAGCCAAAGTGGGTGCTTGACTAGTGCTTGGATTTTCTAAGTTTGGATACAAGGGTATAGGAGGCCTAGGAGCCAGTTTACCAGCTTGAATAAGACATTTTTTGGCTCTAATGGCAATGCTATAAACCATAGGGATTTTTGTGCCTCCCATGGAATGAATTAACATAGAAATATCGAATTCAAAGCTTTAAGGTAATATAGAAAAGCACCTCCCGCCGTTGGCCATTGCGACCGCCACCGAATCCTATCCTAAGACCTTTGAAATCTGAAGTCAAGTCATCACCGCTCGTTGGGGGCTCTCTTGATAGTTGTCAACTACTCCAAAAGAGACAAGTTGTCTCCCTTCTCTCCAAATTGCTTGTGAAGTGCAATGCACAAATGATTCCAGGTTTTGTAATAGAAGCCCCAAGGCTCCTAAACCATGCAATGCTTTACCCTTGAATGAAGATGCCGGTAATTTGACAACCACTTGCATTTCATCGATTTCATGGATTGCACAAAGGTTAGCAATATCTTTAACATGATCACCTGGAGTAGTCTGATTTTCTCCAAGAAGTAGGGAATGTTCTTCAAGGCTGCAATAGGGACCGGATGTTGTGTATTGAGAGCAAGTGGGTCACTACCGTGTGAAGTTGACGTAGGGGTTGTTCTCGAGCCATTCGATTGGTCTTAAAACCCTTGTATATTGAAAGAAAGGTCTCATTAGGTGGAGTTGAGAGAGTTCTGTTTGGTGGAGATGGAGACCTTTGAATCCTTCTTCCTCTTTTCCTTCTTCTCGAGATAACCGCAGTATTCAAACAACACTTCTTCTTCTCGACTCTTGACCTTGTGGTGATTCTTCTCATGAGTTTTCGTGCCTGCACTGCTAAAACTAGTTGATTCTTCCCAAAGGAGTCACTTGATATGAAAATAATAGCTCTTATAAGCAAGAAAATTGCAGAAGATGCATATCAACTTTGCTACAATAAAAATTAGACCTCTAGTGTCCCACCGGGAGTGCCAAAATGTTGTTGCAGACTCACGCACTTCCCCGGATGCGATCGTGCTTCTAGGTTGATGTTCGTGCATCCAAGTGTGATTGCACAACATGGAATCCTTTCTCCAAGTGTGGGACTTGTAAAGATGAGAAAGGATTCTCTAGAGAAGGCTGGTTCCTATTCCTCTGCTCGGATGCATACAAAAATGCAGAGGGTTTACTAAAACTTAATCTAACTTGCAAGGAGATAGGGTAAGAAAATGCATAGAATAAAACCTAAACTACAAAGGTGATGCACCGAGGAATATTAGACATTTGTTTTGCAAATTTAACACAGACTACATAAATGCAATACAAACACCATGCACGTGTAACCAAACTACAATAAGAGATCAAAACGACATTAGTGAATACATGAGAGGGTTGAGAATCAATCATAAACATATATATCATTGCTCAAAAGTCAATACATATTGCAATGGCCAAGAGGCAAAAGACTCGGCATTACAACCTATATGGGAGGTTTGAAAACTCCATAAATTCTCTCAAGTAAGCGAGGGAAGAAGGGAGGATGCAAAACAAAAATGTCCGACCTCTTTTAAGAAGCTCCTCCTTACAATATATACTGAGAATGAGAGAGGAAAGAGAGAGGAAAGTTGAATCTACCACAACCACTTCTGGATACATTTAAAATCATCTCATTATGGTAGAATCGGCACTCTCCGGAAAAACAAGGTGGGCTATCTAACAGAGCGGCGAGTCGTTCTGTCATTAAAGTTGGTAGTTGAAGCATCACTTCGCCTATCACCACGCGTCGAGACGTTTCCTTAATTTTCTCCCTCCAAACAGCACCAAAATGCAAGATTGATCCTAGAATCATGTAGAGAATTTCAACAGCTTTTTGTTGATATAAAGAACATGCAAATCTGAGCTCTGGATCGAAAGATATGAAGGTCTGAAGATTTAGGGCACAAAACAGGCAAGAAGTTTTTAAAATCTTCTCCCATGCTCTCGCCATCCTGACAAAGACGTGGCGGTGCTCGATTCATTGAGAAATTCCTCTCTCCACCTTTTTCAGTGCTTTTCTTGTGGGCCCCTTAAACTTGGACACATGGCACTATTTTATTGGTTCGGATCGGTGCTCAAAACTCGCCCCTTTGACTTTTTGGACTTTTTCCTTGCGACACGTGTCATGTGTGATTTGTCCACGGCCTCGCTGCAGACTTTCACGTCCACCACGTCCTTTTGTCCCGATGTCCCAAACTGTCTAGGAAAATTCTTCCAGCTCACTCAAATGGGCTTCCGCGTGCCTTTTGCGCCGGTGACACGTGGCGTGATCTCGATTGGCTTTCGGCTCCTTCTGCTATCCGCGTCCCTACGCGTCCCTTTGTCCCACTAGTCTTTGTGCTGAAGTTTCCTGCTTTGCCAAACCGCCGGTTCACGCCCGCGTACTCGTGGCCCGGATGTCCCAACTGCTTAGTATGAAAGTTTTACATTTTGGCCGATCTCGGGTGGTTCACGTCCCGAGGCCCAAATGTCCCGATCGCTTAGCTGCTTTTCTTCTCCTTCTGGCCGAACCGGCTTTCATCCCTCGCGTCCCGACGACCCGATTGCTTATGTGCTAAAATTTTCCTTTTCAGCCTGAACTGCCGGTTCGCGCCCAGCTGCGTACATTTGTTCAACTTGTCCCAAGTTAGCTTCGCGGGCCGCCTGGAGGTGTTTCAGCCAAACCGCGCCTGTGTCCCGAATGTCCCAAACTATCCCTAGGACAAGGACTTAGCTGATTTTCACAACTTTTTCTGAATCAATCTACTTGCTTGGAACTGAAAACTCGATGCATGTTATCAAATTAACTCGGGGGGAATTTAGATAACATATATTCTTTTCTTGACCTCCAAGGCTCTATGCTAGCACCTTATCCGATCATCACGCTACTTGGGCATTCACATTTTTTCCATGTGATACTACCTTAAAAATGCGGCTAAGTCCCCAAACCTCTTCTTGCTTCCACGTGTAATCCTCTCTTCACACACACCTTTGCTTGAGTTCCTTTCTATTCACTTTTCTTGCAAACACATGCTTCTTCTTTTTAGGACTTAGTCAGTTTTCGGGGTCCAACAATACTTTCTATTTGCAACATCATCAACATGATCAACAATAGCCAAATAGTTTTGTATTATTAGAAGAAGAATAAAAACCATAATTAACTTTTCCTTTAATATATTTCAAAATTAATTTTTCCATTTTCCAATGATCCTCATAAGGATCTTGCATAAATCTTTAAAAAACTCCTACTGCATAAGAAATATCAGGTCTAGCAATAGTCAAATAAATTAGACTACTAACTAGTTGTCTATATAAAGTAGGATTAAATTTAGCATAAGCTGGTTTAGGATCTAACTTAACACCAACTTCAATAGGACTAGAAATAGGCTTACAATCAATCATGTTAAATCTTCTAATAAAATTCACAACATAGTGAGATTGAGATGCAATAATATATTTATTATCTTTAAATATAGCCATGTCAATAAAATGATTTAACAAACCTAAATAATTTATTTCAAACCATTGTTTTAACATTTATTTAATTCTAAAATTAATTTTTTATCACTAGTAGTAATCAAAAGATCATTAACATAAATAGCAATAATGATAATATGATTGTTTTCAAACTTAACAAATAGATCATTATCGAACAACAGCTTAGAAAAACAAAGATCCCGAAAGAAATCAGTAATTTTAGCATACCAAGCTTTGAGAGCTTGATTAAGAACATACACAGAATTTTTGAGCTTACAAACATAAATTTCCTTATCGAGTTCTTCAAAACCTTTAGGCCATCTCATCTATATTTCTTCTTTTAAGTCACAATCAGAAAAGCATTTTTAACATCCATTTGCTAAATTTCCCAACCATATTGGGAAGCTAAAACAAGAGGAATTCTAACAGTTCTAATTTTCTCTACAGAATAAAAAGTATCAACATAATCAAGACTAGGTTTCGAGTGAAACCACAAGCTACCATCCTTGCTTTCAACTAGTGAATTTCTCCAACAAAGTTATATTTGAACTTATACAACCACCTATATCCTACAATGCTTCTTTTTAGAAGGAGGAGGGACAAGTTTCCAAGTATTATTCTTGATTAAATCATTGTATTCATATATAATTGCTTGAATCCATCTATCATATTGACATGCTTCTTAAAATTATTATGGTTCTACCTCATAAAGTATTATCAAGGGATGATAAGTATGTTGAGTACAAGTTACCTTTCTAAGATAAGAACTCTTAGATTTTTCAACAATACTTTGAGCCCATTTAGAACCTTGTGATGCAAGACATTTTGAGATGGACCCCCTCAATATCTCTGTCTTATAATTAGCATCTTGAACTTCTATTTACATAGTGTTAGGAGGAGGATTCTCAAGCTCTATCTCAAGAGAAGAAAAGTAGGGTTCATGATAAGCATCATAGAAAGTATTTTCTAAGACTTGAACATTTCTTTTTTCAACAATGTTATGTTTGAAAGGATCATAGACTCTAAATCCTTTAGTTATATAACCATGGCCAACAAAAATAAAGGAAAAGGAGGATGAATTAAGCTTCTTCCTTTTGTCTTTTGGAATGAAGATAGAACCAGGACTACCAAATATTCTTAATTGAGAAATATCTTGTTTTTGATTTATTCATACTTTATAAGGAGTATCTTGATAAAGATATTTAGTAGGAAATCTTATAAGGATATAGACAATAGTATTTATAAATTCAACCCATGGAAACTTAGGCACATTAGAAGCATGAATCATATTCCTACCCATTTCTAAGGAAATTTTATTCTTTCTTTCTACAATGTCATTTTTTTGTGGTGAATAGGGAGTATTCCAATGTATTTGAATCCCACATGACACACAGAAGTCATCAAACGTTTTTCTAGCATACTCACCTCCATTATCAATCCTAATTTTCTTAATTTTTTGATTAGAAGCATTTTCAACTAAATATTTAAAATTCTGAAACTTAGACAAGACATCAATTTTTTTCTTAATAAAGTAATACCAAATCATTTTATAAAAATCATCAATAAAGCATACAACATACATGGATCCATTATGAGAAGGAACTTCAAGTGGACCTCTCACATCACTATGAATAAGATATAATAACTAAGAATCATTATAATCATGATGTTTTTGAAATGGTTCAGCATGTTACTTACCATGCAAGCAACTTTCACATGTATCATGATTTGATTTCATCTTTAGAAGAACAATAACAAGATTTAGTATAGACATTTCATACAAAATTTTGAAATTTACATGACCAATTATTTCATGCTAAAGTTGAATATCATTCCTAGAAGAAGAAGAAAAGCAAGAATTAAACACAAATCCATCAAATATATAAAAGTCCATTTTTGGAATACCTAAGTAATAATATTACTAAACTTATCTTTTACATACCACTTATCTTGTAGAAAAATAACTTTACAATATTTTGCATTTAGCTGAGATAAAGTCAAGATATTCTTTTTTAATTGAGGAATATACAAGACATTCCTAATTACACCATTTGATAACTTAACATTCCCACAAGCTTCATATCTAATGATGGAATTGTCTCCTAGATAGATATTTTCCTCACATTTAACTATGTCTGAGAGGATACCATGAGTGAAATTCATGTTCCTAGAGGCACCACTATCAAGAATCCACTCATTGTAATTTGAAATTAAAATGGCGGTATACATGGAAATAGATTTATCACCAACACTTGCATGGTTTTTCTTCTAATTGTAATCTTTCTTCGATTGTTAAAATATTTGTTCTTAGAATTCTTAACTAATTTTTTAGTTTGTCCTCTATAATCAAAATTTGTATGCCCAAATTTTCCACACTTGTTATAAGTTCCATTAAATTTTACTTTAAAATTATGATTGTTCTTAGAAGAATTAGTCTTAGGATTTGATTTGAATCTTGATATGTTATTAGAATTCTAATTAGGATTGTTATTATTCCTATTATGAGTAGAATTATGATTTTGAGAGAAAAATGCTTGAGAAGCAATATCTTTTGAATCAAAATTCTCCATTACATGCTCTTCTTGAATTAATAGAGAAGACAAAGTGTCTAAATCAGGAAGATCATTCTCATTTTGATATTTTGAATTAAGAATAGAGATATAATTTCTAAACTTTTCATGAATGTTTATCTGAATAATGAAGTATAGAATCTTATCTTGAAACAATTCACAGTTACAACCATCTAATTGAGCTTTAATGTTCTTAATTTTAGCTAAATAATTGACTATTTTCTCATCCCCTTCATGGGAGTTGTAAACAACTCTAAAAATAGCTTAATTATTTTTAGACAAATGACTGCCTTCATGCATTGTCTCTAATTTCTTCCAAGCATCAACAAAGGTTCATCCATATGACCTATATACATAAAAAATCATGTTTCATGCTTCGTAAAAAGGATGGAAAGAGATTACTATTATCTCGAGAGAAGGAGCTAACATTTTTATGTGTTTCTTATCTACCAATGGGTAATTTTTCAACACCAAATACCAAATACCATAGCTTCCTAGCCATAAAACGGGCTTTCAAATAAACTCTCTAAATGTTATAATTCATTACATTTAAGAAATGAGACTTGTCTATTGAAAAACTAGAAAAAATAAACATTCTTAATACTTAGATGAAACTGGAAAGAAATGCAACTAAAAATGAATCAATTCTTTACAAGAGAGTCACACATAGGCTAATAAACAAGATATAGATGCACACAAACAAATCATGATGAATTAACAATAACTCGCTCTGATTGAGTTTAAAAATGAGTTAACCAAGCTTATATTGAGTTGAGATATAGTCTTTATTAAAATAAAAATAGTTAAAATAGATTAATTAACTAAAAATAGAAAAGAAAAAAATTTGCTCGATGAGTTATTTTGCAACTCACCATGGGTGATCTCATAAGCAAGCTAAACCGAACTACTTAACTACTAAAAAAAATACAGGAAAAGTAGAAGGTGACACGTGGCACAAATAAACAATACCAAGAGGGGCACTTGTTGTCTTTCTTGAAAATTTAAAAAGCAAGAGGGGCACGTGCCCTCTTGAAAATTTAATACCAAGATGAGCACATGTTATCTATTTTAATTAAATTCTATTAGCTCAAACTTCACATATTTTAGAAGAAACCAAACCACATAAAATACGGACCTATTTGGAGTAATCATATTGGCTCAGATTTGACAAAGGAAAAATATGTTAGAGTAGGTATTTACCTTAGCTCATGTTCACCTAGGTACTTTATTTACCTTTATTATATTTATCCTCACCCACTTATGTGTGTAGATATTTCTTTTATATTATTTAGATATTATGAGATATTATATAGTTGTTAGGCGTAGTTCTTTCCTTGATCTATGGTATTGACTAGATCCTTGATGTCTAGTTCTCTCCTAAATCTATGGTCTTGACTAGTTCTTTGATGACTAGTTATTTCCTTGATTTATGGCTTGATCTACGACCTTGACCCGGTTCTTAGATAGTTATTCCTTTCCTATTTAAGAAGGACCATTATCATTATATTGCATTGAGTTCCATAATAATATATGATATTGCTGCTCATTTTTTTGCAAAGGTTTATGTAAAGTTATTCTGGAGAATTAATTTCATCTTATTGATCGTGATGTTTGATTAGCATCTGTGTTCTTGGCTTGGCATGATCTGGTTATCGTTCCTTTCAAAAAAATCTAACAAAATACTAATAATGTGAAATTTGGAGAAAAATTGTTGGCTTGGATTTTGTGGTCAATAGAACCTTGCAAAAATGAAAGAATTCCATAATAACTGACAAAACAAACCTACTTGGCACTTAAAGATTGGATTGACATTGCAAAAAACTAACATATCTACAACTAAGCTACTTGGAGCATAATGATTGGATCAAACTTCACAAAAATGAAAAGTTCTAATAAAAGAATGAAAATGTGAAACCACTTGGCATTCAATGATTAGATTGGGCTTCAAAAATTATATTTAGCCAACAAACAAAAGATATATAAAATCAAGGCTGATTCAAACACTTCATACTAACTAGATCTAAAGAGATATTTCAGATCCGCAGATTCAAACACAACCCTAATAGCCATAAATGACGTAAAAACTTAAAAAAAAGCTCAAAAATGACGTATTTAAACCATAACATACTAAAGAAATATTTAGAAGCATAGAGCTAAGCATGTAATTTATCAAATAATATCTAAGCAACCATTTAACAAATATTTTCAAACTATTTGGGTGAGAATCAGAATTTTAAACTTGATTAGCTCAAAGATGAATGCATATGCACACATAAATTTAAAGCTTCTTCACCTCTTCAAATTAAAATCTTTCACATCGATCCTACACATGCATAATCACCATCTTTGATACCATGTTAGGGAAATGAAGGGAAAATATAATTAACAAATTATAGATCAATAATCACACTCCCAAAGATTATAGATTATAATGTGTAGTTAATTTAAACATCAATTTAGCTTATTAAAGATAGAAAATTACAGAGATTAGATAATATGATCTAAAGAAAATAACAAGAAAGTAAAATGATACATAGAACACCATATTTAAGTGGGGAAACTCAAAGGAAAAAACCCACTGATAAATCAATGTCTTATATTAAGAATTTATCGACTTTCACCCAACACTTCCACTTCACTCCTCGGTCTCATAGATAATAATAAAAGACCTATGTCTCACAGTATACTAGCTCACATATACAAAATAGATTGAGAATATATTATGATTAAATCACTCGATCAGTCCCATAGGTGTCAATCTTGTGAGGGATCGTCATATCGTTTCACTCTTCTTAAATTTGTGAAGACCGACTAAGTTTAATTAAATAAACGTTTAATAATGGGTCATAAGTAGTGGTCTATCAAATGATATCCCACTTGACATTATCATCTCCAATAGAAACTCTCCTTCTACAAGATAAAAGAGTTTGTGAAGGAACTTAAAGTTGACTTTGATAGGTAGGATAACCGTGCTTAAATTAGTGTAAATGGTATCATTAAAATCACACAAGATTGCAAGTGACCGAGTGCCAATAGTATTAGGTAGCTGAAGCTTATTGAAATTGTGAAATGATACAATATTGATACTAGTTCTGTTTGAAATCATGACTCTCTTGACGAGAGTATCATTGATTCAAAAAGTTACAGAGAGTGGAGATCATGATTTTGGGTTGTAAGGATGGGATATCGAATCATCGAAAGAAATAATGAAGAATATTTTGAGGGTGTTGAATATATTTTTGAATGATTGAGGATCATATGATGGTACTGATATGGATTAAAGGGATTCAATCATCATGTGTCAATGTTGTGGTAAAGTTTGGAAAATATCTTAGAAGGACATCTTTGTGGTAACTTGTTGGAGTTGTTTGATGATCGTATTTTCACCAATGTGGTGGATTGGGTGTGTGTAGCAGCAAGGATGGATATATTTTCCTTAGAACAAGGTGGAGAATTAGGTGATTTGGGTTCAAGTGGGATAGAGATGTTGGGCCTATTTTGATCCGAAGTGTTAGGGTCTTACACACAGATCTAGTAGTTATACACACAACATCAATTTTATGGAGTAGTGTGCTACTAGAAGAGGCATCACTCTTACTTTGGACAAATATGGAGTATTGGAAAATGGTTTGATACTATGGGTTTAGGGGTTAGATGAGTTTTCTTGATTTGATTCAGATGTTATAGATCTATGGGAGACAAAACTTTATAGCATGGCTTTGAATAATAGTGTAGAGGGATTTAAAGTCCTCAGTGAAATGTCCTAAAGTATGGTGATACTTACAAAATGCCTCAAAGTTATACCAAGAGGGTTTCCATCATCAGGAGCTAAATGGATTAAGAGGAGGTAATGTTATGATAGGTAGTTGGATTAGATTTTCAAGGGTTATAGCATAGTACCCTGTCAAATATGAGGTTGAGGGGATTTGTATTTCATTTGATATTTTGGGAGTTAGGGATGATGAATTCATTTTTTTTTTTTTATGTCAAAAGTTTAGGTTCTGTTGGGAACGACCTTGGACTTTGTGATAGTGATTGTATGAATTTCAACAATGGATGAGTCCCTAAGATGGAAGGAAAGGTTTTTTTCATGTGTGGTGAGATTTTTTTATGATTTTGTGGTAGATTTTGTGTTTTATTGTATAGATGGTTTGTGGGTTATACAATAGATTATTTTAGGTTCTACCTATGATGTCGGTGACATGATCATCAAAATAAATTTTTATGATTTCCATTACGGGTTTATTTTATAAATGTGAACATGTGTAGGTTAGGGAAGCTATAGAAATGAGGTTAGAACACTAAAGAAACCCCAAAGCTTTACCAACTTAACTAAAAACAATTAAAGATAAGAGATAAACAAGAGCTACTCCTATTTACATATTATAACTATTAAATAACATCAAAATAAACATGTATATATTACTCTCTACTCTTTGAATGCTACAAAACATGAACCTATGAAGATCCTAGAAATCAAATTTGATTTTTTGATGCTCAAGGGTTTGAGAGTGAAGGCTCACCATTAATGGCTACAAGACCATATGGTTCCCCTCATTTACTTAAGCTTGAGTTGAAATATGCAATGGAAGATAATATCTCAATAATAATGAATAAATTATCTAATCCTATTTTCCTATAGTTTATATTAGAGGAGGAGAAGTGTCCTTAGAAATAAGGAGGAGGAGGGGTCTATTTATTGTTTTCTGATTTCAAGAAAGAGATGTTTTGGATGCATGTGGAACAAAAGGTAAGTCCATAAAGCACTTTTGGCAAGTGAAAGCAAGATTTGACTAGGTTTAGAATCTAATTAATCTTGTGGGATTAATTAGGGGTCCCAAGTAGGATTGAGTAGCTTTCTCGAAGCATCTGAAGGGGTTTTTGATAGATTTTGGAAGTATTGGAAGTGGAAGTTAGATAATAAGAATGTTTATTATTTAACTATGAGAAAATAAGTTTAATTAACGTATAATAGTCAATCTAAGAGGAATTGAAGGGGAAAAGAGCCTAATTGATGAAGTATCATCAATTTGTAGGGAGTAGAATAGTTAGTGCTGTGTTAGTAATAATATTTACTTGATCAAACTATAGGTGTATACAATAAGAATTTAAAAGAGGTAATGGATGGTTTTGAAGCACATGTGGTAGTTTTATAAGGGTTTGTAGCCTTATTAGTGACAAGACTAAGTGATTGATATGTTTTGATTAGTTCTTTCAAAATATAAACACTTAGTGATGGAGGTGTCTCTGTGAGAGGTCTTTAATAGTGTTTATAGTGTGATGAGAGTTGATGACATTTGATTGGGGTTGACTAGTGGATGGGGCATGATTTGGAAAGGGTTGTTTAAAGACATCCAAGTTCTTATTCAGAGGCACATTTAGATTGTCAAGTTGTAGGTCACCTTAGTCGATAATATCTTGGAGAATGCTTCTAACTCGAAAATGTTTCAATGTCATCACCCCAAACTCAATGGAATTTAAAATATTCATTTTATCAATACCATGAGGGTTTTGAAATGGATATGTTGATGGGATAGTTATGTGGTAGTGTGATTATACGTGTGGCTAGGAGTTTATCATAGACTATGCTATAGGATTATCTCGATGGTGTATAGTTGTGTTGGGGAGAAATGTAATCCAAACGACCTTTATATGCAGATTTTGACGATGACCACATTTGTTGAGCCTTTGGAATTATCATTATCAAAAGAAGGGTTGAATGAGGACTCAAGATTTGGTTTCTTTAATCGAATTTTGAATTTACTATCTTTGAGGGCATGGAGTTATAGCTTGTGGACCATGGTAAAGGATTCAGCAAACGTTTGAAAAGATTTTATCTCAAGAGTTGATGATATATGTTTGGCATATGATCGAGAAAATAACTTGATTAGTTTGGTTTTTGGGAGTGATAAAGATAATTTATTAATGGTACCCCACTTGTTGAAGAAGATATCTATAAATGATTTGTCTTTGAATTATTTGATAGCGTAAAGGTATGTGATGGAATATTTATGAATGATGTTAACGAAAAAGTCTTCTAAGAATATTTGTGTGAGTTATACGAAGGAGAAGAGAGAAACTATGGTATACCATTATACAAATCCAATATAGGCCATGTTAAGGACACAAGAAATATCCTCAAAGAAAAGGTCTTGATCATGTGTGATAAGATAACATGTGTGGTGGAAATCTTGGATATTTTGTTGAGGGTCCTCCTTACTATATAGTTTAATAAACTTTGGGAGTTCTCAATGTGGAATATAGGCCTTGAAAGTCATTGATATATAAATAGGATCATTACAAATATGTTCATACGACATGGTGCTTTGAGGACCCATGGTAGTAGCTTCAAGACTTGACATCCTATTCATTAATGATTCTAAAAGATCAATTTATGTTGGTTTTTGGGGATTGAATGATGATGAGTTAGATTGACTATGGAAATTTAGGTCAGTTGATGGTATAGGTGGTAGGGAAGTCAGACATTATGTTTGAATAGGAATGCTTGTGGGGATATTATAGATAGGATGCAAAACTAAAGGTTTTGATGGTTAAATATAATGATAGGGGATATGAATGGACATGTGGATAAGGGGTTGAGATGGATGAGGTATATAATGAGAAGGGATGGAAGTGTTGATAAGTGGTTAGGATGGTTGCAGTATATAGTGAGAATGGATTTGTGAGATAGGGAAATCTATACCTTTGTGAGGAAGGGTGATTACTAGCTGTGGAGCTAGTTTTAATGAGAGGTATAGACATGAGGATGTACATGAATAAACTTTGATGGATGATGTGGGTTGTTGTGAATAGATGGGCTAAGATAAAATAAAAGGAATGGATACCAGTCCACAAGGGGTGTTTTGGAAACACTACATGCTATGGGACTAGATATGGAAGGAGATGTGTAGTGTTGCATGGTGAAGCTAATGAGATTGGTGAAGAATATAATGACAAGGATGGTTGTTTATTAGTTCTATCTTGTGAAGAAAGAACATTAAGGTTGAAACTCATAACTGGGACTAATGAAGCTCACACCGACATTCCTAATGAACTAGTAGTGGAGTAACAATGAAGTTTTTAGATGAGCAAACTTGTGATTATGGTTGATAAGCCAAGATGTGTCAAAGGTGACTATTGTGATAAGAGGTCACTATTTAGGTGTTGGTTCTTAGAGGAATATACCTTGAGAAGCTAGATAGGTATTAAGGGCCACTCGTTTAAAATCCACGAATCATGAAGAGTGGATCATCGTTATTGAAAAAGGGTTAGATGGATCTAGGATTTCTAACATGACCGATTGGATACTTGAAGAATGTAAAGGCTATTGATTGGTCATGGAAGGTGATCAAATTTAGTCCATAATTCCTAATATCTTAAAGGAGAGATTGGATATTATCTATGGATTTTGGAGATGATTGGTCATATCGTAAATGTTTTATAGAGGGGATTCTTGTCTACTAAGAACCATGAACTAAACAAAGAATTTTGGGATTTGAAATATTGGCTAAGTACCAAAGGGTGTGTGAGCATGTCGGACCAATAAGAAGAAGGGCATGCAGAGAGAAGCATGCGATAAGGGTTTAGGAGAAACCAGGGCGTGCACACAAGGTAATACACATGGTCTAAGGACTTAGACATATTTAGCGTTCTAGAGGCACTTGAGGAAAAACGTGACTTGACTAGGCATGATGAGTGGATAAGATGCCATCTTAGAAGACTTGGTGGTCAAGGAAAGAATATTCCACACATGGAATATTCTTAGAAATACATCATTGCACAAAGTGGAGAGCTTAGAG
This sequence comes from Taxus wallichiana var. yunnanensis, assembly GCA_018340775.1. NCBI lineage: Eukaryota > Viridiplantae > Streptophyta > Pinopsida > Cupressales > Taxaceae > Taxus > Taxus wallichiana. The sequence continues at coordinate 569,310,544 of CM031242.1, read as the reverse complement.
AAGAATAAACATGCACCATTAAAGGACCACATAGACACTTGGCATCTAATCTACTCTTGAGAAAAGAATGGCGGTGGGTGTTGGTGCTATAAAGAGAGATGCTTGGAAGAAAAGAGGATATAATGAGGAAGACATAGATGGAAGACATATAGTATGAGGAAAAAAAGCTCTACAAAAACTATTAGGAGGCCCTAAGAGTTGGGATTCTATTTAGAGGAGTGTAGAATGTTATTGTGTCTAAGGGATGCATCCGTGAAATTTTTATAATAAAGAAAGCATAGCTAGGATGTATGATATATGGGTAAGATACTTGTATTGATATATTTCATTTGAAACAACCCTTTTAAATGTAATGTGGTTTCTAAGAATATGATCAATATAAATATATGGCTCTTTTAAATATCTGGTTTAGGGGTAAAAACCTAGTGTTCATTTCCTTATATTTTATGATGGATATTTTCTTTGTATTTCATGCCATGATGTTTTTCTTGTTATTAAATTCTTGAGTATAAGGATATGATAGCCCATGTTGTGCTTTTACATGAATATCCACTTCTTTATAACTAATCCTTTAACAATGGTAATATCTTCTAAAGTGCTCACATAAAGGAGGGCTCAATGCCCATGTGTGCCTCTGGGTGAGTTCCCAAAGTGCTCGCTGGGTGATAGGTCAGTGCACATGGGGTTAGAAGTTAGTAGATGGGTAAAATGACTGCATCTTGGTTCCATTGTCCGAACTATTTTTGAAGTTTTTATGAGAATGATGCATGATGACAAAGTGCTTGACCTTGGACAGTGTCGAAACATGGTTTAAGAGCACGAAGGATGAGTTTTTTCAGAGATTTAGTATTGGACCTGAGTTTGATGCATGCAGATGCATATAAGAACACATGGATCATTAGTTGTATGAGACCTTATTTTTTAATTTCCAGTAGAGTTGTATGAATGTCTTTCAGCATATGCATCTAGATCAAGTTGGTACTATAGATCTCATATTTGGACCCAAGAGGAATATCAGAGGCTACATGATGCTGATCTGACATGGACATGTGATGTTGATCATTGGTGAAGAAGAGTGCTAACTAGTTATACCCCAGGATACACTATTTCTACATATTCCTATCTTGAGGTTGTTGAGTTTGAGTTCTTAAGTGATCCTAGAGGATTGTTTCTACACACCATCCCTTTAGCTATGAAGATCCTAATCATTACCTTGAGTTTGGAATAATTTCCTCTAGATGGATAAGCTTCTTCTAAGTGCTAGGAAAGGAAGCTAGGGTGGAGGAAGATGGTAGTTATTACGGCTGAAAAAGAGAGAGAGGAGAGATGAATCAAGTATAGAAAGGCACATGATAGGGAGTTGGCTAGACAACGTGAGGTTGTGGGAGTGATGGATTTATGGAGGTTGATGTTACGGAAAGGAATTGAGGTTCATGTGTAGGAAAAAGAGCACGAGAAGTGCTGCTTACCATCTCGAAAGCATAGAAGATATATCCCTTCATCTTCTAATGAGAGTTCGCCGCTATGAGAAAGGACATCCATTAATGTGCATCTGAATCCACCTAGGACCAACCTCTAGTGCTTAGTCTTCCAAATCAAGAGATAAGTATTACTAACATAGTTGGTATTGGTGGGAGTGACCAATCTGCACCTAGAAGATATACCTTTTCATTTCATACATCTATGTATGCACAATCATTTCCTATGTTTGGAGGAATATTGTCTAGAACAACATTTGGAAAAAGTGTGTGTACACAAAGCTTTGGCATCACATCTTGGGGTGGGGTGGGACACACATCTAGTAGTGGTGCAATATCACAAACTATTAGTGTGTAGTTTAGTGGAATGTTGGGAACGCTAGGTGTGACCACTTCGGACCATTACCGGATATAAGAGGTGGATCTAGTGGTATAAGAGCTAGAAGAGCTGGTGGACTGGAGGATCTAGAAGACTTGGTGGATTAGGAGGAATGATACCTGGTGGATCTAGTGGATCTAGTGGTTGATGAAACACCAAAGGGAATCAAGGTTCTAGGTTAGGTGGACAAGGGACTCAACTACCTCGTGTGTATTTTGAAATGTCTTCGCATCTACTAGACTACAAAGTTATTGAGGGTGTTATGTAACATGTACACAAGTGTTTGTAATGATGTTACAAGGGTGTGCACATAGTTGGTACCAAAAGTATGACCCCCATTAGATAGTGGTAGATTACACCACGTTGCGAAATGCTTTCTTGGCTGAATTTGATATCCCTGAGTTTGAATAAAAGAGTATCATCATGTCAAGGAGATCTAACAAGGAATGGAAGAGAGTATGTGGGAATATGATGCACATTTTTAAAATATCTTATCAAATCAATCTATGATATTCATCCCTCTTAGTGTGTTTAGTGGTGTGTTGGGGATCAATAACACCATTTAGGAGAGTGACTTCACACAAGACTTTCATAGACCCGTGTGAGGCCTTGGAGGATGTCCCGGGTGTTGAGGCTATCGGAAGCATGGATATCGATGCTATCCCCTTCCTTGAGGCTCAAATTACTATAATGGAGAAGTAACTAAAAAGCTATCTATGAACTCGGTGCATGAGACTCGTAATGGTCTATGGTGCATGGATTGTGAGGTGGAAGGGCATATAAAGGAAATTTTACCTTGAGATTGGTACATGCCATGACAAAGGATCTGTAAATGTGCCACAAAGATCATAATGCAAGTAGGTGCCCATTACTGCAGTGCATGATCCATAAAAATGTGTCTTGTTATTACAATATTTGTACCTCTACTACTCACGACACCAAGGATTATAGATTGATTGACCAGATATATGATGTCATTGATATTGGTGTGTGCCAAAATAACCTTGTGAACAATTAAAAGGACTATGGTCATCACTTTGAAGGGAGAGAAGATGGAGGGGCATGTGGAAGAAGTTTTTGAGGAGGATTTTGTGGTCATGGTAACTGTGGAGGAGGAAGAAGTGAGTTCCCACATGGGACGTGTTACAACTGTGGATCCACATAATACTATAAGTGTGAATGTGGTGATCTACTACAATGTTCTTAGTGTGGGAAGAATCATAAGTATGAGGAGTTCTCGGAGTGTTTAGACATATGATCTAACAAATATGAAAGGAAAAAGGCGTCGGATGGTAAGTATGAGGAAGGCCAATTCACAATGGATGCCACGAGTGACACGTGAGTCGAATGAGAACCATTACTAGTTACAATGTGAGTTGAGGCTGCCCATGCAAGGAAGTACCAAGGAAAATACTACTAGTTCTTAGAGAAGAGGTGGTGCATGGAAAGTATCTAGATTTGACTCATTAGAAAAAGTGTATTAAGAAACCATGGATGTGATTCAAATCCTACAAGGAGAGATATAGTGCTTGAAAGAGCAAATCAAGATAGTTAGAGAAAAGAAGGAATGTTGGGTCTCCATAGAAAGATCTGGATGAGGTTAGAGAATTATGCAAGATGATGAGGTAAGATAATGTCATTCCATCACTAGGAGAGTGGTTATGGGAAAAGGTACCACGTCTTCAGAGAAGGGCACGAAAGGTAGGTTCTACATGCCAACCTCCATCCGCATAGCCTTGATTATGACAAGGAGATTACCTTGAATGTTGTTGTAGATGGGTGGATTCTGAGCAATATTTTGATTAACAAGGGTGCAAAGGTCATTGTTCTCACTCTAGATGCATAACATCAAATGGGAAGGCCCTATTACAACCATATTTGAATGTTTTGTCTATGGGTAACAAGACAAAGGAAATGCCCATTAGTGTCTTAAAGGACATTTTTATCAAGTATCTAAGGGGCCAATATCACTAGATACTTTGAAGTCTTGGTGCTAGATGAGGAAGACAACTTTCCAAAGATTACTTGGGTGCCCCTGGTGTTATAAGAATAATGTTGACCTAAGGTTCAATAAGGGATACATAATCTTTGAGAACAAAGAATAGCAGGGTCATCATCCCGTTAACCGATGGGAAGTCAACACCCTATACTTGAGCCCTTGGGAGGAGCTCTTGATAGGATCTATGTGTGATCTATCAGGGACCCTGAGGTGATTCACCTTACAAAGGGAGTTATTTAGTTTGAAGATGCTCAGTCCATGAGTGATATAACTAGTGTGGCATGTGACAATTGGGTGCACGAGACATATAAGTTAATTGGGTGCCATTAAGAGGATTTTTACAAGGGTGACAAAGGTGTTGTTAGTCAAGCACATGGGAGGGAAGAATTTTCCGAGTTACTCTAGAGGGTCCAACCCCGATGATTTCTTACGAGAAACAAAGGCTCATGAAAAAATGAGATCAAAAGAGTAGGGTTGCTCAACTATAACTTGATTGGGACCGCAATGCATTGGTGGGAGACACATCATGATAGCATTCTAGAGTGGCGTGAGCTGAGAATTGTGTTCTCTCGTTAGGTTCTTCTCAAGTAATGCACCCACGCAATTCAAGACTACCATGGATAGGAACCTACCTCATTTCATGTCCAAGCATGTGAGAAAGTATGGATGGGAGGCATGTAGGCCATTCCACCTTCTCTATGGGTGCATAAGATGTATTCCACCTTACAAGGATGTGTGCGTGTATGGTAAATTCACTTAAATATGCACCAATTGGATAGAAAATTGGCAAGATTTGACGACTGATCTCCTTCAGGATTTCAAATATTAGAGTACCAAGCCATCGGTGGATAAGGTGTTGGTTTGTTAAGTGCCTAACGATGGGAGATGGTGCCATGACGGAAGATATAATATTAGATTTATCGGGAGAACCTATCTTGGAACCGCACTTTGATGAGTAAGAGTCTAAAGAGATACAACTTGAGTGCACATGCATGGAGAAAGAGAAAGGAAAGATGGTCTGTGTGATAGATGGTGAAGAGATGGAGAGTTTGGATGCTAACCATACTGAAGGTACACATGAAGTTATTAATAGTTCTAATGAGCAAGCACGCGCCTACCATAATCTCCTCAAAATAAAGAAGGTTAACATTGGTTCAGAAACGAAACCTAAGGAGGCCACTATTAGAGATTATTGGTTAGAGAAGGAGGTCTCAAAGATCATTGATCTATTGCACGAGTTTCAAGATTTATTTCCATGTAGGTACCATGAACTTAAAGGCATTGACCACTCCTTGGGAGAAATGAAAATCAAGTTAAAGGAGGGTGCATGCTTCGATCTAGAAGAGGCCTTATCAAATGAATCTGAATATTCACGTCAAATTCAAAGAGGAGATAAACAAGATGATCACTTCAGGAATCATTGAAGCTGTGGAGGAATCAAAATGGGTAAGCCCCATGGTCATCAATATTATAAAGGATTGAAGGATAAGGATTTTAGTTGACTACAATGACTTAAATGCAGTATGTGTAATTGATTCTTTTCCAACCCCTTTTACCAAGGAGATCCTGGAAGGAGTGGTTGGGTGTAAAATCTATTCCATCATGGATGGATTCTCAGGATACCATCAAGTTATAATTAGTAAAGAACACTAAGAGAAGACAAATTTTTCCACTTAATGGAGAATTTTTCCTATACGGTCATGCCTTTTGGAATGAAGAACACACCTTCCATGTTTTTCATGCATAGTGGTCCAGGAATTTCAGGATTTTATCCATAAGTTTCTACAAATCTACCTTAATGACTAGACAATATATGGAGTAGTAAAATACCATAGTGATAAATTCCAGTTGATGTTTGAAAGATGTTAGAAGTTGTGCATATCCTTCAACATAAAGAAGTGTCTCTTCACTACTCCATTTGGAACCCTATTGGGACACATCATCCGTAAGGAAGGCTTGCTTAGTGGATCCCACCAAAGTTTTGGTTATTGTGGGATTTGGGGAGCCCACTAGCTAAAGTGTAGTGCACAAATTCTTTGGGCATATGGGATACTACAAGAATTTTATTAAGGGCATTCTAAAAACTTCATGCCATTGGAGAAGTTACTAAAAGAAAATAGTGACTTTCACCGGGAGAGGTAATAGATGACGATTTTGACACATTGAAGGATAAGCTCATCACCGCGCCCATATTACAATTTCCTTCTTGGGATAAACCTTTCCATGTGCATGTTGATGCTTCAAGGATGGAAATTAGAGAATTTCTAGCACAACCTAGAGAAGGGATTATTGACCACCCCTTGTGTTTTTCTAGTAGGAAGTTAACACAAAGAGAGTAGAACTACACAACTACCGATTGTGAAACATTATCGATGATATATGTGTTGCATAAGTTCAAGTATTATCTACTGCAAACCCTTCACATTTTAAATGGATCACATGACATTGAATTATTTGGTGAAAAATCCCATTTTGCAAGGGTGCATATGTCGGTGGGTCCTATTATTTCAAGAATTTGAGTTTAAATTTTTTGTGAAACTAGGAAAGAGTAACTCAAGGTATGACCATTTGTGAAGAATTGACTCGGGGAGGATGCGCGAGCATTGAAGATGTTATGTCGGACACACAAATATTTAGGTTGCATCGTGTTCCCTCCGACTTAGAAGATATTGTTGTGTTTCTCAGAAATGGTGTGGCGCCAAATGAAATGAAAAGTTTGGAAAGGAAATAGTTAGCTATGTGTTCCATGCCCTACATGCTAATTAGTGGAGACTTATACAAGTTAGGCTGTGATGAGGTTCTACACTGATGCATGTTAGAACATGAGCATGTTGCAATCATGAAAGAAGCACATGGTGGGATTACAGGAGGGAACTATGTAGGGAATGCCACAATGTAGAAGATTCTACTCACAAGGCTTTAGTGGGAGAGTATCTTCAAGATTGCATTGCATTTTTCAAGTCATGTGACCATTGCAGTGCCTTGGAAAGCCAGGAAAAAGAGATGAGATGCCCTTGAGACCTATAAAAATCACATAACCATTTGGAAAATGGGGATTTGATTTTGTAGGACCAATTTCACCTTCCGCAGCAAAGGACTGGTTCGTACTATATCATTACTTGCATTGATTACTTAACAAGGTGGGTGGAGGTAATGCCTACAAGGGATTACACAATGGAGACAACTACTATATTCTTATGGGAAAACATAATCATTAGGTATGGATGTCCTTTAATCATGACTAGTGATAGGGGTACACATTGTTTGATGAAACAAACAAGATTTTTTGGCATAGTTCATGGTGGCCCATCATAAGATTACCCCATATCACCCACAAGATAATAGAATTGCTGAGGCATTTAACAAAATTTTGAGTCACACGCTGACAAAAATTTATAATGTGGGAAGATAATATTTGGATGATAAGGTTTCATTCATTCTATGGGCATACATGATAACCTACAAGAGATTGAACAAGGCAACACTGTTTCAGTTGGTGTTTGGTGGAGGCTATTTTACCAAGTTCAATTTATGCTACCGTCTCTATGTATTGAGTGCACAAGAGGGTTAGCTGATAAAAATAAATTCAAGAGTGCATGGAGAAGTTAATGCATTTGGATGAAAGGTAGTCACTTGTTAGATGGAGTTAGAATATCGAAAAGGCACAAAAAAAAGCATGATATGATCATCATATTTAAAACAAACAATTGAAGGTTAGGCAAATGGTCTTGCTTTATGACTCCAAATTTCTACACCATCCTGGGAAATTGAAATTCCATTTGTTAGGGCCATATATCATCTCGTACATCCTTTATTCAGGTGCTTTCTAGTTACAAGTGTTAGATGGAACATGGTTACCAAGCCATTTCAATAGGATTAGGTTGAATCCCTACTATAAATAAGTCTTCCTTGTGTTCATAAATAAGGAAGTATTTCCATTTAGCCTAGGATTTCCTTTTATGCATTTCTTTTCCTTGTGTTTCCCTTTCTCATTACTTGTTCCTTTATTTTTGGGTTGTTTTTTGCATGCCTTTTACACCGCTAAAACTTATTATTTTCAAAATGTTGTGTATGCACAAAGGACCAAGATTCTATTTTTTTGTGGGGTGGATTAATGCAAAGTAAAATGGAATTTGGTAGTGGAAGCTATGTTTTGATGGCTCAGATTGAAGGATGAAAAGTACATAGTGTAGAAGAGAACACATAGAAAAGGTGGACATAAGGAATTTTGGTGTCAGGATAGCTTTACGAAGACCATGCACAAAGGATGAGAAGTGCATGAACAACATGAGGTAGGTGAGGAAAAAAATCAGTTAAGGAAAGAAGAAGTGCCTTGATCGCAAGCGTGTGCATGAGGATCTTTAGTCGGTAGGGATTTTTCACGCTAGAAGGTTGAAATAATTTTTAACAGAGGATTGGGCATGAGGGTAAGAGTGCTAAAGGTTGTCTTTAGTGGAAAAATTTTCCTTTATTGAAAAATTATGTTGATAGGTGGCATAGCATATAACACGAGAGATGAGAAAAAAACTATAAGTAGAAGGTCGGGAACATCATTGTTATTACCTTGAATTTTGATAAAGAAGATCTTGTTGGGGTGTGGAGGCTATTTTTGTCTTCTCAAATCAGTATTTAAGTGTGGAGTTCAAATTGGGAATATGAAAGGTCATGAACGTTTCTTTTCCAACCATGGAAAGATGAAAGGTCATGACAATTTCTTTTCCAGTTGTGGGAAAGATGAAAGGTCATGACTTTCAAACTTCTAGGGTCAGCTTTTGGACTTCTTAAAGGATTATAATCCTATAAATAGAGGTGTTATGTTATATGGAAGATATCTTGTGTGTTCAAGAATTCTTGAGTCTTAGTGATCAAGAGGTGATCAAGAGTGATCAAGGTCAAGAAATTGGGTGTCAATTGTGGTTTAACATCTTTGGAATTCTATTGTGAGTTCATAACTGAGAGAATACTATGAGAGTTGTTTTAATCTTGTTGATAATAAAATATGAGTAAGTTCTTGGTGGACATAACCCACATTGGGTGGATGATGTTAAATCTTGTCTTGTCTTCTTTTTGTGCATTATTTATTTATGTTGTTATATTTCTCCATGTATACTTTTCTATATAGTTTCATCTTCTGCTATGATTTGAGGAGTTATTTTGATGTTTTTGTTCTCTAATTCCTAACAAGCGGTATCCGAGCTTTGGTTGGTTTTTTTCTGAAGTGGTAAATCATAGGAAAGTTTAGCTTGAGTGGGAGCTATGGTAGATGAGGTCAGATCAAGGGTTGAGAAGTTCAATGGACAAAACTTTGGTTTGTGGAAGATGAAAATGGAGGATTACTTATTTCAAAAGGACCTCCATGTTCCTTTGGCTGAAAAGGAAAAGAAACCTATAGCCATATCGGATGAGGATTGGGAGTTTCGGATAGAAAGGAACTCGGGAAAATTTGGTTATGCCTTACATATTTGGTTTCTTTCAACATATCACAGGAGAATACCACTAAGGTCTCATGAGTGCATTGGGAAGTCATATGAAAAACCCTCTACCTCTAATAAAATATTTTTAAGGAAAAAGTTATTTAATATGAAGATGTATGAGAATGGTTTTATTTTTTTCATTTTAATGAATTTAATATGGTTGTGAGTATATTAAAATTGGTAAAAATTGACTTTGATGATGAGGTTAGGCTTTGTTGATTTTGTGTTCCTTACCGTATAGTTGGGACAACTTGGTTATGGTTGTAAGTAATTCAGTCTCTAATAATTCAAATATGAAGTTTGAGGATGTAATATGTGTGATCCTAAGCGAGGAAATGTGAATGAAGAGCACCAGAGATTCTTCTACTTCTAGAAATGCTTTGATGGTGGAGAGAAGAGGGAGACAAATGAATAAAGGGAAAGGTAACCGTGGGAAGTCGAATGATCATGGAAGGTCAAAGTCTAAGAGTAAGTTAGAATGTTGGCACTGTGGGAAGGTTGGTCTTACTAAGAAAATTGTTGGGCTCTTGGGATAAGAAGAACAAGGAGGAAACTAAAGAGGTAAATGTGGCAGTAGGTGATGTTTTACAAGATGCCTTAATTCTTTATTTAGATAATATTGTTGAGTCTTGGGTGTTAGATTTAGGGGCTTCTTTCCATGCCACCCCACATAGACATTATTTTACTGATTTGGTTCAAGGATATTTCGGACATGTATATCTTGGTGATGATGAACCATGCAAAATAGTAGGGAAAGGTTGTCTTCAAGTGAAAATGCATAATGGAAACACATGGCTACTTAAGGATGTCATGCATGTGCCTAAGTTGAGGAGGAACTTGATATCATGAGGTCATCTAGGAAGTGATGGTCAGTATGGTCGGTTTACAATGGATTCTTAGAAGGTTACCAAGGGAGCTATTTTGGTTGCAAGAGAGTAAGAAAACTGTACTTTGTTTTTAACTAGTGGTGTTGATTATTGTAATTTAGTTGTTTTAGATGGAGATCCAACTTTGTGGCACTAGAGACTCGGTCATGAGTTAAAAGGGAATGCAAATTATAAGGGACAGTGTCGCCTAGATTAAAGGAGTTAGATATAGAATTTTTGAGGATTGTGTTTATGGAAAATAGAGTGGGTGAGATTCATCAAGGTTGGACCTACTAGGAGGGAGGGAAAGTTGGATTTAGTGCATATAGATGTATGGGGGCCAACTAAGGTAAACTATATTGGTGGTTCATGTTATTATGTCACTTTCATTGATGATGCAACTACGAGAAGATTGGCTATATTGCATTAGAAAGAAATTTGATGTGTTTGAAACCTTCAAAAGATGGAAAGCCTTGGTTGAGAATGAAACAGGTCCTAAGTTGAAATGTCTCAGGTTGAATAATGGATGTTAGTATTGTAGTAATGAATTTCTTGATTATTGTTTTCGGTAAATGGGATCTACAAGAAAAGAATGGTTCAAAATACTCCACAGGAAAATGGAGTGTCAAGAGAGAATGAACAGGACAATCATGGAGTGTGCTAGGTGTATGAGGTTACATGTGGGGATGCCACTCATGTTTTGGGTGGAAGTGATGAGCATAGTTGTTTATCTTATTAATAGAGTACCCTTTATGGCTTTGGATGGAGGTACACCTAAGGAGGATTTGTATGGAAAGAAAATTAATTACTAATTTCTTAGAGTATTTGGATGTCGGTATTTATTCACATTGATAAAGATGATAGGACCAAGTTAGAGGCTAAGTCTAAGAAATGCACCTTTTTGGATATGGTGAAGATGAATTTAGTTTCTGTGTTTGGAGTCTTAAGGAAAAGAAAATATTTTGGTCTAGAGATATTGTATTTAATGAAAAATTCATGTATAAAGATCAGTTTTAGGAACAAACAAAGGAATCAAAGAAAGAATACATAGTGTTAGAGGATATTACAGACAACAAGGTCTCCAAGGGGCCAGTTCAGGCACATCATGTTGTGGCACAACCAGTTTAGGAACCTACTCATTAGGAACCCCAAACTCCTGAGGTGAGAAGGTGTTATAGGGTAAGAAGGGAACCTAAATGATTTACTCCATCTTTGAATTATTTATTTCTCAATGACAACTGAGAGCCAAAGTTCTTTGAGGAAGCAAAGTAGGTGGATGATAGGAAGAAGTGGGAGTAGGCCATGGATGAAGAGCATAGATCTCTTATGGAAAAATAGATTTGGGATGTAGTGGAGCGACCCGAGGGAAAGAGATCATTGCGAGAACAAGTGGGTGTATATAATCAAAGAGGAGATGGAGGAAGTAATAGATACAAGGCTCTAGTCGGTGGTCAAGGGATTTACACAGAAGAAAGGTATAGACTTTGATGAAACTTTTTCTCATGTTGTTAAAATGACTTCTATTAGAAGCTGTTCTTGGTTTAGTAGCGTGAGAAGACCCGCACTTAGAGCATTTAGATGTGAAGACTCCATTCCTTCATGGTGAGTTAGAGGAGGAATTATACATGTAAAATATATAGGGTTATGAGGTTAAAGGGAAGGAGAGGTTAGTGTCGAAATTTAAGAAGAGCTTGTACGACCTGAAACAAACTCCACAATAGTGGTATAAGAAGTTTGACAATTTTATGCGGGAGAGCGGTTACTCCAGTGTCACTTAGACCATTGGATGTACATCAATAAGTTTCTTGATGGTATTTATATTATTTTGTGTCGTATGTGGATGATATGCTTATTGCAGGGGAAGAACATGTAGGAAATAAAGCTACTCAGAAGAAGCTAGGTGACTCCTTTGCTATGAAGGTTTTGGGGGTAGAAAAACAAATCCTTGGTATGAGAATAACTCAGAATAGGAAAGAGAGGAAGTTGGTTTTATCTCAAGAAGAGTACGTAAAGAATGTCATGTAGAGGTTTAGTATGTAGGATGCTAAACTGGTTAGTACCCCTTTCGCAGGTCACTTTAAATTATTAAAGGAGCAGAGTCCCAAAACTGAGGAGGATAAAATCCAGATGTCTAGGGTACCATACTCATTAGCGGTTGGTAGCTTGATGTATGCTATGGTATGCACTAGGCCTGACATTTCCCATGTAGTGGGAATAGTTAGAAGGTTTATGAGTGATCCAAGTAGAGAGCTCTGGTAGGAAGTGAAGTGGATCCTTCAGTATTTGAGAGGTACCATAGGAGCATCATGATGTTTCAAAGTGTATCGAAAAATACATTGTGTGGTTATGTAGATTAGGACATGGCGAGGATATTTAGACAAGTAGGAGGAGGATGACAGGTTATTTATTTATGGTTGGTGATACAATGGTGAGTTAGATTTAATAGTTCCAAAGGTTGTGGCTTTATCGACCACAAATGATGAGTATGTTTCATACGAGGCAAGCAATGTAACACCCTGAACTGTTGTTACTTTCTCCTAAGCATACAAGTGTTGATATGTGATTTCTTGTAAAAGGATGTGTTCCTCGATTCAGAAATCATGCTTGATATGTACTGAATTTCTTGCAGATTGCAGATCTTGACTGAGTCAGAATATGATTAGACTCTTTTATTTATTTCATTTTGTGTCTGAATATTAATCTGATCACGGAATGAATTATAGAGATATCCATCTATAATATCTAGTCTTAGATCAGTGGGATTGATCCAAGTAATGCTTTAAATTTGTTTGTGATAAATTAGATCATAGACCTTGAACAGGTTGCAAGGTATGAAAGCATTGATTAAGCTGGTCAGGAGTATGACTCGGGCTGATCTTGGGAAATGAAATGGTTCCCGATATCAAAGTATATCTGGAAGGTCTCGATTGTAGACCAGGTAATAATTCGTTTACATACACTGCAATAAGAAACGCAGAGCTAACTCTGTTCAGAAGGTATGATACTGAGTCTTTCCGAGTTTTGGGACAAGGACCAAACTAGAATTATTAAGGGTTAGTAACCTAAAAATAAAACCTAACCTAGGGTTAGATTATTGTTAGTCTAACCTAGACCTAGGCTATGTGTTAATATCCTAAGTTAGTATCTATGTGTAAATTTGTTAGTGTGGGTATTACCTAAACTCTAACCCAAGATACTAACCTAACTAATGAGGAGATTATGAAGGGGCCTATGGAGGGTGGCGAACCATGGGCGGTGTATTCTATGGCAATAAATGTAAGGATAAGGATGAAGGACAGTCATGGAGGCTTAGGCGACAAAATAGGTGAGGACGTGGCGAGTCGCTAAGTTTGGAAATGAACATGAGTTTTAGATGGACTATCACCAAATCGGCGGTCGGTGGAAAGTTAAGTTTAAGCGGAAAATTGGTTTAATGGCATTTAATTTTCTCGGAAAGCGAGCTCGGAACTCGCGAGAAGACATGCAAACGGGAAGTTTGTGGGTTTGTTTGGCTTATCGCGATTTTCGGTTTTTGCTCTGCTTGTTTACTGGTTCTTCGCACCAGTTCTCTTTGAGTTGCATGGCAGAATGAATTTCTCCGCTCTTTTCTCTATCATGGAGGATATATATGTGATGGAGACAGATGAAATTTTGTTGGTCGCTTTATCTTGGAAAAAGAAAAGGAAGTTTGAGCTCCTCCAGTGGTCTGCTTCGGAAATTTGATCAAAAAAATACAGGCATGCTAGGCCCTAACCTTTAAATATCTTGTTGTCTTTCAAATGATTTCATTAGAACAACTCTGTTCAAATGTTTTGAGGAAATAGATAAATTTCTATTGAGATCTTGTTTAAATTTTGGTACTGTATCTCTTCTGGTTCGATTTTTCAATTTCCTTTTGATGGGTATTTGTTAAAATCGAATAGTGGCTCTATTCCTATGTGTATTCCTTTTTGGTTTAAATATGTGAGATATTTATATTTATAAAGGTATGAATGCTCGGCCTGTTTGGCGTGAGCCCGTCGAATATACTGTGTAGGGTGTAGACCACTGTCTTGCCGTCGATTTTTGATTGTCAATGCTGTTGTGAGACAGTAGGGAAGGATACTGGTGTACCTGTTTGATTGTTCAGTGTTTTGGAAATTTTGGAAGCTCTGTCGTGGTTTTTGTTGACAGTGACTAATGATACTTTGTGGGTTTCATTTGTCTTCTAATTTTGCTTGGGAACAGGTAACTGTCGTGTTACCTTAGTCTAAACGACCCAGTGGAAGTTGTTTTTCCTTGTTATTGTGGAAACGGGATTATTTGTTGGCTGTGTATAATATTGAAACATCTATACTTTATTTTATCGACTCAGTGGAGTCCATGATTGAATCGTATATTACTATCTACTGCTGTGGATGTAAATTCATCCTGGTGTTTTGTTATTTGATTTCGTGGAAGCTTTGTAGAGAAAGGAACAGGCTTTCTGACCTCGGTTATTTGAAATAAATAAGGAGTATAGATTTCTTGGGTATGCATTGCATTTCTTTTTGAAAGCTGTTTGAAAGTTTTGAAGCGGCTCAGTTGATTTCCTTGCTTGAAAAGGGTATTTGATTTGCTTCACTTGTTTCATTCTGAATGTTTGCCATGGAGGGTATAGAAGAATTTATTAATTAATTCCATCTTATACTGTTGTTGGGTTCTGCGATTTTGGGCGTAAACCCGTTTTCTGCATGTAATGTGTAATTATAGATTTATAATGGATATATTCTGAACGACTCAGAGGAGACGATTCAATGATTTATATTTCTATTTGGGCCGCTGTTCAATTTGAATATGTATAAATAGTTGGTGAATGATGAACCAGTGGTTGGAAGGAATGACACGTACTAAGACCTCTGTATTTCCTGGAATTACTCTTGTGTTGCATGGATTTTGTTGTACAGTTTCTTGGATATATTTTTATGTTCGTTCCTTGAAATCTTGTGCGAAAAATGGGCAAGACTTAGTCGGGTTCTTGATTTGAAATCGTTAATTAAAAAGTTCTGCCTGAGTTTTAGCATGTACACTATTTACTTGTCCAAAGGGGAACAGTGACAATCGTTTACCATTTCACTGTAGTTCAGGTTTAGAGGATTGAGGAAGTTAACTTGTATCTTCTATTGTTTCAGTTGAAACTTGACTTGATATACTGTTGTTGATATTGGACATTTTGTCAGAATAATGGTCTGTATCAGGTAACGCGACCCTGTATAAGTTAATCGTAAGTACTTTTGACTAACTTCGATTAGTACAGATGTATATACAGAGTGTTGTGTTCCTTTCTGATTTCTTATAGGAGGCGATAGTGTATATCATGGCATTGGTAAGGAAATCTCTGTATGGTCTTGTAGATGCATCAATCGCTTATTGTAAATAAGTCTGTTGTTGACAACGATACTTTAGAGGTTTCTGATTTCGGACTTGATTCTAAAGCCTTGCTGTGTTTTAAAAGAAGTAGCTTTGGGCTTAGGGTTGATATATGAATTGTTGATGTGTTAGTTGCTGTACAGGAATGTTGCTGTGTTTCTATTTCTTGATTTAGTACAGCGATCTTGCTTGCGGCTTGTCTAACTTGTTCATTTATATACTGGTTGAATGTTTTCATATGTGAAGACGGTACAGTGATGAACATAGGTGAAAGGAAGTATGAATGGATTTGTTCTTTCTCTTCCTTTATTTCATATTTGTTGATATTTGTCAAACAGTGGGAAATTGTTTTGTAACATTTTGGTGGAGTCCCGAATTGTTATGTTATTCTTTTTTTGGAAGAATGAAACAATCTGACCAATGTTGTGATTTTGGATTCGACGATTGTTGTGTACATTCGTTCCTTGATTCTTTTAATATTTGATGAAATATTAGAATGAGATTAAGACTATTTTGTAACAATGATAGAGTTACATAATTGTAATCATTTTGTATTACAAGGTCATAGTCTGAATGTGTTTACTTATTTGGATATTTGATCTCATTTAAACAGGGTGTTTAATGAAAACAATTGATGGATTGCAATTGTTTTAAAAGTTAGTGCTTATCATGCTCAGTTCATTGAACTGACTCATGTTGACTATTTTTGCAGATGGTTGCCGTAAGAGGTAAAAGCAATGCAGATCTGACAAGCTGATCAGATTGTTTATTTGATTTATAATGAATTACAGCTTGATTTTATAGATGTACTATATATGAAAAGATGTTTCTTTTCCGTTGAACATTGTATCAAGTATGCTGTTGCATAAATTGTAATTGTATAGTTTCAAGGAAATGGAAATAAGTGTGTGATACTTATGTGTTGTATTCTATTTCTCATGGATGACCTTCTTCGGTTTATGTAACGAAGGGGCATTATTATTATTGTATAATATGGATGCTTTTGAGATTAACAATGAAAGCTTATAAGAAAATGAGATTGAATTCTTATGAGTGTTGGTAGTTCTAAATTGTTCTAGTAAAAGCAATATTGGATTTAAATATTTGTCTTTCTAGAAGATAGGTTAAAATTGAGCCTAGAGAGAACGCTAAACAAGCTGGATTAAATTACTAATCCCTAGTCCTGAGAATGACAGGACATTATTAAATTGGACTCTTAATCAATAATATCTTTATACTAGTAAGTATGATATAAATTCAGTTAAGAGAACTGATATAAATCAATGGAGTTCAGATGGCAATCTCAAGTAAAGGTTATGAGATATTGTCCAAATCTGTTGTTTTAGAATCAGGTGTATTCTAATGACTCCTTGATGAGAACTTGACCTTAATACCTCTACCATGTAATGGGTTTAATAGAGGAGGGTCGTCTCAAGATGAAGAATCCAGGGATTGGGAAGGACTTATCTTGGGGAAAAGTCCTTATAGTAATTTAAACTCTAGTGCGTAATGCATGTTGTTAAGTAGATCTTTTCGAGGCGGATTTAAAGGTTGACGACACCAGTCAACTGCAGGGTTGTACCTCCGAGAAGGTTAGGATCTTCTCAAAGATACAACAATGCAGGTGACTTATGGCGACACCCTTTGCATGGATCGCTAAGATTTACACTTGACTTCGCATGAGTTATTCAGAGTCCGATTAAGAACGTGGTCATGTTATAAGGCTGCCTAGGAGATTCGGGGTATCATGACACACTGGTTGAACTGCAAGGTTGAACCAGTATGTCACCATATCCCTAATCCTCGTGGACAACCATAAAACATTATCACCTTGTTAATCTGTCTCCGAGTGATTCAGTTGTGAAAGGAAGGACTGACAGTAGTCAGTGAAAACATTCTATATAACATATGAATGGGGTGAAGGACGTATTCAAGATTAACGAGTATGCCGTTAAGGAATACGAGACATTAACAGTATGTTTAAAATCTTTGGCCAAAGTATCGCAAGCTGCTGATTGCGTTGTCCTAATTCACCTAGTCTAAGGGATGAGATGCCGATGAATAATGGTAACAGTTATTCAGTTAGATTCCTTGAAGAGCATTACGAATCCCAGATTAGGGAAGAGAACCGCAAGAGTGTTGTGTTAAATAAAAACACTAACTCTTTTTACTCATGAATAGATCGGTAGATTACCGAGTCATGGAATGAATAGATCGGAGGTATTCCGAGTCATTACAGCTGCATATGGTTGTCTGTTATATGAATGGTTATTTGATTTGTGAGTTCTAAATTATGTATTTAGAACCAGGATGCATTTATCAAAAAAAAAAAAAAAAAAATTCACTTGTTCTAAGGTATAAATTGAGGATGTTACATCTTGGTATCAGAGCTGAAGGTTGCAGCTCTTGGACCTATTGAGTCCATAATCTGATAAAAACCTGAATTTTCTTGTAACAGAAAATGGTTAGAACAAGGGGGAACGTTGCGGGTAATGCTCCACCTGAAGGAGGAGCGGCAACAACCCAGAAACTTGATGAGATCCTTGCTGCCCTGTTGGACACAAGAGATCGTTTAGCTGTACTTGAACAGCAAGTGATGGGAAATGAGGAGGATGAAGAAGCTGGTAATAATAATCAGCAACCTCCTGAGGACAACCCCGAAATTGGTGTTGATGTTAATGTTGGAAATGCACCTGTCCAACCAGAAAATAAAAAGGCCAGATTGGCAGCAGAACTCACTAATGATATAAAAAGGATAAGTCCACCTAAGTATGATGGCACCACATTAGGAGATGGGGCTGAGAACTGGCTCAGTGAAATGGAGAAGTACTTTGCAATAAGGAACTTCTCAGAGGAAACCAAAGCTATTTGGGGAGCCTATCAGCTTTCACACGAAGCATCTTCGTGGTGGGATAGCCGAAAAGCTGAGTTAAACATTGATGAGACCAATATTACTTGGGATCAATTTAAAGGCTATTTTAGGCAACGTTGGCTGCCACAACTTTTCTATGATCAGAAAATGACAGAATTTCAGAACTTGGCTCAAGGGAAGCTAACGGTAACTGAATACTGGGAGCGGTTTACAAAACTCCTCAAGTATGTACCGCAGTATCAAACTGACGAAAAGTTCAGGATACGGAAATTCATCATGGGATTGAATCCTGTGATAGGAGGAGAGGTCGACGTTCACAGTCCAACCACTATGGAAGGAGTTGTTGAAAAGGCCATAAGGCAAGAACAGAAATTAAAGGCTATTTCTGCTCATAAGGAGGAAGTGCGGAAAAAGACTGCAAACCCTTCTTCAACCTCTCTTGCACCCAGAAAAGGACCATGGAAAAAGTTTGGAAACAAAAGTAAGTTTCCAGGAGATAACAATAAGAAAGCAGCAGTAAATAAGCCTGCTGGTAATGTAAAGGATAATTTTGTTAAAAATTATAACAATGGGCAGAAGCCCTATGGAGGACAGCGTGACAACTATAAAACTGGAGGCAACTTTGAGCCTAAAAAGGGACCTGTAGGAGGCTGCTACATTTGTGGTAAAGACCATTACGCAAATCATTGCCCTCAGAAGAAGGATGATCGTAATCAGCAGCATAAGATACATGCTGCAGTAGCGGACAAGCAAGCTGAAAAGCAAGTGACACCTATAGAAGTTCCGGGTAAGTTATTCGGCATACCTGTCACTATTCTTTTTGATACAGGAGCTACTGAATGTTTTATATCTAATAAACTAGCTTCTAAACTTAAAAGAAAAGCCGGAAAAATGGATAAATCTTGGACTGTACAGTATGGTAATAATTCTGTTCATACAGTGAGTATGTGTCTTTTTGGAGCAGTCCTTGACTTACCTAACTTTTCCACGGAAGTTGATCTCTATGTTGCACCTTTGGGATCGTATGACATTGTTATCGGTGTCAATTGGTTGGCTGACCATAAAGCAAAGGTAGATTGCTATGAAAAGAACATAAAATGTTTAGATGATCAGCTGGAATCAGCAGAGATTCAAGGTGTGAAACGAGAAATTACAGTTAGAAAACTGTCATATGCACTGACTTAAAAGGCTAAAAATAAAGGATGTACCCTTTATGCGGTAAAGATATCTGAATCTTCAGAAGAAGATGATGATTTCATGGAACAATTTCCTCTGCTACAAGGTTTCAGGGATGTTTTTCCTGAGGAATTACCAGGGTTACCACCCAAGAGAGAATTTGATTTTACCATTGAAATCAAGCCGGGAACGGAACCTATTTCCAAAGCGCCTTATCGGATGACTACTACTGAATTAGTCGAGCTTAAGGCACAGTTGCAAGAGCTTTTGTCTAAAGGATTGATTAGACCAAGTGTTTCACCTTGGGGAGCACCTGTGATATTTGTGAAAAAGAAGGATGGAACACTAAGGCTGTGCATTGATTATCGGATGTTGAATAAAGCAACAGTCAAGAACCGATATCCACTTCCAAGAATTGATGATCTGTTTGATCAGATGCGTGGAGCAGCGGTTTATTCTAAGATAGACCTTCGATCTGGTTATCATCAGTTGAGGATTAAAGAGGAAGATATTCATAAAACAGCTTTCCGAACAAGGTACGGACATTATGAATTTACAGTTCTACCCTTTGGGTTAACTAATGCACCCGCAGCCTTTATGAATTTAATGAACAATATTTTTCAAGAATACCTGGACAAGTTTGTACTTGTATTCTTGGACGATATTCTCATTTATTCTAAAAGTGTTGAGGAGCACAATGAGCATCTGAAGATAGTTTTGGGAATTTTGAGAAAGAGAAAGTTGTATGGTAAGTTGTCGAATGTTCTTTCTTTGATTCGAAGTTCACTGCTTTTGATATGAAGCATGTCATAAGTAAGGAAGGATGTACTCAACTTTGTGACTCCTTCAAAATAGTGGCAACATATGCACCTGTGGCCGGATCATTTGGTATATATCCTCATAATACCGAATGTAAATGAAGTAAGAACCTGGATTTTGTACATGGGTCTTCTATGTCCTATAGAAAATTTATCAAAGGACTTTTAAACTGACTAAGGTAGCGCATTTCATCGCTGGAAATCTAAAGGATGATTCACCAGTGCTGGCCAAGAGGTTCGTACACGAAATTTTCAGATTACATGGTGTACCAGAACTGATTATATCTGACAGGGATCCTAGAATGACGTCAAGGTTTTGGCAAACGCTTAACGCAGCCCTAGGAACAAAACTAAACTTCAGTTCTGCATATCATCCAGAAACGGATGGGCAAACTGAGAGGGTAAATCAAGTGTTGGAGGACATGTTGCGAATGTATTGCATGGATCAACAGTATAAATGGGAAGAGTATCTTCCATTAGTTGAGTTCGCATACAACAACACTTATCACTCATCTCTTAAGATGGCACCATTTGAAGCACTTTATGGAAGAAAGTGCAGAACCCCTGTTAGTTGGGACAGTGTTGAGGATAGAGTGGTAATTGGACCAGAGATTCTCACAGAAATGGAACAAAGTTAAGTTGATTCGTGAACGATTAAAGGAAGCAGCGGATAGACAGAAGAGCTATGCTGACCTTAAGCGGGTTGATAGAAAGTTTGAGCTTGGTGATAAGGTTTTCCTGCGTGTTAAACCCAGAAAGAGTTCTATAACTTTTGGCAAGGCTGCCAAGTTGTCACCACGATTTGTGGGACCTTTCGAAATTGTCGAAATAATCAATCCTGTAGCTTATCGTTTAGCATTGCCACCTGCTTTATCTCGCATGCATGATGTTTTCCATATTTCTTTGCTTAAGAAATACGTTTCAGATCTGTCACATGTTTTAAATTGGAATTCCTTGCAGGTCCAAGACCCAGGAATAATCGTGGTTAAACCCACACGAGTACTGGAAACTCGCCAATTGCACTTGAGAAATCGTGATATACAGCAATGTAAGGTCCAGTGGGACCAGTTTAGCGAAGAAAGTGCAACTTGGGAAAATCTGGAAGAGATGAAAATTGCTTTTCCTTCTCTTTTTGCAACAGAATGAAAACTGTTGACAAAAATATACTTTTATGAACTGATTGTTTTAAGTATTTTTGAAAGCCAGATTAAGGCAGACTTTATTCAGATTGAATAAAATTGTTGTGACATTGATTTTTGAAACTATTCAAATATGGAAGTAGTCACTTTGTTTGTGTACTAATAAATTGATTGACCTGAAGGTTAGTTAATATGTAATTCATCGGGACGATGAATCTTTTTAGGAGGGAAGCATGTAACACCCTGAACTGTTGTTACTTTCTCCTAAGCATACAAGTGTTGATATGTGATTTCTTGTAAAAGGATGTGTTCCTCGATTCAGAAATCATGCTTGATATGTACTGAATTTCTTGCAGATTGCAGATCTTGACTGAGTCAGAATATGATTAGACTCTTTTATTTATTTCATTTTGTGTCTGAATATTAATCTGATCACGGAATGAATTATAGAGATATCCATCTATAATATCTAGTCTTAGATCAGTGGGATTGATCCAAGTAATGCTTTAAATTTGTTTGTGATAAATTAGATCATAGACCTTGAACAGGTTGCAAGGTATGAAAGCATTGATTAAGCTGGTCAGGAGTATGACTCGGGCTGATCTTGGGAAATGAAATGGTTCCCGATATCAAAGTATATCTGGAAGGTCTCGATTGTAGACCAGGTAATAATTCGTTTACATACAATTCTGCAATAAGAACAGGAGCTAACTCTGTTCTAGAAGGTATGATACAGGTCTTTCCGAGTTTGCAGGACAAGGACCAAACTGGAATTATTAAGGGTTAGTAACCTAAAACTAAAACCTAACCTAGGGGTTAGATTATTGTTAGTCTAACCTAGACCTAGGCTATGTGTTAATATCCTAAGTTAGTATCTATGTGTAAATTTGTTAGTGTGGGTATTACCCTAAACTCTAACCTAAGATACTAACCTAACTAATGAGGAGATTATGAAGGGGCCTATGGAGGGTGGCGAACCATGGGCGGTGTTTTCTATGGCAATAAATGTAAGGGATAAGGATGAAGGGCAGGTCATGGCGGAGGCTTAGGCGACGGCTAACCGGTGAGGACGTGGCAGGTCGCTAAGTTTGGAAATGAACATGAGTTTTAGATGGACTGTCACCAAATCTGGCGGTCGGTGGAAGTTAAGTTTAAGCGGGAAAATTGGTTTAATGGCATTTAATTTTCTCGGAAAGCGAGCTCGGAACTCGCGAGAAGGCATGCAAACGGGAAGTTTGTGGGTTTGTTTGGCTTATCGCGATTTTCGGTTTTTGCTCTGCTTGTTTACTGGTTCTTCGCACCAGTTCTCTTTGAGTTGCATGGCAAGAATGAATTTCTCTGGCTCTTTTCTCTGTCATGGAGGATATATATGTGATGGAGACAGCGAAATTTTGTTGGTCGCTTTATCTTGGAAAAAGAAAAGGAAGTTTGAGCTCCTCCAGTGGTCTGCTTCGGAAATTTGATCAAAAAAAATACAGGCATGCTAGGCCCTAACCTTTAAATATCTTGCTGTCTTTCAAATGATTTCATTAGAACAACTCTGTTCAAATGTTTTGAGGAAATAGATAAATTTCTATTGAGATCTTGTTTAAATTTTGGTACTGTATCTCTTCTGGTTCGATTTTTCAATTTCCTTTTGATGGGTATTTGTTAAAATCGAATAGTGGCTCTATTCCTATGTGTATTCCTTTTTGGTTTAAATATGTGAGATATTTATATTTATAAAGGTATGAATGCTCGGCCTGTTTGGCGTGAGCCCGTCGAATATACTGTGTAGGGTGTAGACCACTGTCTTGCCGTCGATTTTTGATTGTCAATGCTGTTGTGAGACAGTAGGGAAGGATACTGGTGTACCTGTTTGATTGTTCAGTGTTTTGGAAATTTTGGAAGCTCAGTCGTGGTTTTTGTTGACAGTGACTAATGATACTTTGTGGGTTTCATTTGTCTTCTAATTTTGCTTGGGAACAGGTAACTGTCGTGTTACCTTAGTCTAAACGACCCAGTGGAAGTTGTTTTTCTTGTTATTGTGGAAACGGGATTATTTGTTGGCTGTGTATAATATTGAAACATCTATACTTTATTTTATGGACTCAGTGGAGTCCATGATTGAATCGTATATTACTATCTACTGCTGTGGATGTAAATTCATCCTGGTGTTTTGTTATTTGATTTCGTGGAAGCTTTGTAGAGAAAGGAACAGGCTTTCTGACCTCGGTTATTTGAAATAAATAAGGAGTATAGATTTCTTGGGTATGCATTGCTTTTCTTTTTGAAAGCTGTTTGAAAGTTTTGGCGGCTCGATTGATTTCCTTGCTTGAAAAGGGTATTTGATTTGCTTCACTTGTTTCATTCTGAATGTTTGCCATGAAGGGTATAGAAGAATTTATTAATTAATTCCATCTTATACTGTTGTTGGGTTCTGCGATTTTGGGCGTAAACCCGTTTTCTGCATGTAATGTGTAATTATAGATTTATAATGGATATATTCTGAACGACTCAGAGGAGACGATTCAATGATTTATATTTCTATTTGGGCCGCTGTTCAATTTGAATATGTTTAAATAGTTGGTGAATGATGAACCAGTGGTTGGAAGGAATGACACGTACTAAGACCTCTGTATTTCCTGGAATTACTCTTGTGTTGCATGGATTTTGTTGTACAGTTTCTTGGATATATTTTTATGTTCGTTCCTTGAAATCTTGTGCGAAAAATGGGCAAGACTTAGTCGGGTTCTTGATTTGAAATCGTTAATTAAAAAGTTCTGCCTGAGTTTTAGCATGTACACTATTTACTTGTCCAAAGGGGAACAGTGACAATCGTTTACCATTTCACTGTAGTTCAGGTTTAGAGGATTGAGGAAGTTAACTTGTATCTTCTATTGTTTCAGTTGAAACTTGACTTGATATACTGTTGTTGATATTGGACATTTTGTCAGAATAATGGTCTGTATCAGGTAACGCGACCCTGTATAAGTTAATCGTAAGTACTTTTGACTAACTTCGATTAGTACAGATGTATATACAGAGTGTTGTGTTCCTTTCTGATTTCTTATAGGAGGCGATAGTGTATATCATGGCATTGGTAAGGAAATCTCTGTAGGGTCTTGTAGATGCATCAATCGCTTATTGTAAATAAGTCTGTTGTTGACAACGATACTTTAGAGGTTTCTGATTTCGGACTTGATTCTAAAGCCTTGCTGTGTTTTAAAAGAAGTAGCTTTGGGCTTAGGGTTGATATATGAATTGTTGATGTGTTAGTTCTGTACAGGAATGTTGCTGTGTTTCTATTTCTTGATTTAGTACAGCGATCTTGCTTGCGGCTTGTCTAACTTGTTCATTTATATACTGGTTGAATGTTTTCATATGTGAAGACGGTACAGTGATGAACATAGGTGAAAGGAAGTATGAATGGATTTGTTCTTTCTCTTCCTTTATTTCATATTTGTTGATATTTGTCAAACAGTGGGAAATTGTTTTGTAACATTTTGGTGGAGTCCCGAATTGTTATGTTATTCTTTTTTTTGGAAGAATGAAACAATCTGACCAATGTTGTGATTTTGGATTCGACGATTGTTGTGTACATTCGTTCCTTGATTCTTTTAATATTTGATGAAATATTAGAATGAGATTAAGACTATTTTGTAACAATGATAGAGTTACATAATTGTAATCATTTTGTATTACAAGGTCATAGTCTGAATGTGTTTACTTATTTGGATATTTGATCTCATTTAAACAGGGTGTTTAATGAAAACAATTGATGGATTGCAATTGTTTTAAAAGTTAGTGCTTATCATGCCTGGTTCATTGAAGCCGACTCATGTTGACTATTTTGCGAGATGGTTGCCGTAAGAGGTAAAAGCAATGCAGATCTGACAAGCTGATCAGATTGTTTATTTGATTTATAATGAATTACAGCTTGATTTTATAGATGTACTATATATGAAAAGATGTTTCTTTTCCGTTGAACATTGTATCAAGTATGCTGCTGCATAAATTGTAATTGTATAGTTTCAAGGAAATGGAAATAAGTGTGTGATACTTATGTGTTGTATTCTATTTCTCATGGAGGACCTTCTTCGGTTTATGTAACGAAGGGGCGTTATTATTATTGTATAATATGGATGCTTTTGAGATTAACAATGAAAGCTTATAAGAAAATGAGATTGAATTCTTATGAGTGTTGGTAGTTCTAAATTGTTCTAGTAAAAGCAATATTGGATTTAAATATTTGTCTTTCTAGAAGATAGGTTAAAATTGAGCCTAGAGAGAACGCTAAACAAGCTGGATTAAATTACTAATCCCTAGTCCTGAGAATGACAGGACATTATTAAATTGGACTCTTAATCAATAATATCTTTATACTAGTAAGTATGATATAAATTCAGTTAAGAGAACTGATATAAATCAATGGAGTTCAGATGGCAATCTCAAGTAAAGGTTATGAGATATTGTCCAAATCTGTTGTTTTAGAATCAGGTGTATTCTAATGACTCCTTGATGAGAACTTGACCTTAATACCTCTACCATGTAATGGGTTTAATAGAGGAGGGTCGTCTCAAGACGAAGAATCCAGGGATTGGGAAGGACTTATCTTGGGGAAAAGTCCTTATAGTAATTTAAACTCTAGTGCGTAATGCATGTTGTTAAGTAGATCTTTTCGAGGCGGATTTAAAGGTTGACGACACCAGTCAACTGCAGGGTTGTACCTCCGAGAAGGTTAGGATCTTCTCAAAGATACAACAATGCAGGTGACTTATGGCGACACCCTTTGCATGGATCGCTAAGATTTACACTTGACTTCGCATGAGTTATTCAGAGTCCGATTAAGAACGTGGTCATGTTATAAGGCTGCCTAGGAGATTCGGGGTATCATGACACACTGGTTGAACTGCAAGGTTGAACCAGTATGTCACCATATCCCTAATCCTCGTGGACAACCATAAAACATTATCACCTTGTTAATCTGTCTCCGAGTGATTCAGTTGTGAAAGGAAGGACTGACAGTAGTCAGTGAAAACATTCTATATAACATATGAATGGGGTGAAGGACGTATTCAAGATTAACGAGTATGCCGTTAAGGAATACGAGACATTAACAGTATGTTTAAAATCTTTGGCCAAAGTATCGCAAGTTGTTGATTGCGTTGTCCTAATTCACCTAGTCTAAGGGATGAGATGCCGATGAATAATGGTAACAGTTATTCAGTTAGATTCCTCGACATGAGCATTCTCGAATCCCATTAGGGAGAGAACCACAAGAGTGTTGTGTTAAATAAAAACACTAACTCTTTTTACTCATGAATAGATCGGTAGATTACCGAGTCATGGAATGAATAGATCGGAGGTATTCGAGTCATTACAAATGCATATGGTTGTCATTATATGAATAGTTATTTGATTTGTGAGTTCTAAATTATGTATTTAGAACTAGGATGCATTTATCAAAAAAAAAAAAAAAAAAATTCACTTGTTCTAAGGTATAAATTGAGGATGTTACAAGCAAGGAGATGATTTGGCTACAATAGTTTCTTGATGAGTTGGGTCATAGGTAGTAAGTTAGGAGACTACACAGTGATAGTAAGAGAACTATTTATTTAGTGAAGAACTCCGTTTTTCACTCTAAGACAAAGCCCATTTAGCTGAGATATCATTTCATAAAGGCAACATTGGAAGAAGATAAGTTGAAGATGGAAAATATTCATACTAGTCAGAATCCTCGTGGATATGATGACCAAGGTGGTCACAAGGGAGAAGTTGATATTGTGTTTAACTTTGATTGTCCTTCATGGTTGATAATGAAGGGTCGAGAACTTTTCTTAGTAGGAATAGTCTCCAAGTGGGAGATTGTTGGGGTATGGAGCCTATTTTTGGTCTTCTCAAATCAGCATTAAATTGTGGAGTTCAAATTGGGAAGATGAAAGGTCATGACGCTTTCTTTTCTAGCCATGGAAAGATGAAAGGTCGTGACATTTTCTTTTTCAATCATGAAGATGAAAGGTCGTGACTTTCAAACTTCTAGGGTTCACTTTTGACTTCTTAAAGGATTGTAATCCTATAAATAGAGTGTTAGGTATCTTGAAGATATATATTGTGTTTAAGAGGTCTTGAGTCTTAGTGATCAAGGGGTGATCAAGAGTGATCAAGGTTAAGAAATTGGGTGCCAATTGTGGTTTAGATGCGATTTAACATCTTTGGAATTCTATTGTGAGTTCATAACTAAGAGAAGACTATGAGAGTTGTTTTACTCTTATTGATAATAAAATCTGAGCAAGTTCTTGGTGGATGTAGCCCACATTGGGTGAACCACGTTAAATCTTATCTTGTATTCTTTTGTGCATTATTTATTTATGTTATATTTCTACATGTATACTTTAGCTATATAGTTTCCTACTGCTATGATTTGAGGAATTGTTTTTGCATATTTCTTCTCTAATTCCTAATAGATCTCTTATAAAATAGGGCATCCATGAAGAAGATTTGTGTGAAGGAAAAAGTGTGAGAAATCTAAGTACATGACTATTGTGATTTATGAACCAGAGTGGATAAAGTACATGGGCATAGGGAGGAATTTTTAGAAGGGTACGCCATCTTTCGTGAAGGAAATCCAAAAATTTGAGTAGAGAGTGGAAGAGGAATAAGGAAGAGTTTTTTTAGTATCCTCACAAGAAGATGACAAAAAAAGAAGGAAGTTGTTTCACCGAAGAAGGGCAAGGGAAAATAAACTACAACCACTAGTTTTAACAAGGAGTGGTATGCAGAGATGCAATACCTGCATAACATATTACTCCAAATGGGATGGGTATCCCATATAAGGAAGATGGAAGTCAATGATCGCAACCATTGCACAAGCACCATAGAGAAGGAGATGGCATTATAACTGGTTCACCCGATGGACAAAAGGATGCTGAAGGGATGTCAATATATGATGATGAAGTGAAGGCAAAATTGAGAATGTTGGGTTGCTGCAACTTTATGAGTTGGCCTACTTTGGAAAACCCGAGCGAATGTACTAATGGTTGATGCCATGTGTGTAAGAGGACCACTTCTACTTTGTAGGCCAAAGGATGAACATAATACCTCAACTGATATCTAACTTTATCATCCTTGTCTACAAAGGGGAGCCTTTAGATGATGACTTGGAGGATAAGGAAACCATTAAGGAGACACTCTAGGATTATTATTATAAAAAGGGCTCACACTATTTTGATATCTCGATATCTCCAACCCATTAATGAGGATGGATATGCACTTGGTATCCAAGTTGAATGGGTAAGAGAGGTGGACACAAATAAAAATTCTTGGTTGGATCGTGTGTGCCAAAATATTTCGTAAGAAACTGCCTATAACATGCCCACCTTCATTGCAGTAAGAAATCATCGGGCCACACATGAAGGAGAGAAGATCATGTTCGCAATGTTCTCTCACCATCATTTTCTTAGAAATGATATGCAAATATCTAGATGAAGACCCTTCCCCTACAAATATATTTTAAAAATACACTTATGATACCATGATAGCCACCTATAAGGCACGCCTGGAGAAATGGTACAAGAGGATGCACGACGTTTTTAGGGATGAATGAAGGATACCTTAACAATTACGGAAGCTATTACATGGAGAAGATGAGTTTGCTATATACCAATATTTCTACATTGGAAAATTCACATTGATAGATGGGACTAAGAGCCCATTGGTGTAAACTACCTTTCTCTTTCACCACGTAATATTTCCAAACAGGGGTCAATTGCTTCAAGGAGGAAAAAATACTAAGGTTCAACCTTAGTGAGGTAAACCAGGACCACCGTGACCTATGAAGGAAATTATTACACCCCAATAAAAGTACTTATGTGGAGAAGTATGTCTCCCATGAGGTGTGCATGATAAAACCTTTAACGCTGCCAATTATTGGAATGACCGTAATGAGGGTATACCTGGGCATCAGACCCAAGTATGAGAAGGGCACATACTTGGAGAATGATGGCTCCATCCAAGAATACCCCACCGGGAGGAAGAAGTCCATGCCAAGGAAGAGGGAAAGATAAGAGGAAGTAGAGAAGAAGGCACCAAGTGCGCAAACAACACAATCTGTGGGCGCACAAGAGTTAGGCGCGAAGCTGAGCACATATGCATGGAGGAAGAAGTCCCCCATTAAGGAAAAGGAAAAATCACCTGAGGAAGAGGTTCTAGAGAAAGAATATCCTCCTGCACAAGAAGAATCACCAAGGAAGGAGTCACCTAAAGAAGAAGAGAAGGAAGAGTCTCTTATACTAGAATCACTAGTTAGGAAGAAGCAGAAGGTAGTGGAAAAGGAGGAATTAGAAGGAATAGAGAGCCTAGAGGCCTACAAAGGTGAGAGAGATGATGATGAGCATGAAGAGGCTCAGGACCATCCTTTGTATGATGTGCACGAACTCGAGGATGAGGGAAATGAAGAAAAGTATGGAGAAGAGGAAGGCACTCAAGGAAAAGGGGAGAGTGAGGAAGTAAATACAAAGGATCAAAGGACCCCAAGCCTCACCAAGGAGTAGATAGAAGAGGCCATGGAAAGAGAAGTAGTGGGAATAATAAAGGATTTGGTGGAGTAGGAAGTGGAGTGAACTTTTGATGAGGTGCTCAAGGTGATAGAGGAGGAAAGCGTAGGAAAATAATATGGGAGCATGGGCGGAGATCCCAACTTAGTGGTAAGCTTTCCAAAGGTAGCATGCACAAGAGGAAAGAGTGTGGTAGCATCATAGGAGTAGGGAATGAGTTGTATCAATTATCCAAGTATGGTATTACACGTGCTTCCAGAGTACCATGCCTACAAAACAACTCCTTGCATGGTATTAATTCAAAGAAGAAGGTGTGTACCCACGAACAAGGAAGATGTTATCTTGGGTGTTTGAGTCCCATATTGATGAGCTCGAGTTTGAAGTCAAAAAGGGGCACCGATGAGTACCAAAACCAAGGGAGTTAACCACCCGATAAACACTCAATAGTTATCTAATGCCCAAGTCTGCAAATCCCTCAATAAGGTATCGCTTGAGGTTGATGCGAGACTCTTCAATAGGAAAGACAAGGTAAGGCTCCTCGAGGAAGCACTAGAGAATAATATGGAGGAAATCATTGATATGAGAAAGGATCTAAAGCAAGAAGAGTTGATCAACACATAGTTAAGGAAAAAACTAAGGGAGTAGAAGGTTAAGGTGCATAAGGTGTACAAGAACATTAAAATGATCACATGCAATGAATTTTAAATTTCTATACCTATAACCTCCCGAGTAGAAATACAAGTCAACCTTGCAATGCTTGGAATACTTAACCCAAATCCTTACCATGGAGATACGACCACTCGCTCTAGAAATAGTAGAAGAGGCATTGGTGTTTCAAAAGGAGGAAGAGAAACAGAAGATTGAGGAGAAAGTGACATGATATACTAAGCTCTTTTCCACTATATAGACTTCCACGTGGATGGCTAATGCCATGTATGATAACTGCACTGACAGAGACAAGGTATAAAGCATACTAGTTTCTACACATGAGGCAGGTCTAAAGGAATACCAAGAGAAGAATAAGAGGAACAGGTCAGAGTGGGTTAAGATCCTAGCCAAGGTTGGAAAGAATATGGAGGTAATTGAAACCTTATGAGGATCGATTAAAAATTGGCTTAAGGAACTCGTATCCCCATATCTCTCATAGAATGGATGCGTTGAAAACCTTAGTAAGCATCTAGAAGGGATTATAGATACGATGAATGCTAAGGGTGAT
This sequence comes from Taxus wallichiana var. yunnanensis, assembly GCA_018340775.1. NCBI lineage: Eukaryota > Viridiplantae > Streptophyta > Pinopsida > Cupressales > Taxaceae > Taxus > Taxus wallichiana. The sequence goes on along the minus strand of CM031242.1, from coordinate 569,279,205 downwards.
GAACTAAGTTTTGAGGAGGTAAGTGCTCTAGTGGGTGACTTACTTCAGCAAGCACAAGATGAATGGATGCATGTGAAAATATTGAGGCAACAATAAGGAAGGAGTTCCCACTCCTATTATAGCAAAGAGCAAGATCTTCGATTCTTTCATTTCTTTTATTCTTCATTATTTTATTCTTTCCTTCTTCATTCAATTTTTCTAGGTTCCACCATTCTTTATTCTTTAAGGGAGCAATATGTTTCTAAGGATGGAGAATAAGATTAGTGTGGGGTGATGTTGGGCCTCGAAATATTGGCTAAGTACCAAAGGGTGCATGAGCGCAAGGGACAAATAAAAATAAGGATGTGTAGGGAGAAGTGCGCAAGAAAAGGGTTTAAGAAGGGTTTAGGAGAAACCAGGGTGCGCGCGCAAGGCAATATATAGGGTTTAAGGACTTAGCCATAGTTAGAGTTCCAAAGGTACTTGAGGAAAAACATGACCCGACTAGGCATGCTGAGTGGATAAGATCTTATCCTAGAAGACTTCATGGTCAAGGAAAAAATATTCCACGCATGGAATATTCCTAAGAAGACATCATTTCGTAAAGTGGAGAGCTCTGAGTAGAAAAACATGCACCATCAAGGACCACATGGACATATCAGCATCCGATCTACTCCTGACAAAAGGCATGGCGGTGGGTTTTGGTGCTATAAAGATATATGCTTGGAAGAAAAGAGGAGACACTGAGGAAGACATATAGTCCGAGAAAAGAAAATCTTTGTAGAAAATATTACAAGGCCTTAGGAGTTGGGGTTCTCATTAGAGGACTGTAGGAATGTTATCATGTCTAAGGGATGGGTCTATGAAATTTTTGTAATAAAGGAAGCACAACTACGACCTCCGATATATGGATTAGATCCTTGTCTTGATATATTTAGTCCGATACAAACCTTTTGAATGTAATGTGGTTGTTGAGACTATGATCAACATAAATATATGGCTCGTTTTGAATATATGGTTCAGGTGGTGCAAACCCTTGTGTTCATTTCCTTATATTTTATGATAGATTTTCTCTTTGTATTTAATGCCATGATGTTTCTCTTGTTATTAAATTCTTGGGTATAAGGATATGATAGCCCATGTTGTGATTTTACATGAATATTCACTTCTCTACAACTAATCCTCTAACAATGGCAAGATCTTGTCACAATGCTCACATAAAGGAGGGGCTTGGCACCCATGCATGCCTTGGGTGAGTGCCTAGTGCCCACTAGGTGATAGGACGATGCGCATGGGGTGAGAAGTTAGTAGATGGGTAAAAATGATTGCAAAGAATCAATGAAAAATAAAAAAGTTGATTACAACAACCGCATACAATTCACGGAAGAATTTTTATTTATCTTGATTAATTTGAAAAAAGGTGGGAAAATATGAAATGACAGAAGTGGCACTAACAAAAGATCATCTAAGGATGGTTTTAGACAAGTTAAAGGATGGAGTCCTTGATATAGCCAAAGGTACATGAGGTCCAAATCTATGTTGGTGTCTATATGAGGAGTGATATTGGGGCCTACCCCCTCACTTCACGGTCCCACAATGATAAGGGTATTGGGTTCTTAGCTGATATACAACCCACCTAATTATTTATACTTGGCCAAAAACTGATTTGATTATTCTTTTGGTGATAAAATCCAAGTAGATCCACATAGAAGAAGTGTTTAGATGAAAATTAAGTTTTATGTGGTCTGTTGTGTGCAAAGGGAGTTTCATGAATGAAATCGTTTTGGATACCTACTTAAGCTATGTGAACATGAAGCATGAATATTCATTTTAATATCGAAAGGAAATTTTTAATTTGACGAAAACAAGACACATAAAGTGCGATGCTAAAAGAAAATGATGAAAAAAGAAGAACGTATTATGTAATCATTTTTCCTTTTTATTTTATTTTTAAAAAATGTTTTACACAACAACAAGGTGTTCAAGTTGAAATTTAGATGAAACTGAAAATAAAAGAAATAAAAGATATGAAACCTAAAATAAAGAGAAACTAAGAAGGTCCCACCAGAGATGCCTTGATGTTTAGGTCATTTTCGGTTAGGTGTTATAAATGATAAAATTACCAAAAATCAAATATGTAGGGTTTACTCATATCTACACCGAAAATCGTAATGTTAGGATGATGGAATACAAACAAATTTAAAAGAACCTCGTTTTTCTAAGTGAGATAACCCGCATATAGAGACAACCAGATAAAAAAATATTAGATAAGGATGATAACAAGTTGTTTGGAGATTTTCGATCCCGTGAATGTGAAGGACTTATTTTAAGGGTGTAAACATTTTGGATACAATTAAGTGATTTTCATAATTGATAAGATAATTGAAAAACATATATCATAATTCAAGGGGGTGGGAAGATCATGTTCAACATTGTAAGTGGCCCCAACTAAAGAGGTAGTAAGTTTGAAATCCTCAAAGTAGTCATACCAGAAATTTACAACTTCTCACTCTTCTTGAATGACTTCTAGCTTGTATTTTATATATTATATATTTGGTCTTAGTGGAATGGAACACAAGATAAGTTCATGGATGATGGAAAATCATTCCCACATGAACGACTATTGAATGATCGAGAGAACATATATGCTAGTGATTGGATGTGAAGGACCTCAAACAAATCATCTACGAAATATTCATCCGGTAGGAAACGATTAGATCCAAAATAGATTGTTGAAAGTATGATCACTTCTATAAATTATTTAAAAACACAAGAATTGATTAAGATTTGGGATCAATGGTGATTAGGAGAAAATGCTAACTTTGAAAAAATACTAGTCAGAGTGCCCTTCTAGTCTTGGGTATCTCAAGTGATGTAAAAAGATGGGGTGTTAAATTCTGATCACTCATTAAATCATTTGAGAGATAATAACCATAGTTAATAATAATAATATTGATAAAATGTATAGTTGAAGGAGGCTAGATGTAATACCCTCTAGTTTTTGTGTTTTCAACTCTTCTTGCGGAACGCGAACTCTAGTTTATTTCGATGATAGGAGTAGGTCCATGATCAAAATTTATCCTATTTTCGTAATAATACTAATATTAATAAAATAATTAAATAAAAAAAAGAAAAGAAATTCTAAATTTTAAATTAGATACAAATAATAAATGGGGTAGTATATATTCTTTTGTTTGAGATCATGGTTAGAGGTGTAGTCAAGTGGAGGTGGAGAGTTTTGGTGAGAGAACTTATGATAAGGAGTTAGATATTAATGAAATTGAATGGGTGAGGTCTGAGTCCACTTGACAGAGTTTGAACAAGGCATGGGTATCTAAAAAACCTATAGACCTATCATTTTCCATCCATAATAATTTAAGAACTTTATTTGAGACCCAGAGAGGTTAACCACGCAGAAACCGAAGTTAACATTGAAAATTTAGTAGTCTTCGGTAGTCTGCAACAAATAAATAGGACATTTCAAGGATTTGTGCTAAATGGAACTCTCACATAATACATCTTCAAATAATTACCATTATCGGTTTAACCAAAGATGACACACGAGGATAATTTTGTATCCATAATGTCTCCCCTATTTACGCATACAAATTGATTAATCTAGATTTGTATGTATATCCGAGATGGCTTAAAAGTATTTAGGAGGATCTATTCCTTCCACTAGTTTGTTTGTAATATATATAAGAAGAATAAAAATATTGAGGATCGGGAGGTATTATATTTGGGTTTAACACCTATTTATACCGATTTTTCTTCTCTGCTTCTAAGGATCTATGCTATGTGCACTTATGTGAATGCTTATAACACCATTATTGATTTTCCTATCTTCATTTCAACTTTTTTTTGAATTAAATAAGACATTAGAAGTTCCCTTTCCTACCATCCCACATATATCTCTGTAATATTTTCTCTTTCACTCTTCCCATATGTGAAACCCTAATTTTTCCATTCTCATTCAATGTCAATAAGAGCTTAGAGTAACATATAGGTGTGTATAAAGAACCAAAAGGAATTTTTGGCAAGGATTTAGAAACCTCCATCAAATGTAGCCAAGAGGAGTTGAATTTATTCACTCCTTTCTAGCATGTGCTAGATAAAAAGATTCAAAATGAAAGGAAGTATCTATAAAGGTAGAGCAGAAGCTTTCTTTTGTCTCATGTTTTAGTTATTAGAGCTATGGTAGACATATAGGCAATACGAATTCCTACAAAAGGGAATATGGAAATTTTGACAACATGCCTCGAAGGGGTTGGTTTAAGAAACACCTCATCCAAATGTTATCTCCTATAGTGTCACAAATACATAGTATGTGCAAATGGGTTTTCAAAACCACATAGGGATTTAATTAAATGTCATTGATAGATTTATAGATGAAATTTGAAACCTTTGTGAGCCTCATTCCTACTTGTGTAAATTGGGAGCTTTAGAATAGGGCATGGAATCCCATCAAGCAATAAGGATGGTGAATATTTGTAGATGTAGATGTGGTTGTCCCGGTAGTCACATATTTAAAGCATGGCATATGCAAAGCACGTACACCATTTTTTGGAATTCCTAGAAGAGGATGAAGCCTCAGTGGAATATGGGTGAGCCTTCCCGGATTACCTCATACACTCGCCGATGCTAATATTTCAAGGCATTGTCTCCATTACCTTCATCTTCCATAATTTTCATAATTTTTTTCTTCATTTGTAAAAAAATATAAATAAATAAACCCTCTATTCATTTTACAATTGATTATTTTAAGACAACTTGTTTTGCAAACAATAAACATCACCTTGTAAATTACACAATGTAATTAAACCTTAGTGTAAACCATATAATTAAACCCTCATTCGGAGATAATCTGACAACTTCATAACCAAACCAATTAGCTATAAAACTCCCCATTTATTGAAAAGTTGAGTTGAGTCCCTTGTAAACCTATTAACTATTCCCTTCTAAAGGCAAATAAATTGTGATTTTGGAGACTTGCAAAACAACCTTCTAAGATAAGAGACGCTCAAGTTTCATTTGTATTCCTTGTTATGTGGGGAGTTGCATCAAGCCTTAGATCGATCCCGATTGACCATTTGTGCTCTTTTTGCCACCCCTCTAGGAGCCCTATTACCCTATTTTGCAATTTTACGAAGTTGTTAACAATGAAAATTTGGGTTTTGTTTTGGCTAACCATTTGGACCCGTGAGTGAAGAAATACTTATCAACTTTTGCAATCCTCTAGTATTTTTACTAGACAATTTCATGTAACCTTCTGGATTAGGGAAAAACACATTTCTAGATAGTTTGGAAAAGTAGTTTCAGGCCTCTGGTCACTGTTTGACTAGGTCAAATTAGACTAATTATGACTTGTGGTTCCGGAAAACCAAGAACCATTTGTAATATTTTGTTTCATTCTTAGTTCAGTTGACTCAAAGAATTCTCGATATATAGGAGAGAGTGTAGGAATTTTTGTTTTTATCATTCATCCATTGAAAGTCATTTTTTGAAGTGGTTTCTTATCCCTCAAGCTAAAATTGGTTATTTTTGCAGCTAGTCTAATTATGACCGATGGCCCCGGAAAACTAATCGCCATTTACAAACCTGCTCACTACTTCTAATTTTTCCAGTTCATTTGAATTCTTAGTATATAATAAGACATGGATTAACTTACCTATTGTGCATTTTCCCATCAAAAGATAGTTTTTGAACGTGGTTTCTTAGCCTTTGATCATAAATTAGATATTTTTGCAACTAGTAGGAAAATGTAAAATAATACCATAACACCCTAGTCAAGTTATAAAATAATCATGAAATATTATTTACACTTATAAATAATTATATGAAACTCTATTTTGTGGCTTGTTGTGTGAAATTTTACATTTGGAAAAATAATGTTCTCTCTCCTTTCTCCTCTCTATCTTTTTCTCTCTCCTCATAGTTAAGAAATGAAGTGCAATGAAATGATTATATATATCTCTAACCCTCTCTAGTTTTGTGTGAATTATTTTGATTATGTAAATGAAAAACTAATAACGTTAATTATGCTAGATTTAGGTGGATGACATGCCAACATTTTTCCTCGACTCATGCGGTAATTACAGTGATTAAAATAATATTTAAAATAATAGCCTAATCTAATGTAAGTTTGTAATAAATAAATGAGTAATAAAATAACTGAAATATACCAAAGAAACTAAGCAATAAAAATGTAAAACCATAATGTGAAAAGAGAGTTGGAAGAGCCTTAGTTGATTCAGATATGTCCCAAGACCGTGTCATAGAGGATACTCAAGCTAAACAAGAATGAGAAAGCTTCATAAAATGTAGATCTCGAGTGATTTGGATGGATTAGGGCCCTCGGAAAAGGGACCGGGTGCCCTGCCTATGTGGGAGGTCTAGAATCCAATTTTACAGTGCTCGTCTCGATGATGTTAATTCTTCATTGTTTATCTCGTGTATATCACACCTAGTTTGATGATGTCACCATAGACCTAAAATGAAGAATCACCAGAAACCCCAAGAAAATCATCAAAGCCCTAAAAATAAAGATGTATATGATGAGTTCAGCTATCATCAATTGCCAAAATGGTGGGCATATCACTAAGTGCTACACTATGCCTTGACCCAATGTAGTTATGTGTATATGCGGAATTATGCCTTAGGTTTCTCTTGTGCGTGTCACACTTTATGAGTAGAAAACAATAACTAGATGTAGAATGTAAATAATGTGTGCATGGAATAAAATAAACTCCCCTCCTATGAAGTGTGATGCAATGAACCAACTTTTTTCCCTTGTGATGGAGCTAGATGGATGCAAATGGAGAAATAGATGCCTTGATGGATGCAACCTTATGTGGTGATAGCTAGTGCTTAGTGCTTGGTCCCTTATTATGATCACATAACTTTATATTTATATGATTCCTTCACTTGAATTTTGTAATTAAACCTAAAAATGCCGACGAACAAAAAGATATATATGCTCAAACGACTAGAAAGGACCAAAAAGTGATAGTAAAGTGTAAAGAGGATAGGGGCGCCTAGAGGGGACGAGGGCACCTAGTGCTAGTGTCTTACTTGGGCACTCTAGTCTAGAAAAGGTAAAAATGAAGTATGAAAAATAGATGGCTAGTAAAGGTGCAAGACCCAAATTAGCAACAAAATATGGCTAAAGACATGGTTTTATCATTACTTTTCATACTTAGGAAACATATGAATAGTAGTATGTGATAGATACTAGATAATTACTCAAAGTGCGTGATTTTGTGTCTACATTTTCTCCCACTTTATGTTGGTGAGCGAAAACTTGGTAACATAAAGTAGATAGATATGTGTACTTGATATCCATGTAGATTGATGTAGAAAGCATGTCGAGGGACTAGACAAAGTGTGTAGTAATAAAAAAAGATTGAGTGTGGAGACTAAAGATGTAAAAGTATAAAAAGGTGATGAGAGTGAACCTAGGGCAGAAGCGTGTGTCTAAGTTTTGATGTATGTGATGTACCTGAAGTGTATGTGTGTGTGTGTTATTGTTGATGTTGAATACTTATTTCCCATACGATAGGCCTATAAAAGAGAAGACACTCAAGTATTCAAATACACATATATGTATATAAATTTGTGTATTGATGCAAGTAAATATGTAAAAAATGTGTAATGAAAGTATGAAAATGAAAAATGAACATGTGCACCTAATCCATAATGAGAAAAATGGTCTAGAAATGATCATGTCGATGAAGTGTGATTTTGGGTGATCTCACACTACTAGCCAAAGAAGTGTAGGGAGGAAAGTCTTATTTATCCTCCAACCTATAACCACTTCCCAAAATTGAAGAGATCTCTATACTTTTCTAGTTTTTTGGGCGATTCAATGCCACAACCAAACTAGTGTAGAGAGGAAGGTCATGTTTATCCTCTAACTATAACTACTCCTTGGAATGCTAAGAACATTGTACCATGTAAAAGTTGTTTTGTATGGAGCTCTAGACCGTGTTAAACCCACTTATTATGTAACTAAAGATCCAAGCCTAATTTCAAGCCCTCAAATGTGCTAAAATGTACCTATACTATGATGTGTATACCCTATATGGGGTGACTGATTCACCAAAATGATTCCCCCCTCTTTAGGGTTGCATGTGACATCGTTGTAGGAGAATGTAGCCCAAAAGAGGACCAATCACTAAAAATAAATTTTTCCCTACAAGGGGAAGAGAATTTTCTTAGCAAAACCAAGGCACACGTAAAAAAATGGCTAGAAACAAATGTTACTATAAACAAGCATGCATGTGTAAGAAAAAATGTAAGTTATAAAATCTATGTGTAAGTTAAACAACAAAGAATACAATTTAGATCATGAAAAATGGGTTGCAAACATGGGACACCACTCATGGTGGTGCTAGACAATCAAGGTCATAGTGTCCACAAACAAAAGTGTGCACACAAGACAAAGGGAAAATCCCACATATAAAGTAATATAATGAAAACAAGTACAAACAAAGTAACAAATACCCATGGTGGAAAATAATCCTATAAGACAAATCCTGCACATGAAGCACTTGTTAGCATGTTAGAAAATAGATAAGGTATGTCAAAGCATGGATAATTTTATAAAGTAAATTGTTAAGTACAAAAATGAAACAATATCACCTTTACTGTATGAAAGTGTATGCCCCAGTGATCCATTATGGGACTGGTATTAGGTATTGTGCAGAACATCCATGTTGTGTGTAATGGATCTGTATAGTCTAAAATCACAACTAGAAAGGTAAGTGATTGCAGACTTACCTTTATAGATAGATATATTCTATGTCATTATCTTTATCATACACACATGTAGTATTTCATAAGATACATGAAATTGAGTGGGTTTTTGAGTGCCTTTCCAAAATTTTGGAAAGATGATACACTCCACCACCAATTTTTTTAGTGATAATGTAAAGACCGAGCTAATTTGGCATAAATTTTCCTTTACGTGGAGATTGAGCATTTTTTGTTTTTCTAATTCTCTTTAAGAACCATGTCACCAATATTAAATTCACATGGATGGGTTTTATGGTTATATCCATGCGCTATGCAAGATTGATATGCACAACTATGTTAGAGTGCTTTAACATGGGGAGGGTCTAGCATTTCTAACTTATGTAGGTGATTTCCATGATATGCATTATCCTTAACTATGCATTTAAGTGAGACCTAAAATGAGGGTATCTCAAGCTCAAGTTCGATGATGGCTTTAGTACCGTATACCAAGGAAAAAGAGTTAAATTTTTAAGGATATGCACACTAGTAAGATAATCCAAAAGGGCATAAAATAACTAATTATGTCAATCTTTACCACGAGAAGCAACTATATTTTGTAGGATTTTGTGAATATTTTTATTGGTGGCTTCGGCTTGGCCATTATGTTGTAGGTAATAAGGAGTAGAAAATGATTGTTTGATTTTGAATTTTACATAAAACTTTTTAACATCCTTATTTTTGAAAGATGATCCATTATTAGTGATGATAGAAGAGGGCACACCAAATCATGTAATGATATAGGTAGTGAAAAAAACTATGGATGTCAATTTCAAGTTATGTTTTGTAATGATGCAGATTCGACGCATTTAGTAAAATATTCAGTAGATGTAATAATTAATTTGTGTTTGTCTACTAATTCAATATTTTTTCATGCCAACATGGTCTAATCCACAAAGGGAAAATGGCCAAGTAGGTGCAATTGGTTGCAAAACATATGCAAGTGCATGATGGAGGTTATTTTGCTTTGTACACCTCTTATAAAAGTAGCATATTTGAGATAGTATTGTTCCATGTTAGGACAATAATATCCCTAACGTAAAATATTATGAGACATATCTTTTATATATAAGTGACCACCGCACATGCTATCATGTATTTTGGAAATAATGGTGGGGGTATCGACAAGCCCACAACATAATAGTCAACAATCAAGGGAAAACTTAAATAATTTTGTGCCAATAATGACATAATGAGTAGCCTCACATCACAAACAATGAGATTTATGAGGTTGTAGAGTATCCAAAATGGTTTACTTATATAATAAATTTTAAATAGGAGTAAACCATTTGGGATTTTCATGAATACGTGTGATAGTGCAAGATAAAATGGGTAAAGCATAGATGGAAGGATGTTGAAATGTGTAATGATGAATGTGGCCTGCTCATCAATAATATCTTGCACTAGCCATGGTGTCTCAGATGATGATTATCCTTACAAGGAACAATAGTGAGAGAGTAGGATTCAAATGTAGACAAGAGATATTTGAAAATTGTGTTATATGGGATTCAATGTTCCTAATTTGTATTACATGTATCATTTACTTGATTGATGACAAGTTGAGAATCACCATGTATGCATAGGTTGCGAATGAGTAATTTCTCGAGCAAGAAGAAGGCCAAGGATGAGGGATTCATATTTAGCGATGTTATTTGTACATGAAAACCCTAATTGATATGTAAAGGGGAGTGGGTCACCCTATGGGGTGATTATGAATTATGACTATCCTAGACCCTACACCCGAGTGATAATGATACCCATCAAAGTATAGTGTCCATGTGTCATAATCAATATTATTGGTAGTGAAATCATTACGGAGAGTTAGAAATGGGAGATGCATCAAGGAGGGTGCTGTAGCTAATTGATCAATGATAATTTGGCCTTGAATTACTTTTTGTGGTATGAACTTTAAATAAAATTTGGTAAGAGGAATAACCCAATGCTCTAGACATCCCGACAGATGTGTAGAGGATATGAGGTATCGTAATGGATCTACCTTGGTGATGATATGTACCTTAGTATTGAGAAGATAGTGATGTAATTTATTCGCAACAAAGACAAGGCCAAGACATAGATTTTCTATATAGCTATAGTTGCATTCATAAGAGAGTAGTATTTAACTGATATAATATATTTCTCTTTCATGTTGAGAATCATCATGTTGTGTTAGTAGAGTGCATAAGGCATGAAATGTAGTAGAAATGTACAATAAGAAAGGTCAATCAACGAGTAGAGGGACTAAGACAAGTGGGTGTAATAGGTATGATTTTATGTCATCAAATTCTTGTTGGCATTTCTCATCCCAAATGAATTTAGTATCCTTCTTCATGAGTTATGTAAATGGTTGAGTCTTATCAATAAGTTGTGCAATGAATCACTGAATAGCTTGAATTTTTCCTTGTAATGATCGTAGTTGATGTAAATTTTTAGGTGGAGGCATATCGACAATAGCTTTAATTTTGTTAGGATCAATTTCAATACCATGTTGTGAGATGATATATCCAAGGATTTTACTATTTGTGGCCCCCAAAAAAAAATTGGATTGAGGCGTACATGATATTTGCGTAAACATAAAAATAACATTTATAGATCTCGTGGAATAGGTAGAGTGACTTCTAGATTTAGCTAGGATATCATCAACGTAATATCTGATGATCTTATAGATATAATCATGGAATATACATGTCATTTCTTGTTGATAAATTGACCTCGACATTTTAAAGGTCAAAGGGCATGATAGTATTAAAAACATTCCCTATGGTGTGGTGAAATATGTCTTCTCTTAATCAAAGCGGGAATGATTTTAATTTTATTAGAGCCACAAATTTTTCCATGAAAGAGATAATATCATATCCGACAGTAGAATCAATGATGGCATTGATATGGGGTAAGGGAAAACTATCCTTAGGACAAGATTTATTTAAATCATTAAAGTCAGTAAAATAATGAACCCGACCATACGGATTTATTACATGTTCAATATTAGATAACCATTTAAGATAGTCAACAATGTGAATAAAAGCAATGTCGATTAATTTCTAGATCTCTTATTTATCTAGGACTACTACTTTAGGGTGCATTTTTGAATTTTCTTGGGACATGATTGACACCAGTGGTTAAGGAAAATGTTATGCATTACAATGAGAGGATCAATAATTGGAATATCACTATATTCCCATGTGACAATGTTAGATAAATCATGAAGGACATTCTTTATTTCTTTTGTATCGGTAGAGGATTAAGAGAAGCAATGAGAAAAACTATTCATGGATTTTAAAATAAACCTAAGTTATATTGAATTTTCTCCTCATTGAGAAGGGTTGACTATCTGATTTATTACATGTTCAATATTAGATACCCATTTAAGATAGTCAACAACATGAATAAGACCAACGTCGATTAATTTCTAGATCTCTTATTTATCTAAGACTGCTACTTTGGGGTGCATTTTTTGAATTTTCTATTGGACATGATTAACACCAGGGTTAAGGAAAATGTTATACATCGCAATGAGAGGATCAATAATTGGAATATCACTATATTCCCATGTAAAATTTTAGATAAATCATGAAGGACATGTTTTATTTCATTTTTATTAGTAGGAGTGAGAGAAGCAATGAGAAAAACTATTCATGGATTTTAAAATAAACCTAAGTTATATTGAATTTTCTCCTCATTGAGAAGGGTTGACTGGTCCCGATGTATAGATAAGTAAGAATAGTGTTAGGAGGGTCACATTTATCATGAGATACATTAGATTCACCAAGTAATTAGTAGCATGGAGAGATGATGGAGAATGCCTATTATGGTTAAATGAAGGGAGTTGATTATAAATTCCCATGTATTCTAGAAGAGAATCATCTATATCAAAAATTCTAAACTATAGCAAGCAATAGATAAAACATCAATAATGAGTTCGGGATGGACTAGGGAAGTGAGGAAGTATGCAAGGTGGTATAAGCTTCCGCAGGAGGTAAATATGGAGGGTGATACCCTAGTCCAAACTTATGGGATTGTGTGGGAAGATCCCAAAGTGTTGTTACCTTATGTTCTTGTTGACCTAAGCTTGTATTAGAGAAGCCATAGTGGCACAAGTATTCATACCCTAACCCATATTTAGAAAAGTCTTGGGTAACATCAAAAGAACTAGGAGTATCACAAGATTGTTCAATAGAATGGAAATACTCAAAAGGGGATGGATCGCCAAGACATCATAAATGATTCCCTGATGACAAAATTTAAGTCATGTATGTAGAGTAGATTAGACCATATGCATTTCATGGATCTAGGGTCACCAAAGAATAATATTATAATTAAGGTTATTAGGCATAACATGGTATAAAATGGTGATTGTAGATGGACCAATAGTGACATGTAGGTTAATAATGCCTAATACATGCTTGGGAATGTTGTCAAAGCCATAAATAGAGACTGAGGAAGGAGCTAAATAATTTTCTAAAATACCTAAGTGATGAAGAAAAGTGATGTTAAAATTTTTAAGGATAGATCCATAGTAGATTAAGGAACATTCTACCACAAAATTATTAACAAAAACCTAAATATACAAGGGGGATAATGTTCAATCATTGTTGGAGAAGGTAGCTCATCCGTGGTGAAATTTATTTGATCCTCATTGAGAGATAAGGTGGAAGTAAACTTATGGTATACATATTCAGTGATATTTGAGGAGGAATATAAGTGGTAGCTAAATACTTTTTGAGCTTGTTGATACAATCAGGATTATTCTACAGATAAGCATCGATGGAAATATTCATGATTAGAAGATCTTAGAAATAAGGACCCTAATAGTGTGGGGATCCAGTTTAGGTTCACAAAAATGTTTAAACTCATATTTATAATAATAACCTGCTATAATGTAAGTTTTATGTAAATAAGTGAGTAATAAAATAAATGAAATACACCCAAGAAAGTAAGCCATAAAAATGTAAAACCGTAATATGCAAAGAGCATTGGTATATCCTTAGGATTCAGATTTTCTATAGGACTATGTTGCAGTGGAGATTGGATGAATATGAATGGAAAAACATCACACAAAATCTCTAGAAAATGCATATCTGAGTTATTTGGCTAGACCGGGATACCTAGAAATGGGATTAGGGCACCTGGGTACCCTAGTCCGAGTCCGGTGCCTTAGTCTATGCATGAGGTCCGAAGCCAATTTTATAGGGTGACCAAATGATGTGAAGCATTTGTTGTTTATCATGTGTATTTTTCACCTATTTTTCTGATCTCATCATATACCCGTAATGAATAATCACCCGAAAACCTAAACAAATCATCAAAACCCTAAAAATAAACATGCATACAAAGAGGTCAAACTATCCTCATCTCGCCACAATTATGGATTTATCACTTTGAACACTACACTATATATCATAACTAATATAGTTTTGTGTGTGTTTGGAATCATGCCCTAGGCTTCTCTTGTCCATGTTTTACTATGTGAGTAGCGAGAAATAGCTACATGTAGAATGTAAATAATGTGTGCATGGAATATAATAAACTCCCTCCCATGAAGTGTGATGTAGATAAACCAATCTTCATCCCTTGTGATGGAGCTAGATGGATGAAAATAAAGCAATAGAATCCTTGATGGATGTAAACTTAGGTTGTGATAGCTAGTGCTTAGTTTTTGGTCCCTTATTATTATCACATAACTTTATATTTATATGATTCCTTCTCTTGAATTTCGTAACTAAACCCAAAAAAGATGACTACCAAAAAGATAAGATGCTAAAACATCTAGAAAGGATCCAAAAAGTGAGAGTAAAGTGTCAAGAGGATAGGGAACCTAGAGGGGATGAGGGCACCTAACATTGGCGTTAGGCTAGGCTCTCTAGTCTAGAAAAGGTAAAACTAAAGTATGAAAAGAAAGATTGTGCCAATAAAAGTGAAAACCGAAAGTAGGAACATAAAGCAACAAAATATGGCAAAAGACATGGGATGATTATTACATTTCATACTTAGGAACCATATGAATAGTAGCATGTGATCAAGACTACATACTTACCGTAAGTACGTGATTTTTGTCTATAACATGTACATTGACATGGAGGAAGTGAATTGTCACTAAAAATATCAATTTGCATGTTATTTAAAACAATGAAATTATAGAGGATAAACCAAAATTTGTATTATGTATTGAAAGTTTTATTATTGAAATTTTGTAATATGTATGATTTTCTAGTGTTTAGGGGTGTTTGGGGAAATGTGCATCTAACCATGGGTGTCATTTTGATTCAAAATTATGTATTGTAAAATTTGGATATATATGTTAAATGAAATTGAATTTGACATCTTATAGTGCATTTTCAATGTGAAATTGATGATTAAATATTTGGTGTGTTGTGTTATTTACCTTGAAAATGTAGAAAATAAATATAAATAAAATAATCAACCTTAGTATAAAACCCTTGCATGACTACCCTTCTCGCGTGATCCTTCATAACGTAAAAAACTAAAACCTTAGGGTGAACCTAAATCATTATACTTGATGACACCTTCTAGCTTAAGGAAATAAGAGCCCAAGTTTGAGATTATCATCATAGCCTATATGCTTAGTGACATTGTCATGAACTCGACAGTTAGGAATGGTAATGGTTAAACTTTTCTAGAGTATGTGGCTTCCTCCTAGGATTGGTAGTTGTGTGTGTAGCAAGGATAATGTGTTCTCTTAAGATAGTACTCCATGGGAAACCAAATTTAAATCTAATGTAAAATCTCTTAGGGTGAACATGAGTAGAACAAAATGCTTTAGGTGGAAAATATCATTAACTACCCTTTGAAATTCATCTTTAGGAGTTGGGGTTATAAATGAATTCCATACCCAATTCTAATTATCATTTGGGTTCTATAATACAATGTTAAGAGTTAATTGTGGAACTTAACAAAATTTTAATTTATGATTAGTTTGTGAAAATGTAACAATGAGATGATGTGCTAGGAGAAAATCAAAATTTAGATATTTCATATAACATGTTTAAACCATCTTGTTGAAAAAAAAAAATCCATGACATTTAAACTTTAATGTGAACCTTAATCTATAAATGAAGGGATATTCCCTCTTGTTCTCTGACTTGTCCTATTGTGTAATGAATTTATGATGTGAAACCATGTAATCACGTCCTTAGAGATGAATTCCCTAAGACAAGGACTAGTAGTCTAATGAGCATACAAATGTCCCTATTAACAGATGGGTTACACAATTAATTAAAAAGGCATATGAAACTAACTAAGCAAACCCTTTAAGTTAGATGTAAATCAATACTAAGAAATTTATAAAAAATAAAAGTATGGTGTCACGTTACGTGCCTTCAAATCCTTAAACTAATAATTGGAATATAACTATAATAAAATTGCAATTAGCATTTGGCCTGCAAGAGTGTAATCATGAGATATTGTCTACAAGAAAAGTGAAACTTGACCTTCCTCGTAATGTGATTAAACATTCTTATCCTCAATAAAGAACCCATCTTGTATAATACTTAATGTGGAATAAATCAATTATTAATGTATAAATGAATGAAAGAATCATGACCCATAATATTTAAAACCTACAAGTTTTTCCTCTTTTAGTATTCCACTTGTCCCTATTGTGTAATGAAGGTATGATACAAAACCAAGTAAGAATGCCTTTAAAAATGAATCCTAGGAATAATATGTAGTATCACCATGGTTAAATAAATAACCTATTAACAAATAAGCACTTACAACACTATATATAATCTAGATTCAATGAAAAACACCTTAAGTTAAATGTTAAAAGATATAAAGAAAATTTAGAAAAAGGAAAAAGAAATGTATGTTCATGTATCAAGTACTCTCCAATCCATTAAGATTGATTATTGAAACATGGTTGTAATAAATAAATAGTCATGAAAGTTTCGTGTCGTGGGAAGGTCCTATCTATAATTTTGTAATGTGGTTGGATTGTTGTTGTGCTTCATCATTTTTGGAAATGTGATCATTGTTTGTTCCTTATCATTGGGAAATGTAGTTATGATTTGCATCATGTGTATCATGTGATTTTTTTTTCTTTTTGGGGTGAGGTTCCATCATTTTTATTGGAGAAATAAGGTGTAGATAGTGAAGGAAGGAATAAGCGAGAAGTGTGTGTTGTTTTGTAGGAAACTAGGGGATTCGTGGATAGTCTTAGTGGAGGTATAAGAATGTGTTATGCTGTAGAGAAAAGGGGTCCTGTCAAATTTTATGTGGTGTGTGTTCCATAAAGGAACCAAAGGATAGTTAAGATCCCTTATTGGATGGATAAGGGTTAGTTGCAATGATGACCTATCCCCTATGTAATCCTCTTATATATGCTTTATTATGTGTGTCCTCTATCCCTTACGAAACTAATGAATTCTCATCTTATGGTTCGTGTGGGTCTATGTTGGTATAAATGTCTTGTGTGATGTTGGATTACCAAAATCATTCCCATGAGGTGTCATGTATTCAGTAATATAAGTCAAAAATTATTGTGGTATATTTTACTTTGTTGTGTTTGTGTGCATGATTTTAGGGGGTTACACTGATGAATGACATAAGGATTTAATAGTGTCGGGGTAAACTATAAAGAGTCAAAAATGTATGGGATTCTCAAAGATGAAATTTGGAATTTTTAGGAACTTAATGAAATAATGAGAGGTTGAGGGATCGATCAAATGTGATTTGGGAGAAGGTGATTGGGGATCAACAACGATCTCTATGGATATTGAAAATTTTGTAAAGTTGAGCTAAATGATCAATAATGAGAGATAGATATTAATAAGGATATGAAAGATGAATTAGATGAAAATTACAAATGATAATGGAAGCAAAACAATCTTAATGTGGATAGGAAATAGTATACTAACCTTTATAACTATTGTGAAGGCGAGAGCTCCCAAAATATTGGCATGCGATCTAAAGATAATCTTGAATGATTTGGTAGTAATGTGTTGATAATACTAAAAATAATGATGTTGTTTTCATGTGTAGTAGTTTGTCCCAAAATCTAGATTCTAACTAGATGGGAAATGGAGGATGAGGTTAGTTAAATAGGATTGATGGTGATCGAACAATCATTGGTGATCATGGATTGTCGTCAATTTGTCTACAAATGTTACAAACCAACAAAGGAAAAGATGGAAAATGATTGAAACTACTTTCCATCAAAGGTTTTGGGTTGTTAGGTGAATGGTGCGAGGTTTAGGGATTCAGATTGTGAAAGGTTAAGGGGTTTAGATGTGTATATTAAATTAGGATATCACATTTTTGAGTGGTTAGGGTAGGGTAAATGGGATTTACACAAGTAAATGAGGATTTACAAGGGTAATATATAAGTTTAATTATGATAGTGATGATGTTGATGATTATGATAACATGATTAATCTACATCGGGTCACCTAGGGGTGAAAAAGTGGTGTTTACAGGGGACTTGACCTCATTGGTCTCATCATCCCTCATTTGGCATAATGACATCATTCCATCATTACTACTACTGAATATTTCACAAAATGGGTGCAATCTATTCCCCCATATATACTAAAGCTAATAAGATCGTCAACTTCATCCACCATCACATTATCTCTGTCGCTTTGGAATTCCTTAAAAAAATTCACGAGATAATGCCAAATCTTTCAAAACCAAAAACTCAATCTTTGCGACACCTATAACATAAATATTATCTTCTCATATCCTTATTATCCATAAGAAAATGATCAAGGAATAGACTCTAACAAGACAATAAAATCCTCATGAAAATCATTGATCAAACAGTAGGAATTTACATCTCCCAATTGTGTTTACTCTATGGGACTATTAAACTAGGACTCGTACTCCTATAGGTGTTATGCCCTTCTATCTAGTCTACGGATATGAGGTGGTTCTACCCTTGAATTTCAAAGTCAATCACTCTGTATGTCCCATGATTTTATCTCTAATGAGGATTATCATCAAAAACACTTAACACAAATTGAATTATTATACGAAAACCCCCGATATCCCTTTATCATTATCATGCTTATCAATAATGCATCAAGATAGTATATAAGAAACATGTTAAATAACCTAGATTCAATATTAGTGATCTTTTCCTCAAAGAGAATCAAAATGTCACTACTCTAGAAAGGAGTAAGCATGGAAATTTTTCCCTAACTGGATCATTCCATATGTCATCACTCATAAGTGTGGGTTGGGAACCTATCACTTATCCTCCCTTGATGGTAAACCTGAAAAAGGAACCTTACATGTCTTTTACTTATGGCCTTTATATTACTAACACATATACTTTCATGAAATTAGTCACATCAAATATATCATCCCATAACCATCCTATCATTCCTTATCATAATGATATGGAATTATGTGGTCTTCCATCAATATCCTATATTTATGACCATAAAGATGAGCACCATAGCTCTGCTCATCACATTTTCTACATGGAAAAGTTCCTCCTTAGTATAGACCCCCGCAATAATTATTACCATCTTCCCTTTATCTACCAACTTAAAACATGCTAGGGGCACACATGTGTATCTTTACACACATTGTTTCCCCTCCTAAATTGTCTATGAGGACCACCTCATATTAGAAAAAAATCATAAATATTTGCATGGATGTATATTACTAAAAATAGAGATTGATCCTCGAAGGATATTTAATCAAAATTATATCAAAATATAAATTAATCTCGGGAAGGACAAATATCTCAAATTAAAAATCATAGACCACTCCTTGAAGAATGTCTACCTATAATCATTACAAAAAGGCTTCCCACATCGATGAACCTTAATCAAAGTCAAAACAATACAAAAAATCCTTGAAAACTTCCCGCATTGATCGGTTTGCATAGTAAAAATATAGTTTAGGCATAAGCCTATAATCCATGAAAGGAGAACCTACCACTCATAAAAATACATATGAACCCTTCCCATGTTTAAATAAGGAGTATAAGCTAATTTTTTCACACACACACACACACACACACACACACACACAGATATATATATGATCCTATATGGACTAACTATTTCTAGTAATATGTTAACATTTTTTACAAGGCCTCAAGTGCATTGTCATTGTAAAAAATTTACCATAACATCACATTTATCAAATCTAGTTCAAATAAAACATTTGACATTTATTCTTAACCGTGATAAAATACATGTTAAAAAATACATCAAGATCACTACATTTAAGTCACATCACATCAAAAATTTAACATCATATCAAGATCTACACATCTAACATCATATCAATACATCTAATCTATCCCACATCACAAAATCACAAAACAAATCATATACAACATCACATTGAAATAAATCAACAACACGTGACTCAAAAATCAACACACATACACACACAATTGAAATTTTATACAAAATTCCTCAAAATGGCTCCATATACATCCTAATCATATACAAAAATTCACCATCTATGTACTAAACTCAAAATCAGATACCCTATCTCCACCATATCCTCCCGCATATCCTTCACTAGGTCGCAGATCTCTCTCGAGGTCAGTGTAACAATCCTCATGATTGCAAGCTAGAGTATCTTGTTGAACTAATATGCACTCACTAGATATATTCTTACAATAACATAGTAAACTAGCTAAGAGCTCTATCACTAGTCACTCATAGTAGCACCTCCACTCCCTTAATGCATGATACCATTCCATAGTCACAAAACCCGGAGGTCCCATTTTTACTCCACTTGCTACTATCACTCCTACGCATGTACTAACACCTAACTTAGACTCAAACCTTCTCCTTGAACTACATTCCCTACAGCCTATAAATCTTTCCCCATCACTCCATACTTAATCCACAACACCTCCCGATATTGACGATACCTATCCCTGTCCTCCTATAATGTATCATGCTATAAAAGCGTTGATCCCACTCCTACTATAGGGTATCTCTCCCCTAAAGAGAGGTTCCCCACTCCAATATCAATCTATCTCTCTACAACTACAATGCATCAAAATATTCCTATAATCTCACCAAATCCTTATCACCATTACCCTCCTCATCCACTTCCCCACCCCTATCTCCACCCCACTCTGGCTCTTTTGGATGCTACCTCTATCCATAACTCACCGAATCCCTCTACAACTCGAGCATCATCAACATATTTTCCTATGAATTCCCTCCTCCTATACCTACTCGACCTCATTTACTATAGGTGATGGAAGATCCCCCTTAGACTCATTTTCTTGAAATAAAATTGGCTCACCTAATATTTATTGTGGGATTCCAAATCAAGCATCTGCACTCTATGGAACTCCATAGCCTAAATAATCTCCACCATCTAATGTCAAACCCACTATATGTGTCTTAATCCCACCAACTCCATATCCATACTACATTAGACAAGAAATTGCACATATGGCCTCTAGTCTAGTCATTCATACATAAACCACGTAGATAATTAATATACTAGGTATGATCCCTCTCCAACCCATCATCATTCATCCAGTCATATCCACACCTCATAAAACCCACCACATACTATGATGGGTCTTCAACTCTCCAAGGTAGGCATGGTAGCCTCAATATGGCTATGTGCTCATAATCCAAACAATGCAATAAAAATCCCACATCTAAACCAAACCTCTGACATGTCATAAACATAGAGAATTTTAGTGGCTAAAATTTGTAATTTAGATAAAATTAGGAATTATGGATTGTGAATTTGGCTATTTTATGACCATATTAGTGCCCACGTTTTGTCCAAAATTTCCAAAAACATTAATTTTTCCCATGCAAATAGCCAAGGGATATCCAAACACAACTATATTTTTTATCGAATCACTGTATGATTGAGGGGTCAGGCATCTATAATATTCTTATATCACCAAGAAATATATGGAACCTTCCTAGTCATTTGGTCTCATTCGCTAACATTTTTGGGATTTTTTTACTTTTGATTAAATTTTCCATGTGTGTGTGTGTGTATATATATATATATATATATATATACATATATCTAGATTGTAGAAAGTAATCACTAAGTGGAACCTAATAACTTTGAAGACAAATGAAATGACAACACATGTCCCTATTAATGCTCTTGATCTACACCATGTATCTTCTTCCTTGATCATCACATGTCCTCCATTGATTGCTAACTGAAGACCTGGCCCCATCTCCTCACCTAAAATTTATATTAATTACAAATTATTCAACGGGATTCAATTCCACAAGAATCCTTTGTTGGGATGTTTTTGGAATGGTGACACATTTCATGCATTTTGTGATATTTTGGATGTGTGGTGAGTCTCTATAACTAGTGGGTATTTTATATTTGACATCCTTTCAAATGTAAAGTGATCCTCTACTTGTAAATAATGGCTAAGTCTATAATATGAAAAGTTATCCTTCATTCTTCACTCCATAAATAATTTCCTTCAAAAAATATATCCTATTTCGTCAATTCCATGAATGTTGATTTTAGATAATTTTCCAAACTAGCAAATTTAGTTCTGGTAAAATTTGCCATGATTTCTATATGTGTTTTTTTCAAGAAGGTTCCTTAAAATTTTCCCACGCTACAAACATCCATAGCTCGTAGTACAATTGAGCTATAAACACATACCCCGAAATACACTATCTCGGTGATCCATTATCTCAACTACGACACCCATAAGTGTGGATGGAAAATTTTTGCTCCATGAGTCCGGTAGTGCATAGCAAGAAATAGAAAACATGAACATTGACATCAGTGGGTTCCCCAAAACAACTACATCATAATATTTATTAATAGAAACCCCCTACCGCATATCCAATATTAGGTGAATCATCTCCATATAACCATCTTATGGTATCCTTGCGCTCCTCTCGAGTGATAGGAACTATCTACTCACCCTAGATAGGTAGTCTCAAAATTTGGTATACATCCTCCAAAGTAACAAATCATCTCACCAAAGATGCATAACCAAAATGTCCCCGTACTTGGCTCCAACTAGTCCAACAATGCAACCATAAACCTGATATCTCTAGGAATATTTTGGTAGTGGTAGAATCCTTCCAAACCAAAAGTAGTAAAATGATCCCAATCACCATCTTTCACATGACCCATGACCCTCTCTAGAATCTTTAAGACTCTTTCATAGATCTATATGGTATCCATCGTCTACAAAACCAACAAAACCACATCACATATAAATTTTATCAAAAACTAAACCGATCACCTATGCTCATTAATTGAAGATGCTTTCTTTATGTAGATTGACCGTGATCCACCAAATCATCAATGATTATACAATTTCTAACAATTGGAAGTTCCCACCTATATCTGAATAAAATAAAAAATACAAAAATTAAAACAAAAACAAAAATTAAATAAAATTCAACGTACTTACCAATATAATCATCCCCTTCCTTTTCCTACCACTTTCCCTCCCCTCCATCTCTTAAAAACACTTAGAATAAATAAACTAGAGCTCTCAAATCAAAAAGCAACATGTCGTAAATGAAGAATTTTCATGCTTGGCCTAGATTATATAGTTTCCATTTTTAGGATCACGACGATTTTCAATCACAAATCGATATACCATTTTAAATAGCCTTCACCCTTAATCATTATCAATCCCAACTTTTTTTTATAACTATTATCTATTTTGGTCACTTTGACCTCTTTTAAACATGCTATGATACCATAAAGAGCTTATATGCCTTTTCTCTGATGCCCAAAACTTTTTGGAACTCATTTTTGACCATATACCAAGTTTTGCATACATTTTGGATGTTTTCCTTTGACCCTTTGGTCCCACAGCTTCACACATCCCTTCGCGAGAGAGCTACTATTATAACCTCTCCACATATTTTCATCTAAAAACATGTATGTACATTTTCCACATTATCATCACCCTCACAAGACCATATAATGTCTCCTACTAAGTGTTTCCAAGATTACTACCATCCTTATAAACTCCTCTGGCATGGTCATTTCAGACTATAGTCAATCCCCTTGATCATATTTAAGAAAACATAACCAATAAATATCACTCTCTTTAATCCAATGAACAACATAGTTGATCATTGGCTTGAGGGAGAATAATATCCTATCATAAAATTGGGGTATGTTCATGCTATTTTTTCGCATAGCATGTGCCTATAAAAAGATCAACAAAAAGCAGAAAATGTAGACACTACTTTTTCACCCCTATGTGACCCCACACACATTAATCACATCATCATTATTCACATTATTATTCCTATCCTAAGTACATTATAATTTACCATCAATGATCTTATTTTACCCACGTATATCTTATTTACCCTCCCCTAACCATGTAAACAACCTAGCCTAATTTATCCTACCCATCCTAACCCCCTAACCTCTTCCTACAAAATTCTTTACCTCCAACCATTCATCAATCAACATTAATCCTTGGATGGAAAGTGTTTTTAACCATTTTCCATCTTTTCATTACTTGATTTTTAACATCTCCAGACAAATTAAAGGTGATCTGTGATCACCGAAAATCATTGTAGGTGTCATTAATTCTATTTAGCCACCTTCTACCTACATTTCCTAATTATTAAGAGATTTTATTTGGGAATAAATTACTACATATTCATACGACATCACTATGCTATGAAATATCAACACTCTATTGCCATCCCTCGGAGAAATAATGTTAAGTCTTCACCAACCTTTTGGAGCTATGTCACTCTCATAAACATTCAACAAGGATAGTAAATTTTTATTTATCCTTTTTAGTCATATTTTACATTATTTATATTTTATAATTAGTCATCTACACCATCCTCAATATCCACTTGATTTTCAATCCTTCTTCTTATCATTTTTTCAACTTTTAGAATATATACAATTTTAATAGTGATCGGCATCG
Organism: Taxus wallichiana var. yunnanensis; assembly: GCA_018340775.1. Classification (NCBI taxonomy): domain Eukaryota; kingdom Viridiplantae; phylum Streptophyta; class Pinopsida; order Cupressales; family Taxaceae; genus Taxus; species Taxus wallichiana. The sequence goes on along the minus strand of CM031242.1, from coordinate 569,254,571 downwards.
ATTTTTTACCTTCATCGATCGGTGTCTTAACCCATTTTCCCATAATTGGCCTCTCAAACTCATTATAATATTTTTTCGACTCTTATCTATCTCTAGGGTTCCCCTGGTTTGTCTTAGCATTGTCATATTTTATCTTTCATCAAACATAATCTATTGTATAATTATTTTATCAAAATGATCTCTTATGTCCTCGATTACCATCGATTCCTTATCGCTCGCTCATCTCTATCAATTTAGTTATTTTTAACATATATCAAATACTTATCAATTTTTTTGATCTAATATGTTTTCATGTATGATTTGATCCTTGTATATGACTATTCAAACAACATCACACCCCATCAACAACATATATTATCTCCCAATTGTACAACATCCTTTCATGTGGGAGTAGTTCAACATTGTTCATTTTGTTGCCAAATGACTACACTCCTCCGAATGACCAGACTATAATAAGGTCATTCAGTGTGATTGGGAAAAATTTCTCACATCTCAAGTTGTGGGACTTGGCTCAAGGTGAACCTCTGGAGAAGGCTGGATTCTTCTTCCTAGACTAAGTTTTGTACTACTCCTAGTTTCATAAAATGGCTATCTTGTCCTATGTTAACATTGTCATGATTTTTAGGGAAAGATTTTTGCAAAAAGAAACAATAATAGGGATGGTGATGCACCAAATAAATGGATATTTTAATCTCATGAAGGGTTAATGTAATTGGGATTCTTGCACCGTTAATCACCTTCACCTATTGCAACTTAGAAAGGATGTAGAATACCACAAACCGAAGCATACATTCCTTTGTTAAAAATTTAACCATACATAATAGAGAGACCAAATTTGATTGATCACACGCTTAACTAACCATGAGGATAAAAACACATGCACATGTAAAACATTCATTTCATTGATTATGGCTAACGATAATATAACTTTTAATAACAAAAGTAAAACACTCTTTCCATAACTCGACATAAAAGATGGTTATATCACTTTTCCATAACATGAACCAAGATAATCTGAAATAAAGGCAAGCTAATCATATATAATAAGGAATCATACATTCACAAAGCATATACCAAGGAACCATTTACCAATAAATTAGGTTCTTCAAGGAAATATATCACTTTGAATATAATTAACAAGTTATAAATATTTGAAGCAGTCTTCCAAGCTTGAAGAGAAAATTCAACCAAAAAATGATCTATCTCTCTAATGACTCCACTCACCTAACTATTTATAAGTTATTCAGGTTGAGCCATTATAGTTGGGCCTTTAACTAGCATTTTACTAAAAATAGAAATGTCATTAATTCAAATGAATAGGCTCCCATGAAAATAGAAATTTTTTTGCAAGGGTTTAACTCAATTAACCTGCAACTTTGACCATTCCATAGCATTGATCTATCCTTTCATGGACGCTCAGCTTTGGCCTGGTTCTACAATGCCTTCTTCTTCTATAGGTTTTTGTTGTGTTTCCTCCCACACACCATTTGATGTTTATATTTGATGAAGCGTTTAATGATTCCTTGAATTTCCTCATCCTGGGCCCACATGCATAGTGATTCACTACATATGTTGTCTCAATTTCCCTCATGATCTTAGCTAGAACTCTTCTAAGTTTACTCACAACTTTCTTCAACCTTCCTATGAAATTTTGGCATAAAACCAACATGTCAATAGATTCACTACCAAATTTTTGTAACTTCATCATCACACTTCACCAAATCTTTGAAATTCTTCTTGATCTACTCCTTTGGAAGAGCATCGATGTTTTTGTTGAAGAATTTATAGTTAACAATATCAAATTCCTTTGATATGTCATTCAAGCATCCATAATTTCCACTCATTTATCATCCAACTTCTTAATTAAATCTTGTAGCACCTAACACCGGAATTCCATGGCCTTTTGATACTCGAACAACTTTGTAGCATCGTCGATTACATCCTCCTAAAGGAGTAGATCTAAATCTTCTTCTCTAATTTCACTCCATGTTTCCAAATTAAAATTTAGCTTGTTATTTTCCTCTAAAAAAATCTTCATCCATTTTTCAAATAGTAGTTTTTCCAACCTGCAAATCATTATATATCTCAACTTATTTAATTCAAGGGTTATCTTCTTTTCAGATATATGTTCCATCCATCCATCTACTGATCTTCCTTTCTAGCCTATCTTCTCGATCTCATGATAATAAATGTAATCAATGGTAGATGAAACTTTCATAGCCATAGTAGTTGAGACTTCAATAGATGGAGTTGGATTTGTTACTTTTCGAAGCAATGCGTTGACTTACTCAACCTTTTCCTTAATCTTATCCTTAGAATATTTATCCTTAGCATATTTTTTCATTATATTTCCAAGAGTAGTGTGTACATATTGTTTGGATCCTTTGTGAGTGTATTTTCCCAATGAAAATCTAGAAATCTGATAATTTGCAGCTGTAATTATTTCCTTAGTTTTTTCCTCAACAAGAGTGGCAACCTCTACAACTCATTCCCTAGATGAATTTACTATCAGGATAGAAACAATATTTGGCCTCTTGGCCTATCTCTTTGGTGTATGCTCCAATATGCTTATATCTATTACATCCCCTAGGAACCTTCTTCTTTTGTTTTGGAGTCTTCCAAAATAGCCACTCTGGGATGAATGATGTTGATGAAGATATAATAGTTGATTCAGTACCTAAAACATTAGTCATAATAAGAGTACTAGAAACATTAGTTAGCATTTGAATGGTAGTGGTAATAATGATGGGGTTGATGTGAGGAATTCCATAGGAGTTGATATAATGATATTAGGAGATGAGACAACAGTAAATTGAAGTGTTAAGGGAAGTGAAGTAGAAATGTGTGATGCAATAGTTTCTCCATCTAAGAGAACTGGAAGGGATGAGAATACTTGGGCCATGGAAGGAGATGGGAAAGAAGAAATGATTGTGGAAGTAGAAGGAATTGATGTAGGAAGTGAAAATGGAAGAGAAAAAGGAAATTATGGGTCTTGTGGGACACTTGGAGAATCACTGACTTCAACTATTTATATCACGGGTGTTGTAGGAGGCATGACTTTGGGAACATGATCCTTGGAGAGAGATGAGCTCCCAACAATGAATGAAATATTTTTGGCACTGTATGGGCCTTTTGGGTCAAATTTTCCCTTTTGTGGGTGTTGATTGGCTCATGGTTGATGGGGCTTCTGTATTTGTAGGTTTCTCTAACCCCTTGGGTGAGATTCCCAAGGTAACCAACCAATTGTAAGTTCTCTATAGAATGGGCCCCACCCTCTCCTTTATGTTGCAACATTATTCCACATACCAATGAACCCATGGCAATGGTTGATTGGTAATATTATGATTTTTATATACTAAATCCAAAACCTCATTATCATCTTACATGTCTTTTGGGACATCGACTATTCCAAATTGTTGATCCTCATCCAAAGTTATGTTGAGTTGAGGAGCTCAATTACTTCAGTTTAGCATGCAATGGAAACTTGTTTGAAAATATAGTAACCATCATCGGTTAGGGGGGAACAAGCATCGATCACCCAGGACCAACATCGATTAGGTATGACAGGCATCGGTCGAGCAAGGAAGGAACTAGAAGCGGTTAGGGATAACCGACGTCGGTTACCTATGCGGGGATGTTTTAATTAAATATCAGGAATTAGATCAATTTTTAGCATTAAAGTATTTTTATTGATTGTAATTGCATGGCTAAGCTCCCTAAGTCTATAAATGACTACATAAGCATAAAAGATAGGGTTTAGAAGTAAGAGAGAATATGATTAAAAAGAATTAAAAAAACTTGCAAAAATTTGGTGAGAGAGAGAATTCTTGGTGATGAAGAAAAATATTGAGGGAAAGAAATTATTTTACATCGAGAGGTGTGGAAGATTGTATATCTTCATTGTATATGTTATCAAAGCTTTGAATAATAGATTGGCTTGTTTCTTGGTGGACGTAGCCCACACTAGGTAACCACATTAAATCTGTGTTAATTTTTGTCTCTTGTTTTGTATATTTCTTCTAGTAGAATATCTACTTTTATTTGTATGTATGCTTAGATCTGATATATTGTCTGTACAATTGGTGTGCTAACCCCAAAAAATGGTATCAAGATCTTTGTTTGAGGGTTTTGTGTGTTGACAAATTTACTCACAAAGGATTTTCTGATTGAGTGGGAGCTACAACAATGGAAGAAGAAAATAAATATAAGGTAGAGAAATTTGAAAACCGAAATTATCAATTATGGAAGATGCAGATTGAGGATTATCTATATCAAAGAGATTTGTATTTACCATTAGATGAGAAGTCTAGACCTACGAAGATGACTGATGAAGAATGGAATATTCTTGATAGAAAGGCTTTGGGATCTATAAGATTGAGCCTGACAGTATCTTTGGCTTCCAATATTACAGAGCAGATTCTACGATAGAGTTAATGAAATTTCTTGTTAATTTATATGAAAAACCTAGTTCTTCAAATAAAGTTTATTTGATGAAGAAACTATTTAGTTCTAAGATGCATGATGGTGAATCTTCATCTAGTCATTTGAATGATTTCTGATCTATTGTAAATTGGTTAAAATCAATTGTTATACCATTTGATGATGAAGTAAAATAACTTTTATTCTTATATTATTTTCCTGATAGTTGGGACAACTTGGTAATGGTTGTTAGTAATACAACATTTGCTAATAATATTTTGAAGTTTGATGATGTGGTTAGTATAATCTTGAATGAAGAAATTCATAGGAAGAGTACAGAGGAATCATCATCTAGAAATGCTTTGAATGTAGAAAGCAGGGGTAGGAAGAAGGAGAGATCCAAGAGTAAGAGTAATGGGAAATAAAAATCAAGGGATAACAGATCTAAATCTAGAAGTAAGGTAATTACTTGTTGGAAATGTGGAGAGAAAGAAGATGTAAATAAATATTGTTGGTCAAAGGATAAAGAGAACCAAAAACCGATAAAGGTAAAGAAGCAAATCTTACTGCATTAGAGGTAATGCAAGATGCTCTTATTCTTTCATTAGATAGAAGAATTGAATCATGGGTTTTAGATTCAGAGCTTCTTTCTATGCAACCCCTAATAAGGTTTATTTCTGAAATTATGTCCAGGAAAATTTTGGGAATGTTTATTTGGGTGATGATGAACCTTTCAGCATTATTGGTAAAGGGGAAGTTCATCTAAAATTTCACAATGGAAATACATGGGTTTTGAAATATGTGAGGCATGTGCCAAGCCTCGGAGGAATCTTATTTCTGCAGGTAAACTAGGTGAATCAAGTTACATGGTTACTTTTACAGAGACTCTTGGAAAGTCACCAAGAGTGATTTTGTTGTGGAAAGAGGTAAGAAGGTAGGAATGCTATATTTATATAGTTGTATTACTAATTAATTTTCTACATTATCTACTTCATATTCAAATGCATACATGTGGCATAATCGGTTGGGTCATATAAGTCAAAAAGGAATGTAGATCTTAAAGGATAAGGGTAAGTTATCATATTTGAAAGATTTAGATCTTGATTTCTATGAGCATTGTATCTTTGGAAAGAAAAATACAGTGAGATTTCTCAAAGTTGGGGAAACTAAGAAGGAGCAAAATTGGAGCTTGTACACTTAGATGTGTGGGGACCATCTTAGGTAGCTTCTCATGGAGGATCCTAGTATTATGTTACTTTCATTGATGATGCTACAAGAAAGGTATGGGTTTATTGTATTAAACGTAAATATGATGTTTTTGAAACTTTTAAAAGATGGAAAGCCCTTGTTGAGAATGAATCAAATTCTAAGTTAAAGTGCCTTAGATCTGACAATGGTGGTGAATATTATAGTAAGGATTTTAATGATTATTGTTTAGTGACTGGAATACGTAGAGAAAAAATGGTTCTAAGAACACCAAAAGAGTGTTGTAGAAAGAATGAATAGGAGAATCAAGTAATGTGCTAGAAGTATGAGGATACATTCTGATTGCACTTGTAGTTTTGGGCGAAGTATGATTGATACAATGGTTTATTTGATTAACCGTGGGCCTTCAAGTTCACAAGATGGAAGAATACTAGAGGAAGCTTAGACCGGTAAAGAGCCCGATCTTTCTTTTCTTAAAATTTTTGGTTCGTAAGCTTTGTTGTGCATGTTGATAAAGAAAATAGGAAAATTTTGGATGGAAAATCCAAGAGATGCACTTTCATTGGTTATGGATCTGGTGATTTCAGTTTCTATTTTTGGGATTTAGAGAATTCTAAAATTATTAGGAGTCATGATGTTGAATGGAATGAAAAGAGAATGTATAGGGATCAAATTTTAGTACCCAAGGATGAACTGGTTGAGAAGTTTGTGAATGAAAATGAACTCTCATATTTAAAAGAATTACCAACAGGGTTACACAAGAACTGAAAGTGTCGATTGACCCCGACTAGCACCAGGTTAGACAAACTAGTATCGGTTATAGAGGATCCAAACCAACATCAGTTAGCGTAATCAATGTCACTTGGAGGTGATCGGTGTTGATCATTATTAGATTTCAATAGGAATGTCCAGGAGGTCCAGATTGAGCCTCCGGTACCCCAAACTCATGTGAGAAGGTCACAAAGGGTAAGTAAACCTTCAGAAATATTTACACCTTCTCTATTTTATTTATTATTGACTGATAGTGATGAACCAGAGAGCTTTGAAGAAGTAATGTAGGATAAGACTCACGTCTAGTGGGAGTATTGCATGGATGAGGAGATGGACTCCTTAAGAGAAATAGACTTGGGATTTGGTTAAGTTACTAGAAAGTAAGAGAACATTGCGTAAGAAGTGGGTTTACATGATTAAGGAAGAAGAGGGTGGATATAAAAGGTACAAGGAAAGGCTTGTAGTAAAGGGATTTGCAAATAAAGTAGGTATTGACTTTGGTGAAATTTTTTCTCCTGTTGTTAAGATGACTTCTATTCATACTGCTTTTTAGTTTAGTTGCAATAAAATATTTTCTTGTAGATCAACTAGATGTGAAGACGACTTTCCTCCATGGTGATTTGGATGAAGAGATTTATATGCAATAGTCATTTGGGTATGAAGTCAAGGGTAAGGAGAAATTAGTGTGTAGGTTGAAAAAGAGCCTATATGGGCTCAAGCAAGCTCTAAGGCTATGGTACATGAGGTATGATAGTTTTATACATGAGCATGGTTACTTGAGATGTGAATCTAACCATTGTGTTTATTTCAAGAAGCTTGAAAATGGGAGTTATATTATTTTTCTACTGTATATGGTTGATATGCTTATTGCAGGATCTAGTATGTAGGAAATTGGTGAGCTTAAGAGAAAGCTAGCTCACACATTTTCTATGAAGGATTTAGGAGCTGCAAAAAGAATCCTTGGCATGCAAATACATAGAGACAGAAAAACAAGAAATTGTATTTGTCTCAGGAGGATTATATCTACAAGGTGTTAGAAAGGTTCAACATGCAGAATGTAAAACTTGTTAGCACACCTATGGCTGGACACTTCAAATTGAGAAAATATTAGTGTCCTTCATCACATGAGGAGTTCAAATACATGACACGAGTGCCATATGCTTTAGCAGTTGGAATTCTCATGTATGTTATGGTTTGTACTATACCGGACATTACACAGTAGTGGGAATTGTGAGTATATATATATGGATAATCTAGGTAAAGAGCATTGGAAATCAGTTTAATGGATACTCGGTATTTGAAAGGGACATCTAGCATGCGCTTATGCTATGGAGGTTTGGATATTTCATTATGTGGCTATGTTGATTCGATATGGCTAGAGATCTGGATGGTAGGAAGAGCACTACTAGATATATTTTCACGATAGGTGGTACGAAAGTTAGATGGATTTCAAGATTGTAGAAATTTGTGCCTTTGTCTACTACAAAGGTAGATTATGTTGTAGAGCTACAGAGGCTAGTAAGGAGATGATATGGATGAGTAGGTTCGGGGAAGATTTGGGAAAGGAGAAAAGTGATTGTAAACTGTTCAGTGATAGTCAAAGTGTAATTAATTTGGTAAAGAAATTAGTGTTTCATTTGAGAATGAAACACATTCAGTTGAGGTATCACTTCATACGGCATGTATTGGAGGATGGACAATTGAATCTGAAAAGATTCATATGAGTAAGAACCCTACGGATATGCTAACAAAGCCATTAACAAAGGAGAAGTTAGAGCTACACTCCACTTCTGTTGGTCTTCAAGTTTGTGACTTGAAGAGGAAGAAAAAAAGATAAGGAATAATCAAAGAATGACATTATGCAGGTATGGTGCAGTAATTAATCTCCAAGTGGGAGATTATTGAGTTGTGGAGCTCAATTACTTAAGTTTAGCATGCAATGGAAACTTAATGGAAAATACGAAGAATCGTCATCGATTAGGGGAACTAGCATCATCACCTAGGACTCGGCATCGGTATGACCGACATTGGTCGAAAGGAAGGAAATGGCAATGGTTAGGGCTAACCGGTGTCGGTTACTGTGCAAGGATGTTTTAATTAACTCTCGGGAATTAGATCTATTTTTGGCATTAAAGTATTTCTATTGATTGTAATTGCATGGCTAAGTGCCCTAATTCTATAAATGACTATATAAGCATAAAATATAGGGTTTAGAAGTAAGAAAGAATATGATTAACAAGAATTAGAAAGAACTTGCTAAAATTTGGTGAGAGAGAGAATTCTTGGTGATGAAGCAAAAGCTTGAGGAAAGAAAGTACTGTACATATGAGAGGTGTGGAAGATTTTAAATCTTCATTGTATATCTTCTCAAAGCTTCGAATAATATATTGGCTTGTTTCTTGGTGGATGTATCCCACACTAGGTGAACCACATTAAATTTGGTGTTGATTTATGTCTCTTGTTTTATATATTTCTTATAGTAGAATATCAACTTTTATTTTCATGTATGCTTAGATATGATATATTGTCTATATAATCGGTGTGCTAACCCCAACAAGTTAGCCTTTCATAGTCTCTTTGTTGTATGATGAATTCATCTCGACAATGAATCTAGATGTCTTCTAACTAGGGCACATGGGAACTGGACCGACCTATTTTGTTGAATTTACCCCAATAGTCAAAATTAGTCCATGGATGGAAAGTCCACAAGGTTACCTTTGCCATTTCTACATCCACATTATTAGCCTTGTAAATATTTGGGCAAGTGTATCTACCAATTGAAATAGGGAATTGAACTCCCACTTTGTGTCATTTGTTCTAGATCTTATGGTAGTCCAACAGTTGTCGAACCAATTCTAGTAGAACCCATTTGTCGGTGGGACATCTTGGCAGCTTGCTGGGAGCACCTATAAAGCCAGGAATCAATGTAAGTAAATGTGGGGAACTAAAGGTAGATAGCTCCCCACTCATGCACTTCCTTGAAGGCTTCATCATAAATCCTCGATTATACAACTCCTTATCGAAATGGTAGAGAATAACAACAAAGAAGGCATCATTGATCCTGCGGAAGTGCCTGCTTCCCTCGTCTAGTGTGAGCTGAGGATATAAATCATAGATTGGAGAGGTGCTTTGAATACCCTTAGTATTTAACCCGGTGAAATATCTCATAGCAGCTATGACATAAACCAAGAAGGATGTCATATAGAAACTCTTTGAAGAATGCACTCTACTCAACTGATAGAAAATGGAGCTACTGATATGCTCCCCCCATCTGATAAATTCCTTATTCTTCTTGATGGTAGCGATATATAAGAACATCCACTCCTGAAATTCCTTTACAAAGGGAAGACCTGAGACTCTTCTTAGTAGCACAATAATGTCATTAACCTCTTGAATGAAGTCTGACCGATACATGGTCTTTGGAAATTTGGCAACGCTCTTGGCTAGATAGGTTTTCAACATGACCCTTGTGCACAACTCCACTTCTTTGTCCCAATGTTCCACTTGACTCTGGTGAAATTGTGGCATAATCTTCAACGTCAGGGAGTTTGAGAAAATCTTCAAAGAAATCTAGGTCCAAGAAGATCACAACTTTTCCATTGGCATCTTTAACTATCATAGATTCTTCATCGTAGTGTGTTGCAATGAATAGAACAAACTTTGGGAAATGCATGGATGAGGGAAAATGACAACATTAGTAAGCCCACCGTGATATATGGCCTACATCCAAGATTTTTATTTGGGGCCTTTACCCTTTCCTTAAGTCTAGAAAATCAATTTGCTAGAGATCGGTGTCTCGTATGTTCCCAGCCTGAAGATAAGCATGAGTGAGGAGCAACCGCAATGAATGAATATTTCATGTTTTCCTTACCCTTGGATGTAGAAGTAGATATAAAATTCTAAGTTCCAAAATTCTGAAAAAGAGAAGTTTGAAAACCCAAAAATATCCAACCTCCAAAAACCCAAAAAATTATAAACCTGAAGTGGAGAAGTCCGAAAACCCAAAGTGGAAACCTCTAAAACCCAAATTAGAGAAGTATGAAATGATCGATTAAGAAAACTCTGAAGTGAAACTCTCTGAAATTAAGAATTCCAAAATCTCAAAAATATAACTTCAAAGTAGGGACATCCGAAATCCCAAAAAGAGAAGCACCGAACAACCAAAGCTCTGAATTCCGAAAAGATAGTTCTCTGAAAACGCCAATCTCCAAACTCTAAAAACAAGAGGTGCTGAGAGGGAAAATTGGAGAACTCAAGAGGATCTTTACAAACTCTGAATGCCTATAGAAACTCAAATCGTGGAAACATGGTAGGAAATGAGTTTGTCATTTCCCAAGGTATGCAGAGGAGGAACAAAAGAAAACAAACAAGGAGGAAACAAAACAAAAGATCTTAAACCAAAAATAAAATGACCAAAATAAAAATACCTTGAGAATGATGTCAAAAGTACAAGATACAATAAAATCAGATTGTCGAGAGAAAAGTTTCAGTGAAAAAGTGATTTTAAATATAAAATACCGATATTAATGGCAAAAATCCAATTCATATAAGTAGGTAAGAATTAAATGCACAGAGAGCTCCGAAATTTTGAAACCCGAAAGTCTGAAATTGTGAAATATTAGAATTTTGGGGTTTTGGTCTTCGGAGATGAAGGGATGAAAATCATGGAATGGCATGGAAGAGTTCTAAAACCCAAAAGCCCAAAATTCTGAAATTTTGGAATTTCAGACTTTGGAAGTCCAAAGAAATTTTCCAAAAAGTGTGACCTAGAGTTCTGAAACCTATAATCCTGAAAGTTTGAAATTTTGGACTTTTAGGGTTTCAGACTTTAGAACTCCAAAGGGAATTTTCTAAAAATCATGACCTAGAGTTCCAAAACCTAAAATCCTGAAAGTCTGAAATTTTAGACTTTCAAGGTTTCGGACTTCAGAACTTGAAAAAACAATTTCGATTCAAGCCAATTAAACTCCAAAAGGGAAAATCCCAAAGTCCGAAGTCCAAAATTTTGGCTCTTTGGGACTTGGAGAATTTTCAAGATGCAGAGATCTTCCATGTGAATATTTTTTCAAATTTTTTTGATCGATTTCAAAGTTTGCTTCTCAAGGTATATTAAATCGGTAACATTCATGAAATCAACCTATGCACCATTACCTTCACGCTCGACATTGAAGAAATTTAGGAACAAATCAAGGTCACATAAGAAGAATGAGAATTTTTGTAACAATTATAGTAAAAATATTTTGAGGACTTTAAGCTCACCACATCCCTCTCCTCGATGCATATCAAGAAGAGAGGATTATATTTCCATCCCTCTCGAGTTATAAATCGTTGTCATTTATCTATCTTATTTACCATATCAATTTATTGTATAACAAGAGTTAACATTTATTATATAACATGAGTTAAAAATTTGGCTTAAAGTTTTCATAGCCATGTCTCGAACTTCTTCCAACTCCATGAGTTCAACAAACCTCACCATTAAGGAGTCATTTTCCATAACTTTGAGTTGATGAGCCAACTCCAAAGAAGGTAATTCCAAGGAGAGTGGAAGCTTTTCCTCCCTCCCATATACTAGCATAAAAGGTGAACTTCCAATGGCCTTTTTAGGTGTGATTCAATCCACCCATAAGGCAGTCTTAAGTTGTGTATGCCAGGTCCTTTTGTTAGCTTCCATCATCTATTTGATGATCCTTATGAGATTCTTGTTACTAGATTCAGCCAATCCATTTCCCTGTGGATAGTAATTGGATGAAGTCTTGAGATAGACCCCATTCTTAACCACCCACTCACTCAAATTTAACCCAAGGAAGGCCATTACATTATCGGAGATAATGGTAAACGAAACTCTGAACCTTGTCATTATATTTTCAAGGAAATCAAGGACCACCTTTTGTTACTTTCCTTTAAAGCCACCGCCTTTGTCCATCAAGTGAAATAATCTATCACAAGAATGAATCTTTTTGCATCTATCACTGGAAGGAGGGTTGATCATCCCGATAAAATATAACCCCCATTGAATGAAAGGTTGATCTACCTGAATGGGGTGCAGGGGAAGAGCTGTCAGTTTTTGTTTGCCTATGAACAAGGCACATTCTTTACATTTCCTCACCCAGAGATGGGCATCTTTGAAAAAATCGGCCAACAACAACCCGCTTACATAATCTTAGTAACAGTGGTTCATACAGAGTAATGCCCTATGGAAAAACCATTGTGGAATTCTTCCAGAATTTTACTTACTTGCTCTAGTTTGATACAACGCAGAAGAACACCATTCAAGTCTTTTTAGAAAAGAACATTGTTGATCGAGACATATGGAATGGACTAAAGGTGAAAAGTACATCTTTGGACTTTATCCATATTTGAAGGATATGCCCCTAAGAGGAGGAAATTTTGCATCTTTTTTAACCAATCAACTTGACCATCACTTTCGTTGGTGTTTAGGAGTGTAGCATCTTCCACATCCTTGATCTCCATGTCTGCAGCCAACTGTTGACATAACCCTTTACCCCTAACAAGTTTAGTGACTTTAATGTGTATGTCATACTCCATTACTTTCATGATCCACCCTACATGCTTCTCATTCATTTATTTGTTCAACAAAAATCCTTGACGCCAAGATGAGAGACCATCAAGTGAACTTTGTTGTTGGATAACATGTGCCTAAACTTCTTTAGAGCTCAAATGACTACAAAGACCTATTTCTCAACAAAGGAATATTTGAGCTCATATTCTTTAAGAGACTGACTAAAGAAGGCAATTGGTTACTCCATCATATTGTCATTTTTCTAGGTGAGAATCCCGAAATACTTTCCTAACTGCGAAAGCATAGAGAATGAAATCTTTGTCAAACCTAGGGTTTACCAGTGTGGGAGCTTGGGAAATGGCCATTTTGATAGCCTTGAAACTCTCCCTCCGTCTTTCGTCCATGAGAATGGAATGTTCTTTTTCATCATGGCTATGAGTGGTTTAGCCAATGTTGCAAATTGAGGAATGAATCTCCACATGAAATTTATGGTTCCCAGGAAACTCTGGAGACCTTTCTTGTGACTTGGAAGAGATAAGGACATAATGGAATGAATCCTAGTTGGGTCAATGGACAGTCCTTCCATTGAAACAACATTTCCCAACAATTTTCCTTCTTGAACTACAAAAATGCACTTCTTAGGATTCAGTGAGACCCCAAATTCTCTACATCTTTGAAATTTTTTTCTTAGATGTGTGATATGATCCTTGGCATGATTAGAATACACAATTATATCATCAAGGTAAACTAAGATGATATCATTGATTAGTCCTTTGAATGCCATGTCCATGGATATTTGGAAAGTATCCCCTACATTGGATAACCCAAATGGCATTTTTTTGTAAGCATATGTGCCCCACTTAGTAGTGAAAGCCATTTTGAATTGATCATATTCTTGGACCAAAATCTGATTGTATCCCAAATATCCATCAAGAAAAGAAAACATTTGAGCCCCTGCCACTTTGTTTGGAGGATTTTCTCCATTGATGGAAGAGGGTAGTGATCTTTCAATGAGGCACGGTTCAAACCCCCGAAATCCACATACAAATCGAATCTCTCTATTCTTCTTCCTCACAAGCACCAAATTCACTACCCATGAAGAATGCTTGATGGGAAAATTTATGGAGGCCTCAATAAGCTTGGTTAGCACCTTCCTCATTAGCGTCTCAATTTTAGGATTAATTGGGCTCTGTTTTTGATGAACTAGCTTAGAATTTGGATCCAACTCGATGGTGTGTTGAGCTAGGCTAGAATTGAAACCATACAGATCTTTATAGCTCCATGTGAAAAATATCATGATATTATTGATATAGTTTAATGAAAGATTTTTCTCTCGAGCATTGTGTACCTTACCAATTTTTTTAAAAAAATCACTTGCCACCTCAACTTCTTCAAAATACTCTTCCTTGAACACCATATTTGTGCACTGTCATTTGGCCTAATCATCTGAATTGAAGATGGAATCAAGTGTAACTAGGCCTTTTGGTAACATATTTCCTTTCACTTGTATAATTTGATCACCATAGGAGTTTTGAAGTTTATCCTGGTGTTTGCAAGATAACTATGCTTCTTTCTATAGGAAGAGGAGAATCATTGGTCAATATTGAACACCGCGCACCTACTTACATTATCTAGTACTATCAGACAGACCACCATTTTGACCATCTACTGCCCTTCTTTCATAACATCTACAGGTATATCATACAATGATCCGATAGTAGTAAGTATGTTGGCATCTTGATTTTGCTTTACGGTAATTACGTGAATTCCAAAAGCTTCAAAATCTTCTATCGGTTCTAAACCCGGTTTTTATATGATCTCAATAGATCATTTTTGCTGCATTGTGGGTTGTTACTTGATGCATAACCAATTCACTATCACCAAACATGGTCAAAGTTTGTATTTCTCTTTTTGGTCTAGTTGAATTCCTTATATGAGGGCCTCATATTTGGCAACCGAAAGGATGAGAAATATTTATCTCCTTCCGATAAAATCAACATAACTCCTACATTGGATCCATTTTTACTCCTTGAACCATCAAAGAATAGTTTCCATAGTCCCTCGGAACTGTTGGATGTTTTAACCAACTGAGGTACGATTGTACCTTCTTCATGTATGTAGTATGTACCTAATCTAGTCTCTTCCAAAACAATAGACTAGATTCTTCATCTGCTAATAAATCAACATAGGGATCATATTGATGATTGATACTTACCTCATCAAGCACTATGTTAGGAAATTCTTCTATAAGAGTAGTTGGCTCGTGATCTACATCCTCCTCCTCTGGGTCACAAATGGCATAATTCCCATTTATGGGTTTAGTGGTGTAAGGCTCCACATGATTGTGACAAATAGGTTCTTCTCTTATAGTCACCTTCATCCCGTACCAAGTTCTAAGGATCATATGTGACCAGTCTGATGAAAATAACCACCCATCTTGGCAATGAAATCACGTGACAAGAAAATGGCTAAGAGGGGAGGGATATCAATAATAGATATGTCCTATGTGAATGCCAAGATAGGACATGCATGGATAGTAAGTTGAAGTCCTTTGATAACTCCAACCATTTGGACTACAGTACCGTCTAACTAGACAACTCCTTTTGAGATTGGAGTATATGGGATTCCCAACACATCTGTAATTTTCTTGGGCATCACGGAACTACTGGCTCCAGAATCGATCATACAATTGTGCACCAAATGATCACCATTATCAGAGAGATATAGAATGGTGGTGGTTTTTGGCCTTAGAAATCACTTTCATTTCTGGTTGACACAGGCTGGTTGCTATTACTACTTCATGACCTGATGATCTATCTAGTAGTACCAAAATTGTTTAAAGCCTCCTATAACACGTTCCTCTAAGAAGGAATTGAGAGTACATCCCACATTTTGACGCTCAAATTAGTATGATTCATTTGCTTCATAATACTAGATGGAATTACCCTATATTTGTTAATAACTTTTAGGGCATTAGAGTCTTCTTTTGGGAAATGCCTATTGGGCACTGTGATACTTGAAGTTCCATCTTTCTTTATAGATTGATATGTGGATACTTCGGTGATTTCTTTCTTCTACCTTTATCGGATGATACTCATGCTTGAGGCTATGAAATAGAGGCCTGATCATCTTTGGAAGTTTGAGGTTTCATTGCTCTCTTCTTAGAATGAGTTATTTCCACCACGATGAGGAATCTCTATTCAACCCAAAAATATATTTTTCTTGCTAATTTAGAAAGGGGTTTCCTCATGTACATGTAATTGATTTGTTTGTTTCTTGTGTAGATGTGTTATCCATTAGCTCGAAGGGGAAGATGTTCTTTGAGCCATAAGGGCCTGGCCAAGAACTCCATAGGGAAAATATTTTCTTGTGGGGTTCGAAACAAGGATAACTCCATTTATTATCTTGAATGAGGTTATTCTAGACTAGTACTATGGCTCTGGATGAACTAGGGGCATAAGGGTTCTGGAAGTTCAAAGGTCTTACATTCACAACTTGATTTGTAGCTTGATTTTGTGGCTGATTATTCCCTTTAAAGGGAGGACAACTAGCCTATACTACTGGTTTTGTGGCTGATATGGATGATTATATTGAAATTGTTGCCTCTTGAGTGCAACAAGCTTGTTTCCAAAAATTTCAATAGTGAATTAACTTCAAATAAATCATTTAAAGAGGAAGGGACATATTGAGTTAGTTGATTAGAGAATAGGAGCAATGATAGGCTGATTGTTCTTAAGATCTAGAAATAATGGCATTGGTGGTCATGGAGCTATCTTTCCAGCCTGAATCAAGGAATTTTCTACTCTTATGGCCACATCGTAGGCATCGGGTAATGTATCCCCTCCCATGGAATGGATCATAACTACTACATCACTATTCAAGGCTCACAAATAGTACAATAATTCATTATGTGAAGAAGGCTTTATGAGTGTTGGAATCCTATTCCAGGTCCTGTGGAATTGAAAGATGAAATCACTCATGTATTTTTGGGGATCTCTCTTCATGGTAGTGAGTTGTTCTAAAAGTGATAAATTATCACTCTTATCTTCAAACTATTTACAAAGCTTTTCTCCTAACTCATCCCAAGTGGTTATAATGCCAACACTTAACCATTGAACCCATTGAAGTGCTTTTCCCTTGAAAAAATTAGCCAAAAGTATGACAACAACATTATTCTCTATGATGTTATGTATGGTACAAATGTTGGCTATGTCAAGAATGTGTTCCACTAGAGTGATGTGAGTTTCCCCTATATAAAATGGTAGACTTTTTAGTGCCACAACAGGTATAGGATCATGTTGAGCCAATAGAAGATGACTTCTTGCATTGAATGGGGGAAAAATGTTATTTCGTGCCATAGCAGCAAGATGTTGATTGTTCTTTAGTGGAGGAAATCTTCCATATGGAGGATTTGAATGACCCCTATGAGATAAATTTGCAGCTCATGGAGTTAAAAACTTTGCTTCTTCTCTTTGGAGGAGATAAGGAAATTTCGATACGATGATAACTTCCTTACTTTGAAGAATCTCTTGTTTGAATTATTTGCATAAGTTAATGCACTGAGATGTGAAATCCATAGATATAGAGTCACTAAGTACTTTGACTTGTGCAAGTGAGAAGAGAAGTACCAACCCTCTCCCATCGGGCATGCTAAAGTTGTTGTTGCCAAATCAATACACCCCAAAATGGCCGGACTATAAGTAGTTCATTCGGTGTGATTGGGACACAGGGGATCACCTCTCAAGCTATGGGGTTGGGCTTGAGGTGAACCTCTGAAGAAGGTCGACATCCTATCCTAGACTAAGTGTTGTACTACTCCTAGTTTCATAAAATGGATATCTAGTCCTATCTGCTAAAATTGTCACGGGTTTTAAGGAAATAGTTTTGCAAAAAGGAAACTATACTAGGGATGGTGATGTAAAAAAAAAGGATATTTTAATCTCATGAAGTTTTAATGTAAGTAGGATGCTTGCACTTTGTTAATCACCTTCACCTATTACAACCTAGAAAGGATACTTGAATACCACAAACCAAACACATACATTCCTTTGTTAAAACTTGAATCATTCGAATAGAGAGACAAAATTTTATTGATCACACAATTAACTAACCACGAGGATAAAACACATGCACATTTCAAACATTCATTTCACTAATTATGGCTAATGATAATATAACTTTTAATAACATAAGGAAAACACTCTTTCCACAATTGACATAAACTATGGTTATATCACTTTTCCATAACATGCACCAAGATAATCTGAAATAAAGAAAAGATAATCATCTATGCTAAGGAATCATACATTCAAAAAGCATATACCAATCAACCATTTAGCACAATAAAGCAGGTTCTTTAAGGCAAGATATCACTCTAAATATAATTAAAAGGTTTTAAATCTCTGAAGAAATCTTCCAAGATTAAAGAGAAACTTCACCAAAAAATGATCTATCTCTCCAATGACTCCATACACCTAACTATTTATAAGTTCTTTAGGCTAAGCCATTATATTTGGGCCTTCAACTAACATTTTACTAAAAATAGAAATGTCATTAATTCAAGGGAACAGGCTCCCATGAAAATAGCAAATTTGTTGCAAGGGTTTGACTCAGTCAACCCTATAACTTTGACTGATCCAGAGCTTGGATCTATCCTTTCATGGCCACTCAAATTTTCCTAGTTCTATAATGCCTTCTTCTTCTACAGGTTTTTGTTGTGTTTCCTCCCATGTAGCCATTCGATGTTTATATTCAATGAAGCATTTAATGATTCCTTGAATTTCCTCATCCCCTAGCCCACATGTGTAGTGATTCACTACATATGCTGTCTCAATTTCCCTCGTGATCTTAGTTGGAACTCTTCTAAGTTTACTCACAACTTTCTTCAATCTTCCTATGAAATTTTGGCATAAAACCAACCTGTCAATAGATTCACTACCAAAAGTTTTGGTAACTTCATCATCATGCTTCACCAAATCTTTGAAAAATTATTCTTGATTTGCTCCTCTGGAAGAGCATCGATGTTTTTGTTGAATAATGTATAGTTAACAATATCAAATTCCTCTAATATTTCATTAAAATAATTCATAATTTCTACTCATTTACCATCCAACTTCTTATTTAAATCTTGGAATTCCATGGCCTTTTGATACTCAAACAACTTTACAACATCATCAATTACATCCTCCTGAAGGAATAGATCTGAGTATTCTTCTTTGATTTCACTCAATGTTGCCAAATTCAAATTTAGGTTGTTAGTGTCCTCTGAAAAGCTTTATCCATTTTGTAAATAGTAGTTTTTCCAACCTGTAAATCATTATATATCTCAACAACTTCTTTAATTAAAGGATTAGCTTCTTGCAGTATACGTTCCATCCATCCATCTACCGATCTCCCTTTCTAGCCCATATTCTCGATCTCGTGATAGTAAATTTCTTAAATGGTAAACAAAATTGTCATAGCCATAATTGTTGAGACTTCATAGATGGATTTTGCTTGGTTACTTTTCATAGTAATGCGGTGAGCTGCTCAACCTTGACCTTTAAGCTCATCCATGAAGCTTTAATCTTATCATATTTTTCCAATAAATTTACAAGAGTAGTGTGTACATCTTGTTTATCTCCTCTGTTAGTGGCTTTTCACGGTGAAAATCTAGAAATTTGATAATTTGCAGCTGTAATTGTTTCCTTAGTTTTTCCCTCAACAGGAGTAGCAACCTCTACAACTCGTTCCCCATATGAATTTACGGTCAAGATAGAAAAGTCTTTTTGGCCTCTTGGCATGTATCTTTGGTGTATGATCCAATATGCTTAGATCTATTACATCCCCTAGAGGTGCCTTATTCTTTTTTAAGAGTCTTCCAAATAGCCACTCTGAATGGCTTATGCCGATGAAGATAGAATAGTTGATTTAGTACCTAAAACATTAGTCACAAAAAGAGTACCAAACAACATTAGTTGGCATTTGAATGGTAGTGGTAGTAATGGATGGGGTGGATGTGAGGACTGCCATAAGATTTGATACAATGATGTTAGGAGATGAGATGGAAGGAAATGGAAGTGTTAAGGGAAGTGAAGTAGAAATGGGTGACCCAATAGTTTCTCTAGCTGAGAGAACTGGAAGGGATGAGAATACTTGGGCCATGGAAGGAGATGGGAAAGAAGAAATGATTGTGGAAGTAGAAGGAACTGATGTAGGAAGTGAAAATGGAAGAGAAAAAGGAAATGATGGGTCTTTTGGGACACTAAGAGAATCACTAACTTCAACTATTTCTATCATGGGTGCTTGTAGGAGGCATGAATTTAGGAACATGAGCCTTGGAGAGAGATGAGCTCCCAACAACAAATGAAATATTTTTTTCACCGTGTAAGGGCCTTTTGGGTCGATGTTTTCCCCATTGTGGGTGTTTATTGGCTCATGGTTGATGTCACTTCTATATTTGTAGGTTGCTCTAACCCCTTGGGTGAGATTCCCAAGGTAACCAACCAACTGTAAGTTCTCTGCAGAATGGCCCCTACCCTTTCCTTTGTGTTGTAACATTTTTCCACATACCAATCAATCCATGACAATGGTTGATTGGAAATATTATTATTTTTATATACTACATCCAAAACCTCGTTATCATCTTGCATGTCTTTTGGGACATCGGCTATTCCAAATTGTCAAAACTCATCCAATGTTATCCTTTCATAGTCTCTTTATCAGATGATGTATTCATCTTGACAATGAATCCAATGTCTTCCAACTGGGGCACATGGGAATTGGACTGATTTGTTTCATGAATTTACCCCAATAGTCAAAATTAGTTTGTGGATGGAAAGTCCACAAGGTTACCTCTACCATTTCTACATCCACATTCTTAGCCTTGTAAATATTTGGGCAAGTGTATCTGCCAATTGAAATAGGAAATTGAACTCCCACTTTGTGTCATTTTTTTTGGATCTTATGGTAGTCTAGTAGTTGTCGAACCAATTCTAGTAGAACCCATTTGTTGGTGGGACATCTTGGTAGCTTGCTGGGAGCACCTACAAAGACAGGAATCCAAATGTAAGTAAATGTGGGGAACTAAAGGTAGATAGCTCCCCACTCACACACTTCCTTGAAGGATTCATCAGAAATCCTCCGATTATACAACTCCTTATCGAAATGGTAGAGAATAACAACAAAGAAGGCATCATTGATCCTACGAAGTTCCTGCTTCCCTCGTCTAGTGTGAGTGAGGATAGAAATCATAGATTTGAGAGGTGCTTTGAATACCCTTAGTATTCAACCGGTGAAGTCTCCCATAGCAGCTGCGACATAAACCAAGAAGGATGTCATATAGAAACTCTTTAAAGAATGCACTCTACTCAAATGATAGCAAATGGAGCTACTGATATGATCCCCCATTTGATAAATTCCTTATTCTTCTTGATGGTAGTGATATATAAGAACATCCACTCCTAAAATTCCTTCGCTAAGGGAAGACCTGATACTCTAGTTAGTAGCACAATCATGTCACTGACCTCTTGAATGAAGGATGACTGATACATGGTCTTTGGAGATTTGGAAACACTCTTGGCCAGATAGTTTTTCAACATGACCCTCGTGGACAACTCCGCTTTTTTGTCCCAATGTTCCACTACTGACTCTGGTGATATTGTTGTGTAATATTCAATGTCAGGGAGTTTGATAAAATCTTAAAATAAATATGGGTCCAAGTGGATCACAACTTTTCCATCGGCATCTTTAACTGTCATAGATTCTTCATCGTAGTGGGCTGTGACAGTAAAACAAACTACTCTAGGAAATACATGGATAAGGGAAAACTGATAGCAAGACTAAGCCCAATGTCATATATGGCCTGCATCCGAATTTTTATTTGGGGTCTTCAACCTTTCTTAGAAGTCTGGAAAATCAATTTTTCGTAGATCAATGTCTCCTTGGTTCCCTAGGTCGGAAGTTAAGTAAGAGTGAGTAGAAACCTGAGGAAAGAATATTTCATCTTTTCCTTTCCCTTGGATGTAGAAGTAGACATCAAATTCTAGTTCCAAAATGCTAAAGAAGAGAAGTATGAAAACTTGAAAAATTAGAAACCTGAAGTGGAGAAGTCCGAAAACCCAAATTGGAGAAGTGAAACCTGACGGGTTCCAAACCCAAATTGGAGACCTAAGAAAACTCGAAGTGAAACCCTCCAAAATCGAGAAGTCCAAAATCCTGAAAAAGAGAACTCTAAAGTAGGGACTTCCAAAATTTGAAGAAGAGAACTCTGAAGTTTGAATGGCACAATTCCCAAAAATGAGAAGTTTCAAACAACCAAAGCTCATGAATTCTAAAAAGAGAGTTCTCCAAAAACACCAATCTTTGAACTCTGAAAAACAAGAGGTGTTGAGAGGAAGAATTGAGAACTTGAGAGGATCTTTGCAAACTCTGAATGCCTGTAGAAACTCAAATCATGGAAATATGATAGATAATGAGTTTTTTATTTCCCAAGGTATGCAGAGAAGGAACAAAAGAAAAAAACAAGGAGGAAACAAAACAAAAGATCTTAAACAAAAAATAAAATGACCAAAATAAAAATACCTTGAGAATGACATCGAAAAGTAAAGATACAATAAAATTTGATCGTCAGATCAAAGTGTCAGGTCAAAATGACAAGTGAAAATGTAATTTTAAATAGAAAAAACTTGATATTAATGGTGAAATTTCAGTCTGTATGAAAGTAGGTAAGAATTTAAATGCGTAGAGAGCTCCGGAAGTCTGAAACCTGAAAGTTTGAAATTCCAAAATTTCCAAATTTCAGGGTTTCAAACTTTAAAGATCATGGGATGAAAATTGTGGAATGGCACGAAAGAGTTCTGAAATCCAAAAGCCCAAAAGTCCAAAATTTTAGACTTTTGAACTTAAGAAGTCCAAATGTAATTAACTCAAAAATGATTGGGAGAGTTCTAAAACTTGAAATCCTAAAAGTCTAAAATTTCAGCATTTCAAACTTTCGACTTCAAAATTCCAACAATATTTTTCCAAAAAGTGTGACCTAGAATTCGAAAGATGAAAGCCTCTGAAAGTCCAAAATTTTGGACGTTCGGGGTTCGACTTGAAATCCAAAGGGAATTTGCTAAAAATTGTGACCTAGAGTTCTGAAACTCGAAAGCCCAAAAGTCCAAAATTTCATACTTTGGAGCTTGAAAACCACAATTTCAAATTCAAGACAATTAAACTCCAAAAGGAAAATCCCCAATTCAAGTCTCGAGTTTTGGATCTTCGGGACTTGGAGAATTTTCAAGATGTAGAGATCTTCTATATAAATATTTTTTCAAAATTTGTTTGATTGATTTCAAATTCTTCTTCTCAAGGTAGATTAAATCGGTAAAATTTCTGAAATCAGCCTATGCACCATTACCCTCACCCTCGACATTGAATACATTTAGGAATAACTCGAGGTCACATAAGAAGAATGAGAATCCACGTAAATTTTATAGTTAACTATTTTAAGGACTTCAAGCTCACCACATCCCTTTCCTCGGATACATATCAAGAAAAGGATTATATTTCCATCCCTCTCGAGTTATAAATCATTGTCATTTATCTTTCTTATTTACCATATCAATTTATTGTATAACACAAGTTAACATTCTTCAAGGAAGCCCTTTAAATACTTGGGATCGAGTCTTTGCCAAGAAACTTGTTAAATATTTTTCTAATATTTTTTTGTGTCTAGTTGTTTTCACATATAAGTCTTCTTGCTTGTTTAAAGGAGGTATCTTATACCTTGCTCTTGTATTCACTAATCTTAAAATTGCATTTAGTGGCCCATATATTGGTAAACCCCGATTTATTTAGATTTTTGCTATTTAAAAATTTTAGGAACTAACTAAAAGTCACCATACACAACTGTGTATTTCATCTTGGTTTTAGGAAGGAGTTTCTTCATTTCATTCTTTACTTGTATTGAGGCTAAATATAGTTCCATCTGAATATCACCTCCCATTTCATGGAAAAATATTCTACTGAGGAACATCTCCATTAAGTAATAATGATCGAATTCCAAAGAGATGCTTAAACCAAGAGATTGAGAAACCTTAGTGGGCATTAAGTTTTTAGATGTACTAGAATCAATAATATAATTGTGGAGCCAATATCCATTGATTAGCAAGGAAATATAGAAAGGATCATTTTTTCGGTAGATGAAGGGGTATAAGATAGAATATTTTGTCTTTATCTTAGCTCGAGTGTGGAAATTAAGCTTTGGAAAGGGATGGGACCCTATATTTGGAACTTCCACCTTTGATAAAATTTACTAGCTTATCAAAATGTTCAGGGTGAACTTTCAAGTATTTTGCTTGAGAGATCTGAACTTTGGCCTTTTCACATTGTTAGTAATATCAAATTTTGAGGAAGAATTTTCCAAAGTATTGGAAACATTATTTTTATTTGATCTAGGATAATTTGAATATTTTTCATCACTCTTATGATGTTCAAAATTTGAAGCATCATTCTTGAAAGGAGTATAATTACTTCACTTACCTTGTTTAGAAGAGGTCTTGTGATGAGGCATGGCTTTAGGATTTTTCCTGGATGATTCCAAATATGGAGGAAGTGGTGATCCTCTCTTAGTTATTATATTTTCTTGTATTATATTCATTGGTTAAGGATATTATATATCCCTTTCTTCATGCTTGTATGATTTATCTTTTCAATATTTTTTGATCGTTAAAACAACCACAAGAATGAATGCTCATATCAGCTATGGAATCCTCATACTCATCTTCAAAAGAGGATGAATACTCAAAGAATTCAACCTTTTGGATCCAATTTATTTGATAAACAATTCAACTTCTTCTTCTTGAGCTTATAAATATTCCTCTTCTTCATTTTCATCATTTGATCATGTTCCACTAGATGTGTTCACGAGTAGGGTCTCAAGAGAAAGTTTTGAGGACATAAAAAATCCTTTGTTTGTTTGATAGGTTATTCCTCTCAATGTATTTTTTAAGGTATTTTGAGAAATTTTATTTTTAATAGAAAGTACATCATTATCAAGTTTTTGTACCAAAGATTTTGTAGCTCTAGAACTTGAGCTTTAAGATTTTTATTTATTTGGACAATTTTAATTTTTCTAGACATCAAAATGTATCTACCACATATAATGTAAGATCTTATGCCTTGTCTAGAATAGCAAG
Organism: Taxus wallichiana var. yunnanensis; assembly: GCA_018340775.1. NCBI lineage: Eukaryota > Viridiplantae > Streptophyta > Pinopsida > Cupressales > Taxaceae > Taxus > Taxus wallichiana. The sequence continues at coordinate 569,229,491 of CM031242.1, read as the reverse complement.
TTTGAATCCTACTCAACATGAAACTGACCTCTTGTAACAAATAATTGGTGAATAATATTAACTAGTTATCCTATTTAGGCCTGATAACCTATGGGATTTTTAGGAGCATCTTGTTAAACTTAGAAAAAATGTCCCTCATAGATTCATGAGCGTTATTTTTAGTTGAGACCATTTTTAAGGAGGGTATGAGATTATTTTGCAAGCTTGAACCTGAGCTTAAACTTGGATTTCATGTCTACTAAATTTTTGATTGATCTTCATGGTAAGTAGTAGAACCAATCAACAATACATTCTTGTAATGATTCCACAAATAGATGAATTAAAACATCTTCGTAATCAACTCCTAACACCTCACATGTTGTGATAAATGTAATAATATGATCATTTAAGTGTTGTTTCTTATACTATTTGAATTTAGATAAGTTATTCCTAACTCCTTTATGCAATTCATGTAGTGGAGGAGTCAAGGCCAATAAGCATATACTCTTTCCCCATGGCACGAGCTTAACCCATCTCTATTATTATTCATTTGGTTCTTCTTCTTCTTCTTATTCTTCTTCTTCTTTTCCAAAGGAATGAGGTTCACCAGTTCTACATTTGGTTCTTCAATGGGATCTTCAAATGGTAATTTAGGATCACATTGAGGAAATTAATCTTGAAAGTTTTTCCTTACTATTTGAAATATGGGAAGCTTGAAATCAACTTGTTGTTTCTCTTCAATTTTTGGGTGAATTATGTCACTATTTCGATTAACTCTTCTATATAATCTTTTTTTTTTTATCGTAAGATTTGAGTGTTGATAAAAAAATATTTCTTTATGTTCTTCTTCTTTTATTTGGAACTTGTCTAGCATGTTGTAAATCTTGAGCATGTTCTTTTTATGAATTCATAATTCTTGCAACACCATGGTATTGATTGAAGTTTACTCTTTTGTTCCAAATATATTTTCTTATATATCTTGTAATATATTCTTGAGTGTCTTAGAAGAAAATAAGGTTAGGTTGCTGTTATCCAATTTCACCCCCTGTGGTGAATTGGTAGCATACATCGTAAATTCTCAAAGTCCTCAGGAAAATTGATTAATCCAGGGAAAAAATCATATTTCTAGGGTCCCTTCACAAAGTTTTCTAACTCTCCTATCCAGGTTGAAAAGAGAAAATTCTAAGGAAATGCGGAAAATTTGTAGAAAATAAGCTTAGGCCAAGAAAAAATGTGAAAATCGGCTAAGTCTTTGTCCAGGAAAAGGGGGACATTTGGGACACCAAGGTGCGGATCGGCCGAAAAGCCTATAGGCGGCCCAAACAACAAAGGGACATTTGGGGCGAAGATACGCGAAGGACGCTTTTTTAACCGATGCATAGTTCGGTTTTAATAGAAAATCAAGCAATCGGGACATTCGAGCCAAGAGTACGCGAACCGCCCGGATCGGCCGAAAAGGAGAACATTTGCACCTAACTTTCGTGACATTTGGGCCATAAAGACGAGAATCGGCCGGATCGGATAAACCGAAGAATTTGTCCCGTGAAGTTTGGGACATTTGGGACAAAGGACACGAACTGGAGCCAGTTCGGCCGAAACAAGAAACTTCGCACAAGGAAAAAGTGGGACATCAAGGACAAAAGGACGCGGTGGACGCAAAGAGCTTCAAGACCTATGGACCAACCAGAGGTGACACGTGTCACCAGGAAAAGTCCAAAAGTCAAAAGGTGAGTTTTAAGGGGCAAATGAGCTAATAGGAATGGACACATGTCCAATGGAGCAGGAAGTGTGGAGCTCAGGAGAAGTTAAGAGGATTTGGCCGAGTTCACCAAAAAGGGGTAGAAGTGAAGTAAGACCCCGCACCCTGTCCTCCAACAAGATCATGCCATGTGTCATCCAAAGGGGTGGAAGCGCAAAAAAGTGGAAAAGGTCCCAAAATCATCAAAAAGGTCAAAATTCAAGAAAAACCCATGGGTAAGCGAAGGAGAGAGGATCACGCGACCAATCAATGCATGCCACGTGTCATCCAGGTGGCAGGGCGTGGGAAGAAATTTAAAAATCCGTTTTCACTGCTTTGTGCCCTAGATCTTCGATCTCCATATCTTTGATCCGAGCTCGATTGGCACGTTATTTATATCAACGGAAAGCTTGTGAAATTCTCTACATGATTCCGAAGTTAATCTTGAGTTTTGGTGTAGTCTAGAGAGATAAAATTGAGAAATGTCTCGATGCGTGTTCATGGTCGAAGTGACATTTCAACGACTAGATTTAATGCAGAATGGGTCACATTCTCCTGTAAACCGATCAAAATGATAGGGTGTGGGCTTGTAATGTCCCCCCATGCCGTTTTAATGTACGTGCAATCAAGGAGGGATGGGCTCCCATGTTTTGTACATTTTTTGTCCCCTGGGTGCGACCCATGTATGTAAAAGCCAGATTTGGCTCATTTCTAAAGGGGGGAACATTTCTTTGGATAGCAGGGCTTCTTCTTTCACCTGTAATAAGTGATTTTTGCAAGTATCAAACCTCTTCTAAAATTGTAACAGGTTTTCTTCCCTTTTGATGTTGTAATACAAGGATTTTGACAGTGTAAATGACAATACAGGCTTTGTGATCAGTTTTTAGTCCTTTGTTTGTGTTGCTTGTTTCATTTCAGACCTCGATTACATCTTATCAGCTTGTGCATGATGTCTTATGTTACATTTTTATGATCTATGTTTATCTCATAGAATAGAAGTGTTCACCACTGCGTATTTGGTGTATCACCCTTAGTTTAGTTTCATTTCTCGCACTTTCTATCTCTGTCTCCTTGGATTTTAGAGTATGATTAGGTTTCAAACCTCTCGTAGTTTTGTAAATATAGATCTAAATCGAGGAGTTTTAGGAAACAAATCTAACTGATATTCCTCTCTTAGTTTAACAGTCCCCACACTTAGAGAGAGGTTTCCATGTTGTGCAATCACACCGGATGCTAGAGTGATCAACCTAGAAGCCCGATCTATTATCCGGGGTGTTGTGAGCCCGCAACAATAGTTTTGGCATGCCTGTGGGACCTAGAGGTCTCATTTTTATTGAAAATTTGATATGCATCTCTGTAGTTTTCTTGCTTATAAAAGCTATTATTTGCATATCCGTGACTCCAAGGGGAAGAATCAACTGGTTTGAGTAGTGCAGGCCTGAAAACTCATGAGAAGAATCACCACAAGGTCAAGATTTGGAGAAGAAGAGGTGTTGTTTGAATACCTATAGTTATCTCTGAGAAGAAGGCAAAGAGGAAGAAGGATTCAAAGGTCCCCATCTCCACCAAAAGGAAACTCTCTCAACTCCTCCACCGATAGGCCTTTCTTTCAATATACAAGGGTTTTAAGACCAATCAAAATGGCTCAGACCAACCCCTACGTCAACTTCACAGGCAGCATCCCACTTGCTCTCAATGCACAACATCCAGTTCCTATTGCAGCCTTGAAGAACATTCCCTACTTCACTTTGAGAAAATCGACTACTCCAGGAGATCATGTTAAAGATATTGCTAACCTTTGCAATCCATGAAATCGATGAAATGCAAGTGGTCAAAATTACTCGCATCTTAATTCAAGGGTAAAGCATTGCAATGGTTTAGGAGCCTTAGGGCTGGTTCTATTACAAATGAATCACCGTGCATTGCACTTCACGAGAAATTTGGAGAGAAGGGAGACAACTTGTCTCTTTTGAGCAGATTGACAACTATCAAGAGAGCCCACAACGAGCAGCTTGACCGACTTCAACTTCAGATTTCAAAGGTCTTGGGATAGAATTCCAGAGGCAAGTGAACTGCAATAAGGAAGGAGCTTTTCTATATTACCTTAAAGCTTTCAATTCTAATATTTCTATGTTAATTCAATCTATGGGAGGCACAACCTTACTCCCCGCTTATAGATCGCCATGAGAGCTGAAAACCTGTCTTATTCAAGCTGGTAAACTGGCTCCTAGGCCTCCCATGCCCTTGTATCCAAACTTAGAAAATCCAAGCACTAGTCAAACACCCACTTTGGCTCCTGTTCCTACGCCTAGAAATCAAAGTTCAAATGAAACCTCTACTTCATCCTATAGTGGTTCAAATGAACTCTAAGAGGTCATGAAGCATTGCAAAACCTAGGCAACGAGCTGGTTACTCTCAAGAGACAGCAAGCCCAAGGTTTCAGACCTTCTTATCAACCCCAAGCTCAGCCTAATAGGCAGCCATACCAACAAAATAGGTCACCAACTCAGGCTGCAAATCAAAATCAAAGCCAAGTAAGGCCTCCCGCTAATAGGCCATTTCAGCCCTATAACCCCAATGTTGTATCTGCTTCAAAAGCATTAGTGCCAGTCCAAAATAACATGGCCCAAGAATATGATTGGTGTTTCCCGTGTAGTCAGCCACACAACCAATCAATGTGCTTTAACGGTGCATTAAATCAAGCCCTGATGGTGCAAACCGTCAGTGGGTCGCAAGAGTCCAGCCACGAAGGAGATCAGCAGCAGGAAGCATCTCAGCAAGGGACATCTCCGAATGAAACTACTCTTGTCAATTGGCAGGCTGAAGATTTCTGTGGTATGAATCAAATACCCTCTCGAGTGTTGTAGCCAACACAAGGTTTAAGAGAAGAAATTTGGGTGAAGAATAGCCATTGGCCCCCAAGTAGTTCACGCGACCTTCCGTCACTCCACAAGGTGTTGACAAACAAATGCAGAGTTCCAAACATGCAAGGAGCACCCAAACCAGCTCCTAAACCAACTCGATGCCGCTTTACTACCCACGTGCAAGGAATGAATGCGCAAGCTAGGGACAAAGAAAGGGATGCTTCATCCGCATTCAACATCATTGACCGGATGAAGAAGACAAATGTAAACATATCAATGTGGGAATCACTATCCATCCTGTGCCAAAGAGATTTGCTATAAGCTACCATGAAGGATGGTCAACTTCAAATCAACAGTGCCCAAATGCAAGAAAAGGTACTCACAAATGCTACCAAGCCTGAAGGAAATCATGGAGGTCAGCAAGGTAAAATGTTGAAGCCCCCTCCATTTTATGTTTCATTGATCATAGGCGATAAGTTGGTACATAATTACATGATTGACTCTAGGGCAAGTAGTTCAGTAATGCCCAAGCAAATAGTTGATCAACTAGGGCTTCAATATGAAGTCATCTCCAAGGGTGTAGTGTAATTAGACGGACAGCGGTACAACGGTTGGAGTAATCAGAGGTTTGAGCCTCACACTGCACGCATGTCCCAACGTAATAGTGTTACAAGATGTGTCAGTCATAGACCTGCCACCACTCTTTGCATTGTGTTTGTCAAGGGACTTCACGGCCAAGATTGGAGGGTATTTTTCTGCTGATTGGTCACACATGCTATTCAGAACAAGGTATGGAACCAAGGCCACAATCAGGTCTGAACCTATTGCAAACTTTCACATTGAGCCTTACACTACCAGCCAAATTAATGCCAATTGCTCAGCATTTGATCAAGAAGATCACCCTAGCACTGATGAAACTGACACCAAGGTTGGAAGCATCCCAGATTTGACTCTTGATGAATGGGCAAGCAAGGTGCATGCTTTTGATCCCTATCAAGAAATAGAAGAATCTGAGCTAGGAGTTTATTGTTTACATGAAGAGGATCAACCTCTCCCCAGCATCACCAAGCCAGATCATAAGGACAAGAATGAAGTATGGCAATTGTTCTTTGATGGATCAAGGAGTAGACAAGGTGCAGGAGGAGGAGCTATGCTCATTTCACCGCAAGGTATAAGGTATTACTCAGCCTTCCGTTTCTAGTTTTCCTGTTCAAACAACACGGCTGAGTATGAAGCCTTAATTCATGGACTACACTGGGCAATGAAGAAAGGCATCAGGAATTTACAAGTATTTGGTGATAGTGAGCTGGTCGTAAACCAAGTCAAAGGAAAAAATGCTGCCAAAAATGATCTGCTTAAGTGCTACAAAAATCGGGTATGGGATCTTATTGAAGATTTTGAAGCTTTTAGCATCAATTCCATCCCAAGAAAAAAGAATGAAGCCGCTGATAGACTTGCAGCAATTGGGGCTGCGTTTGATGTTGTAGAGAGTATCAAAAGTGAGAAATCTCACCTCATATCAAATTGGTCATGTGAGAACAGCTGTTCCGGATAACGGCACGAGTTGGCAAGTCTTCAAGAATGATCAAAAAATTGTTAATTTCCTACAAGAAGAAGCAGTTCTCCGCCGTAAATCAAAACAAGTTTGAGCAAAATATGGTGATCGGTAGTACACCAGAGAACTAACAAATTACCAAAAGGCCTTATAACCTTGGAGTCAATATTCAACCCGAATGATCGGTTCCAAAGGAGAAAGTGAACATTCAAGTAAAGGGAGAAGATTCAAGCCTATTTTAGTGGGAGAAAGCAAGACATTGCAGATTGGCAAAGTAAGTACCTCACAAGAGAAATCTGATTTTGTTCAAATTTTTGTCAAGAATTCCCAAGATGTTTTTGCTTGACTTACAAAGATCTCGAGAGGTTTCAACCCGAGTTGGCACAACATACTATTGAGTGGATCCTAATCCAAGCCTATCAGAAAAATCAAAGGCCGGTGAATCCCTATATTGAACTCTAATGAGAAAAGAGTTAAGCAAGCTTATTGAGGCCAATATCATCTTCCCCATCAAACACTCAAGTGGGTCACCAACTTAGTCCCAGTCAGAAAGAAAAATGGAGAGATCAGGTTGTGTGTCGACTTCAGAGATTTGAATAGAGCCTCTCTCAAGGATCATTATCCACTCCCTTCCATGGAGCAAATATTGCAGGTGGTGGCTGGTTCAGAAAGGTTTTCACTACTTGATGGCTACTCAGGCTATAATCAGATTATGGTGAAGGGAGAAGACCAATTCAAGACAACTTTCACAACTAAATGGGGCACATATGCCTACAAGAAGATGCCATTTGGCCTATCAAATGCCGGAGCAACATTTCAGCGAGCTATGGATATGGCATTCAAAGGCTTAATCAACAATATAGTGCTGGTATACCTAGATGATATCACTGTCTTCTCAAAGAATGTAGCAGACCATCTCTTTCACCTCAGGCAAGTGTTTCAGAGGTGTAGAAGGTTCGAAGTGTCGTTGAATCCAAAGAAGTGTATATTCTTAGCACATGAGGGAAAATTGTTGGGCCACATTGTCTCTAGGGAAGGGCTAACAATTGATCCTGAAAGGGTTGAAGCCATCCGAACGCTCCCATTGCCACACCACAAGAAATCTCTTCAAAGCTTCTTAGGAAGGATAAACTTTGTCCGCAGATTTGTGCCTAATTTTTCCACTCTTGTGAAGCCTCTAACAATGATGTTGAAGAAGACTCTGGCATTCAAATGGACAGCAGAAGGCAAAGAGAGTTTTGAAAGCATCAAGCATGCAATATCACAGGCTCCAACTCTTATCAACCCATACTTTTCAAAGGACTTCATGTTGTATGCATTTGGAGGATCAGACACAATCTTAGCTATCTTAACAGTTGAATAGAGAAGGTTCGAATAGCCCATAGCATTCTTCAGACCATACCTTGAAGATTACGAAATAAAGTATTCTTTCATCGAAAAGCATGTCCTTATTGCACATCGGGAGCTTGAAGAAGTTCAGAAATTTGGTCTCAAACAATAAGATTCAACCGCTTGTCTCACATGTTTTCAAGGGTTAAGGACTTCCTCCTCAACAAGGATTTGAATGAGAAAAGGGTAGGTTGGATCACCCGTGTCATGGAGTATGACATTGATATCGAGATCACCAAGTTGGTAAAAGGGAAAGTACTTGTGTGAGCAAATGGTTTTGGGAAGCAAAAGGAAGTATGCAACGAAGAAGAGGCTATTTTGATAGTCCAGGACAGCCATGAGCCAAGTGGTAATCAAGAAGAAGACAATGCTTCCCCACTCCTTGCTGGACCCAAGATATTATGCACTTCCTAAGCACAAGCCTATTCCCTCCCAGGAGATGAACAAGACCCAAAGGAGACACTTCAGATTACAGTTCTATCCCATATGCCATTGTTGATGAAGTTTTGTTCAAAAGGATGTAAATGGAGTGCTTCTGAGATGCATTAGCACAGTCAGATTCAAAAGGTGTTGAAGAGTTTCATGGTGGGCCGGATGGTGGCCATTTCGCACCAAGAGTGACACTCTAAAATCATGAAGGCTGGTTATTATTGGCCTAAAATCTTCAAAGATTGCTATGCATGGATCAAGAGGTGTAAGAATTGTGCATTCTTCACAGAAAAGAGAGACTTTCTGCCCTTCCATTGCATCCAGTCTCGCCGACCAGCTATTCATGCAATGGGGTTTGGACTTCATCTGAGTCATTAATACCAATTCAAGCCAAGGGCACAAATGGATTTTGATAAATTTCACAAACTACTTCACCAAATGGACAGTAAGGCTTAGCACTCAAAGAGGCAAATGAGTCTAGCATCTTAGACTTTTATGAGGGGAAAAAACCGATTCAAGTGTGTACCGCTACAATAATCTCTAATAATGCATTGGCATTCATTGGATCTAGGTGACCGAGTGGGCTGTCAAGAATGGTATTTACCTAAGCACTTCATCGAACTATTACCCTCGGGGGTATGGCCAAAGTCCGAGTCTACAAACAAGAATTTGTTGAGGATCATTAGAGGACTCTTGATGAGAATCGAGAGGTCTTGGCATACCAAGCTGAAATCAGCCTTATGGGCTGATAGGATCACTCCCAAAAGATCCACAGTAACTCTCTTTCAAAGGCTTGTCTACATGGAAGAGAGGCAATCTTGCCCATGTCACTTGAGTTGCCAACATTAAAACTCATGAAGCAGCTGGAGTTACTTGAATTTGAGCCCATGGAAGTGAGGTATGCAAAGTTGATGAAGCTACAAGAGATCAGAAATCGTATCCCAAGCAATGGAAAAGGATCAAGCTTTGATCAAGAAGACCTTTGATAGGAAGGCCAAAGATAGATCTTTTCAAGTTGAGATCTAGTGTTGAAATGGGATGCGGATAGAGAAAACCAGAAGGCATTCAAAATTTGATGCCATTTGGAGTGGCCCATACATGGTCACAAAGTGCAAGAACAACAATGCTTTCCAATTGGCCTCATTAGATGGTGAAGAACTACAGATTCCAACAATGGAATCTATCTCAAGAATTGCTTCTAGAGGGAAGTTCACTACCTCTCGTAAATATTAGATTAGATTTTCTTTCCTCTAAGTGCTTGTGCACATTGTTCTGCTGTAGGTTAGCTTTGTTTTCCCTAAGTGCTTTGGCACAGTTTGCTGTCCATAGAGATGTTTTGCAATCCTTGCTTTCATCAGGTAACTTTCCATCTTCCTCCTTGCACTTTCTGAGTCAGTTAGGATCCTAAATAGAATATTCGATGACTCCATCCCCAATGGATCGCTTAGTAACTCGGTCTTTTCATCTAGCAGGTAGATGTCCCCTCCGAGTTGCCAAATTGTTATCCAATTTCACCCCTAGGGTTGAATTGGTAACATACATCAGAATTCTCAAAGTCCCACGCAAATTGATTAATCCAGGAAAAAATCATATTTCTAGTGGTCCCTTCGTAAAGTTTTCTAACTCTCTTGTCCAGTTGAAAAGAGTAAATTCCGAGGAAATGCGGAAAAGTTGCAGAAAATAAGCTTAGGCTAGGAAAAATGTGAAAATCGGCTAAGTCTCTGTCCAAGGAAAAGAGGGACATTTGGGACGCCAAGGCGCGGATCGGACGAAAAGCCTACAGCGCCCAAACAAAGAAAGGGACATTTGGGGTGAAGATACACGAAGGATGCGAACCTGCCGGGTTCAAATGCAATTAAAATCAAAGCACTCAAGACATTCGGGCTAAGAGTACGCAAACCACCCTGGATCAGTTCTTTCTGGACATTTGGGCCGTAAAGACGCGAATCGGCACTGGATCAGTGAACCCAGGAAGAATTTGTCCCACAAAGCATTGGGACATTTGGGACAAAGGATGTGAACCGCTGGTTTCAATCAAAACAAGAAACTTCGGCACAAGGAAAAGTGGGACATCCGGACAAAAGGACGCGGTGGATGCGGAAGAGCCGGCAGACCCGCAGACCAACCAGGAGGTGACACGTGTCACAAGGGAAAAGTCCAAAAGTCAAAAGGTGAGTTTTAAAGGGGCAGCCCGAGCCAATAGGAATTGGACACATGTCCAATGGAGCAGGGAAGTGTGGAGCTCGGGGAGAAGTTAAGAGGATTTGGCCGAGTTCACCAAAAAGGGGGTAGAAGTGAAGTAAGACCCCGCGCCCTGTCCTCCAACAAGATCATGCCACGTGTCGTCCAAAGGGGTGGAAGCGCAAAAAAGTGGAAAAGGTCCCAAAATCATCAAAAAGGTCAAAATTCAAGAAAAAACCGTGGGTAAGCGAAGGAGAGAGGATCACGTGACCAATCAATGCATGCCACGTGTCATCCAGGTGGCAGGGCGTGGGAAGAAATTTAAAAATCCGTTTTCACCTGTTTTGTGCCCTAGATCTTCAGATCTCCATATCTTTTGATCCAGAGCTCAGATTGGCATGTTCTTTATATCAACGGAAATCTTGTGAAATTCTCTACATGATTCCTGGAGTTAATCTCGAGTTTTGGTGTATTCTAGAGAGATAAAATCGAGAAACAGCTCGACACGTGTTCATGGCCGTAAGTGACATTTCAAGAACTTGATTTAATGTAAATGGGTCGATTCTCCTGTAAACCGATAAAAATGATAGGGTGTGGGCTTGTAAGGTCCCCCCATGCCATTTTAATGCACCTGCAGTCAAGGAGGGATGGGCTCCCATGTTTTGTACATTTTCTGTCCCCTAGGCTCGACCCATGCATGTAAAAGCCAGATTTGGCTCATTTCTAAAGGGGGAACATTTCTTTGGATAACAGGGCTTCTTCTTTCACCTATAACAAGTGATTTTTTGCAAGTATCAAACCTCTTCTAAAATTATAACAGGTTTTCTACCCTTTTGATGTCTGTAATACAAGGATTTTGACAGTGTAAATGACAATATAGGCTCTGTGATCGGCTTTTCGATTCTTTGTTTGTGTTGCTTGTTTCATTTCAAATCTCCGATTACATCTTATCAACAATGTGCATGATGTCTTATGTTGAATTTTTATGATATGTGTTTATCTCGCAAAACAAGAAGTTTTCACCACTCCTCCTTTGGTGTATCACCCGTTAGTTTAGTTTCATTTCTGCACTTTCTATCTCTCGTCCTCCTTGGATTTTAGAGTAGGATTAGGTTTCAAACCTCTCGTAGTTTTGCAAATATAGATCTAAATCGAGGTGTTTGAGGAACTAGCCTCTAATCTAGAGATTCCTCTCTCGCTTTAACAAGTCCCCACACTTGGAGAGAGGTTTCCATGTTGTGCAATCACACCTGATGCTAGAGTGATCAACCTAGAAGCCCGATCCGCATCCAGGGTGCTGTTGTGAGCCTACAACAACAACATTTTGCAAATTTGGAGCACTTCTAGGAATGGTCATTAGGGAAAAAAATGCATGGTAAACATTAAGGCTCTCAAGATTTTCAATTTTAGATTTATTTTTAGTTTTTCGTATATATGATTTTAGGATTTTCATTGTTTTATAAGTTTTGAAAAAACAAAAAAATATTCCCCATGGTGGTCGCCAAAAACTATTGGTGAAATAATTTGTTACAAGGAAAATTAGTGAGTTTTCACCAATGCTTCGAGAGTAATTTTGGCGTTGTTTTTTAATTGATGTCATAGTATGGTTTTATTAGTGTTTTCATTAAGTTGTATTGATTTCAAAAGGTTTATGAAGAATTAATGTTGCTTTTCTTGTTAAGATTGCATGGTGTTGTATGGGATTTTGAGTATTATAGTGACTTATTGGAGTGTGATAGTGGATTGTAAAGGTATGAATATCGTTGTGATTATTTCATGAAGTGTGATGAAGTTTATTGTAGGTTTGGAAGGTATTCAAGGTGTTCAAGTGATAAAATTTAGTGAAACAAGCATGTTTCAAGTGCTTGCTTCTTAGGATTAGAGAGAAAAATAAGGAAAGTCGTGATGAAATGAAGCATGTAGCAGATGGATATGTATGGTGAGTGTGTGAAGAGAATAATCATGATGTGTTATGACACTCAAAAGTGTCTTAGAGTCTAGTACAAGTGTTAGAATGAGTTTTTAGGTTGTTCCTAGACTTAACCCTCGAGAAAGGTCATCCTAATGTTACGGAGTGAGTACATATATAGGAATATTTGTGTAAAATTAAGCATTTTATATTTTTTCATGTTTATGTGATGGTGTGGTCTAAATTTTAGATCCTAATGTTGAATATTTTGCAAGTTATGCCATGTTTACTAAAATTGAGTTGCATAAGGTGACCAACCAAGGTTAATTTTTACTTTCTGATGTTTTTTGGGGAGTTCATGATTTGTATGGGAACCCAAGATCTTTGGTTATTTTAATAGTTTAGTTAAGAATATTTTCCAAGTGGAATATTGTCTTTTGATCGTCAGGTTTTTATGACAATCATTAAGAAGGTAAACTGGTTTTAAACCCTCTTAAAACTTTAGATAAATAATGACTTGGAACAAATTGGTTTTAATGGCCCATAATTTATTTCATTTATAAATGTTATGATTATAGGTTGTATAAGACTCTTCTATATTTCTCGTTATGTAATTTAGATGTTGTGACTGTATGTGGGCCCCACTTAAAAATGATTGTTTCTAGATATTTTCAATTTTTGAAAAATTTCTCCATTGGACCTAATGATTAATTTATCATTTATTAAGGTATCATATTTTTTATTCATGTACATGATGGTTTTAGATCATGGTTATTCCTTTTGGTTGTCAAGTGCTCCCTATTTTTGAGGACTAGTTTTTGGGCAATTTTGAGTAGTTTGGAACATTTTTTTGCAGAGCATTTTTGGAGGTGCTACAATAATTTTTGTGGCATGATTTGAGGTTGGTGAAGATCCTATCATCATGATATTTTTATTTATATATTACGCTTTATTTTTTTAGATTTATTAAAGTTATAACTTGTTTTCTAAGTACTAGGTTATGGGGTACTTATTTGTGTATGCTATTGAGAGGCTTCATGAGGAGAGATGATTGTTATGAATTTTTCATGGTTTATGGAGGTTTTTCAAGGCTTACAAAATATTTCTAAGTTTTTTCCATGCTTTGGTGAAGCTAGTTTTGGTCTATAACTTTGATGGTTGTCTTATATTAATCAATATTAATGACTAAGCTTACTTGAATGGTTGATCAATGTTAATAGTTAAAGTGAATGAAAATGTGTATGCACATTGATTCATCCCCTCTAGTGTTTTTCCTTCCATCAATTGGTATTAGATCAAGACCTTTGAATAAATCTTAATAAGCTTGTGGTGATACTTTGAAGTACAAGATGGCTAAGAAGTTGAGAAGAGAGTGTTAAGAGATAAGATCAGCTGTCAAAAAATGATGGAGGAATCATCAAGGATCTCATAATTCAGTTAGAGGATACATGTAGAAGTTTGAGATCAAAATAATCTCATTCTAGCCAATTAAATACCAAGTTATGTTCCTTCAAGAGTAGTATTAGTGCTTATGATGATATTGGAAATGAAGAGGTTGAAGTTTATTTACAAGCTGAATTAGTTCATCAATGATTGGTGAATCTCAAGTTGAATTCAAATATCAAAGAAATGGAATCTCAGGTTAAAGGATTGTCAGTTGATGTCAAGACCAAGGAATAATAATATTTCAAGATCAAGAAGGATATGGAAACCGTAATGGATATAAACTAGAGTGATTTCATATAATATGAATAATATTTGAGGTCTTTGAAGGAATAATTGGAGTATGAATCCAATAATATGAAGTCTTATGAGAATTTAGAGAGAAGAACTATGGCTATATATGATATTTTAAGTATTCAAATTTTTTTTGTTGATAATATAGGTATTGTTGTCATTAGAAACAAAAAAAAACATTGGAGATGATGTGAAACCCGTTCTAGCAAATCATGAAGTTGTTCCTAGTTAAAATGAAGATCAAAAGAATTATGCAAGTGTAAGCAAGGTAAAATTCAAGAATTCAAACTCAGCGAGACAAAAAAATTCTATGAGGTATGTCATTTTTGTGGATATTGTTTGCTTGCAATGATTTTGGTCACAGAGAAATGGATTGTAGGAGGTTTTTCAGTAGTGTGTATCCATGGAGAAATGGAAGATATCACAACACTCATCAAACAAGAGGTATACATGAAATTATTTTCCATAATTTTTAGCACAAGGGTCATATTACAAGGTTTCTTTTAATGCTTCATAAAGGATTGCCAAGAAGTGTGAATCTTCCAAAGTTAAGGAAGTGTGGATGCCAAGGAAAGTCAAACAAAAATTAATCTCAATTAAGGATGTTAAGAAGTTTGATCATGAAAATAAGCCTAAGAAGGTTTAACTAATGTCAATGATCTATGAAACTCATGTGTGTTTGACAAGAATCCCATCTATAGAAGAAGTGAAGGATAATGGAGTAATCATCAAGCTTGATATGTAAAGGAAGAATAATAGGAGAAGCTTGGATATGCTTTTTTTGAAAAGATTTGTATAGGTCTGAAGCAAAAAAAAAAATTTGTTGTCATCATGTGTCTTATAATTTCTATAAAGAGGTTTATTACTAATTACCATGATAGAGGGTCATGAAGTCCATGAAGTCATCTAAGTTTGTCAATCTGAATTTATCATAAAATATTGTGCAAGTTATGTCTTCACATGTTTGAAGTCGGGTAGAGTTGTCAAAACTATAGCACTACAATAAAGAAAAAGTGCATGTTTTACCATTTCACAACTGTGTAAGAAGGCCAATGTTCTAACTTTAGGTCTTGTTTGAGTCTATTTTTTTGAGACATTGTGTCTAAAGGTTTTAATGTCTCTTAATGTCAAAAGTTAGAATGATAGAGGTTGGGTAAGAATAGGCAGAGTTGTGTGAAATCTTAAATTGATGTTCATATGTGTTATGTTGGAAGAAAATTTGACTAAGAAGGGGGTGAATTAGTCCTATAATTTTTTTACTTCATTTAAAAATCCATACATTGATCATTTAATTCATCCATTTATCATTCATAACCACATGAGCATATTAGGTGTGTATTAAGCATTCATACGATCATGCAACAAATAAGAAGAAACATAAACACCATATATAAGTGGGAAACCATCAAGGGAAAGAAAATCCACTGAAACTCTATTTTTATTACACAAATAAAATAGATGTAGAGAAGCACCAACTTCACAAGGAGCACTAACCCTTAGTTTAGTAGAGCCCCAACCCTAAAAGGAGCACCAAATCCTAATTTAGAAAAGAACCCACTCCAAAAGGAGGATACAACCCCATAAGATAAATAAGCACTAAATAATCCACATGATGATGATGATATCTGAATTTTTATTTCCACAATTGATGAAGATCTCAATTTCAACCCACACAGCCTTCTTCACACCCTCATTCCTCTAGCTCACTCTATTTTCATCTTCTTCGACTTTTCTTAGCTCTAAAATTATGTGCACATGATCTCTAATATTACTCAACCAGCAACAAACTCTATCATCCTTCAAATAATGAATTCATTCCTATAAAACACTTCTTCTTTGGTTGCACTTTTCCTCTAAGAGCATTATTTCAAAATGAACTCTAAACACACTTTTATATGTTTATCTTCTCACAAAATAATCATAGGTCGGTCATGTACATTTATTTTAACCAATACATCATAAAAATTACTAAATAAATTCATTAGAACAATCATATATTACCCATATATGTCAGAAATGCCCAAAACCACTCATCTTACACCAAAAAAACTCAAAACCCTATTACTAGGATGAGCTAAAATCTAGATTTCCAAAACCATGATTAGTAAAACTCCAAAATTCACAAGACATGTGTAATATAACATAAAAAAACATCAACTATTGTCTCAAATTTTCTTGGACTAATAAAATATTTCATAAAATGGGCCAAAAGGCTCATATCCTTCACCAAAGATATGTTTCCAGCACCTTGTCTTCACCTTTGGGCCTCAAGACCACCCAAGATAAAATCAACTATGGCATGTGACCACTCTATAGAATCATTAGGAAATGTACATCACATATGTGCTAGTTAGACATCATGATACATCCATGTGTTCAAATGAAAAAAATTTCCTCTTCACCAAAACATGTTTCCCAAAACCTATTTTGCAATCTCAATTGGTTTACACCATTAATGCCACGTCCAAGACCTTGAAAGTCTGTCAATACTGAAAAATTTCATCTCTCTTAACTTTCCAAGTATTTTAAAAATTACCCAATCCATCTCATGCCTCAATGCACTCAATCTTTCATCCCGAGAAAAATTTTCCTAAAAATTAGCATACCTTCTTCTTAACTAATCAACCTGATAGAGCCATCAAATGAATTCACCAAGACACACAACCTATACCAAGGAAAATCCATCTAAATAAAATTTTCATAACATATTATAAATCCTTCCAAATCCAAGTGGAAGGCCTTTAACCAAGCCAATCTCTGTAAACTTCTTATGCCTTTTTAGAAACTTCTTATGCCTTCTTAGACTCAATAATTGACCATTATCCCAACATTATCTATCACCACAAAAACAATTCCAAGCTTAACCAAAGAATGGAATACCATTATACTTGATTTATAAGCACTCATAAATCTTCACCAAGCTTGAACAACTCAGAATTATCAACTTTACCTCATGTAGCACTTAGCACCATGCTTGATCAAACATCCTCAAAATTTGAACCTCAAAGAATAGCTCATATATTTTTCATACCATATAAAAAACACATTTTTTATATACCAGTGGAAATATCTCTGAACAAAAACAAACTTTAATAGAGTCCTAAATCCTCATGTAGCACCTACAATGATAATTTTACTAAAGATGCTCCAAACGACCCCAAAAATAGTCTTCATAAATAAGGCACACTTTTCCCATTTTCACCTCAAGAATGACCTAACATTATTATTTACATGTAGAAGAAAACATAGGATAAAACCAATGTCAATTTATTTATGAACTCCTTTGGAAAATATTACCTTGAACTAAACTTTTTCATAAAGAAGCTATTTCAGTAGGGCCCTCATATTGTTAGATGATCTAATATAACTTTATGGAAATATGGAATAATACTCTACAAAATCCAATCAAGACAGGCTCATTATTATTCATCTTCTCCAAGTCACTTCTAGCTAGGGTTTAGCTAAGGTTTCAAAGCAAATTATCTTCATAATGATCGTTCATAAAATGTAGATGATCAAACCACTTAATTGTTTTTATAAAACCTTCATAACTGACCTAAGAATATATAACAAATAGATCAGGTCCCAGTGAAAATCATATAATCACAACGATCTTTAGAAGGTCCACTTTTTCTTCAAGATCGATCGTAATTTACCTAGTTTCACTAACACTTGCATACATTAAAAATATTTCTTCACTTTGACCTGAAAATTGTCATGAAGCATCATGACAACTTTCTATAAATTTCCATAATCACCTCATAGCTAAAATGTATATGAAACTATCCAACCTATCTCATTTACATGTTCCTACTTGCATGTTTCTCATTGTTTTCTTCCTAATGACCCTCTAAATGCACTATATCACTAAATACTAACCTAAAAATCACCAAATACCTTAGATAAACTACCACCATACTACAACCATTCTCCACTATGACTGATTGGCTCCAAATCACACACCTCCATCTCATTTTGCATGTTCCAGGGATACAAACAACCCTAGAAAGACTTGACTCAACCATGAAACCACATGAAATGACTATGCAAACTCATAGAGATTTGTAACACACATCTATGACCATGTATGATGTCATTAAAACCTCCAAATGACTCAAGAGATCTCATACCATGGATTTGTCTAGAAAACCAAGTTCTACGACCTCTTAGTACTCACAAAAATGGACACTACTAGTCAACCTTCATGTTTGGCCATTGACTAATACCACATGGAGACTCATACAACATCATGAAACCATTTTTCATCTATGGAATTGACATCAATGACACCAAAACACACAATGGCCAACAATATCCCCCTTTTTCATTGATGAAAACCAATAAAAGCAACACACCAACATGACTCATTTCCATTTTTTGATTCTTCTCCCCCCTTTGACAACTATGAAAAAGGATACAATGATTAAATTACTAGGAAAATAAAAACAGACACCTAGACATAATGGAAACAATGTAAGAAACCACTTACTTGGCTTAAGAAGCTCCCACTTGACTGAAATATCTCCTTTTTGACTTCATCAACAACATATAAATATCTATGGACATGTAATGGGCCATAAATATAGATCCCCCTGATCTAATATTCCCGATGTTTACTTCATATTATTCGTCCATCGCTGCTCTCTTAGTCTGATCCAAGCTCAAATCACCCTTTTTCCCGTAAACCCAACATACTAACTTTTAGGACTACTTGTCTTTGAAAAACATTCTTAGTGAAGAAATGACCAAATTTTTCATGCTAAAGAAACATGCATACCTCATGAATCATCATCCTAGGAATCCCCCTCGAAATATACCATCAATCTTAACTAAAAAACCCAAAATTTCAGAAACTTACCTTCTTTGATGTGGGGATGGATTCATCACTTTTCCTCTTCCCTCAAGCATTCTTTAAGTATTATCTAACTTTATTTAAGTGAATTTGTAACTTTTGATCATATGGCATAGATTGCATGAAAGCATGCCTCCATACCTCTGCAATTTTTACTATCTCCATCCTTCAAGTTTACAATAATAATATAGTTTGATTAAGATAATATGAGCTCCCTTGTCTAAATGACTCATCATAGACCAATAGATTTTCTTTTTGAGAAAATGTACTTACAATCTTGTCACATTGAATTTGAACAATCACACCATTCTTTTAAAATTGGAGATTCCTTCACATCTTGATTAGTTAGATGATTAAATGTTTCTTCTCTTATCTCAAGTAAGCCATCTTAGTCTTGTAGAAGGGTTACACTTTGGACTATAAAATTACTACCTTCGAACTATTTTTCATTTCTCTTGTCTTCACCATCAAGAACCCCGACCTCTATCACCTATAAAAACCCATACTAGTTAATTCTCTTTAGACACCTAATGCATCAAAGTAGTACCATACATGTGGACTAACTTCTCATGATCATGAATGCCACAAAGGATGTCAACATAAAATTCATCTTCTTAGGATTTTTAAGACCTATTCATGCACTGTAGACATCTTATTTTGAGCTTAAGAACACAATTTTTGATCTTATAGTATACTTACTTTACTCTCCATAATTGATAAAAAGTATCGGTTCATCCTTTAAATCAATTGACCTTCACACATATGACTAAAATTATCTCTCTTCCCGTAGCTCATCAGATTTTGGGAACACATATCTACTTAGTGTAGTCAAAACTCAAACACTTTAGAAATTATTTAGTCCTACTCTCATAATACTATTCATATGGTTTTGAGTGAAGAAAGTAATAATTAACTCATGTCTTTTGGCCATTTTCCTTTGGTTTCTTTCATCACACGCTGCTTCAACACATACTTTCCTAGTCTGTTTTATTATTTGGCATCATTTTACCTTTGATTGGGGCATCCAACACAATACTAGGGTGTCCTAGGTGCCCTGGTCCCATTTGGGGTGCCTTGATCCTTTCTACACTTTCTCCCACTTTTCAAGCACTTTCTAATGCTTAAGCTTATTATCTTATAACTCTTAATGGTCAACATTTTTGGGTTAATTACAAAATTATAACAAGAGAACCATATAAATAGAGTTATGAGACCATAATGAGGGATCGAGCACTAAGAACTAATATCATCACCTAAGGTAACATCCATCAAAGGCTCTATTTACATCCATCTAGCTCTATCACAAGGCACAAGGCTAGTTCATCTACATCACACTACATAGGAGGGAATTTAATTCTATTCCATCCACCATTCTCTTACATTTTATACACATAGTTATTGCTTATTACTTTCAAAAAGTGTGAATGTCATAAGAGCACCTAGGGCATGATTGCATGTGTGCACACAAACACACACACACACACACACACACACACACACACACACACACACACACACACACACAGAGAGAGAGAGAGAGAGAGAGAGAGAGAGAGAGAGAGATAACTATATCAAGTCTTGAGATTTAGTGTAATGCTCAGTTAGTAAGTTCACCATTGTGTCGGGCTGAGGTCATCGACCCCTTCATATGCATATTTTTTAGGGGTTTGATTCTCATCTTGGGGTTTCGTGGGTCTCATCTTCATTTCGTATTTCCAAAGTGACATAATCCATAGTCCAACGAAGATAATGAGATAGGAAGTGAAGGTAGGGAAACATCAAAATACACTTCACATGAAGGTTACAGAGCTTTTTCATAGACCAAGGCACCCATTTCTTAGTCGAGCATGCCCATAAGAGCCCTTGCACCTATCCAAGTGCCCCAATCCACTCAAAAACTCGGATCTATAATTTTCGGACCTTTTCATGTTCATTCCTACTTCAAGAATATTTAATTTATTTTATGAAATAGTCCATATCAACCTCTAGATCAGCTAAGTTATTTCTAACTCTCTTTGCACTTTATGGTTTTACATATCTAATTTCTTAGTTGTTTGGGTTAGTTTCTATATTTATTTACTTCTTTTATTTGGTATTATTTAATCTTGTTTCTAGTTTAGATTAACTACCATACATAATATTCACATTTTAGTTAATCATTTTTGTGAACCCAACTACTTTAACATTTAGGATCCTCATTTTCCTCTCTATCATGGATCCCAAAGTTTCTCAAGTTCCCTTATTTGATTTACTTAAGAGATCCCAATTTAGATATGATTTTGTAAAATACCTAGACACCATGTATCTTGGTGACAATACGCCGCCACATGAAATAAGTCCTATATTCACTGCCTCTATTTGAAAAACTTAGTATTCCTCCATCTAATCAACCCCTATTGGAATCAATTAAATCTTTACATGCTTTATTCCAAGAAAACTTTAAGGCCATGGAATCAATGATTACATCTCTCAAATATGAAATTCACATCTTATGGATGTTTCTCAAGCACATGTTTGTTCTTTCTCTATATCTCATTCTCATTCTATGTCTTCTACATGTGATCATATCAGTAAGCCTCAATCCATACCATTACCAGAGCCTCACATCCTTAATTTCAATACTCAACACCATGACCTTCTTACTTGAGACCCTTACTCGCCACTTGATGACTTTACTTCACCTACTCATTATTATCCTCCTTATCTACTAGAAAAATATCAAGGTTTTATTATTACAATTATCATCAAATCAATGGACATAATGAAAATTATTTCCGTGCTTTACAATGAAGAATAAAAATCTTGAGCGTCAAGGATTTTTATTCATTCACTGCACAATATTTTGTTGCATTCCCATCTACAAATGATACATCCACATGGGCTCCTAAATTTGTTTCTTCTATGTCAAATGAGCATCATGTCACCATTTCTAATGTTCCCTCTTCAAACATTCAAGAACTTCCTAAACAACCACCTATCAAAATCAATATAAAACCTCCTCTCAAGACGTATAAAACATTACCAAGTAAAAGTACACAACCATCTCTCAAAATCAATCAACCTTATTACTCAGTAACATCATGAATACCACCAAAGCTACCACCGTTTAAGCTTTCTATTCATCCCACTCCACTTCTATTTCCTATTCATTTTGTTAAAGCCACTACCCCTCCACTCAAGTTATCTGTGACATCACCACCTCCATGTCCTATCGCATTTGTTACAAAAACTACTCCTTACATTGATCCACTTAGTTTCTTTTGAATAGGTTTCCATAGCTAAAATACTTAGGGAAAAAGCATTCACACACACCCCATTGATTTTAACATTAACACATCTCTCATTTGCTCATTATCATACATCAACCTCATAGTATCGGAATATTCATCACACATTTTAGCATCTACCATTACCTAATGAAAAACTCTTGTTCTTTGTTTCACACTTGACTATTGAGGGCATACTACACATGAACCTTAAACACTACACAATAGATATTACACACTCGTGTTTATTCACACATATTTTATCATACATTTTACATGAAGCAATCTACATTAGTCTACATCATTTCAACATTTATGCATCTCTACATCATACATCATATTACTCTTCATCATACATGTATCATAGTCCTATTGTCTATGAATCTCACATTACATACTACTTATCATGCATATCGCATAATGACCATCTTCACACTATTAGGCTATCTACACATCTTGCATTACATTTAACGCATCACATATTTAGAAATTATACACATCACATGGTTTTATATTAACATCACACATACTACATTGTCTTCAACACACTTTACTCACCACCTTATGATGCACTTTAGTTCCTTGGTCCATACTCAACTTTTGAGGGTTTACAAATCAAATAAACCTCATCATACTTACATGTTCATCATTCGACCTTATATCATGTGACATTTTAGGTTAGTGATATACACAATAGGCTAAATGGTCACATATTTCTTCATCTTGTGGTGGTATACACTTTAGGCTATGTCACCACTCCCTCTATTCATCTTGTAGTGGTATATGCTTTACGATACATCACCACTCCCTTTATTCCTCTCATAGAGATATATGCTTTAGGCTATATCATCACTCCTTCAATCATCTTATTGTGATATACGCTTCAGCTATAGGGTCACACACACATCATATGTAGGTTACATATCATCAATACACATACACATTCATCACATTGAGATATATACAACACACATTTTGACCACTTCCAGATGAGGCAATATCATTTATGGTTCATTCTCGAATGGTGTTATGGAATAATAAATTAACCTCAAAGTGCATATACTTCCATTCACTTAGGAGGCATGCAGCTCCTATCATCCATCTCGCATTCCATTCCACCCATCCACTAGGTATGTTGCATATCTTGGTTGTTTTTATTCTTGTTTACATCTGTTTGTATATGGTCATCTTATTACACATTCTAGTTAGATTTATTTTATGTCATTTATGTATACTATACACACATGCATTTTCTTATTTATGATCATAGATACGGGTATTTTGCACATAGTATGGATGCTCGCCTTCTACCCACCCTACATTGGTTGTTGGGGGCATCCACATTTATCTCTCATAGGTGTTATTGTTTCATTTTATAATTAGAACTATATATTACATGGTTATACATGCTTTTGCAATGTTGGTTTTTTTTTTTTTAACATACTAATGGGTGCTTCATGTATAACATTTGTTCATGGATTACTTGCTTATATGGTAATCTGCTTTTTATACTTGTTTGTATACTATTTTCTATCAGTATGTGGGCCTTTCCCTTTTTTGGTGTGCACACTTGTTTTTGTATGTTACCATGATGGAATTGTGTGTTTTGCGACATCGTGAGTGATGTCCTATGTTTGCAAGCCCACTTTTGAGGCTTAATTTGTCTTCTTGTGTGTTTACATTACTATATTGCTGTATCTTATACACTATTTCAATAATCGACATATTATCTTATACATGCATGTTTTTTTGTACTAACACTTGTCTTTGACTAGCCTCATTTTTTCATGCACCTTGGTCTCTATTAAACGAATTCCTTTCCCCCAGTAGGGCGAGTTACAAAGTTCATGTTGTTGGTCCTCTTTTGGGGTCGTATCCTCCTATCACCAAAATTACATGTTCCCTCAAAGAGGGGGGATCATTTGGGGTTTACATATTATAGAACGCTTATATACCAGTTCAATTTCCACCCTTGGTATTGTGGGTTATATAGCGAGTGGGTTCAGACCAGTCTATGAATCCCCTACACAACGTATTTTACACGACATGGTTATCCTTAGCATTCTAGGGAGAAATTACAGGTTAGAGGACATGGTGGATTTATTCTCTACACTACTTAATCCAATTACTTTGGATTTTCCAAACAATTAGGAAGTATAGATATCTCTTCATACAACTTCAGGGAACTAGTTAAATATTGGAGAATAATGAAACTTTCTCTCTACACTTCTTTAGCTAGGGTGGTGTGAGATCACCTAAAAAAATTGGACTACATAATATCCTTCTACACTTTTCTCTCGATATGGACCAAGTTCACATGTTCCATTTTTCATTTATGTACTTTACATTTAAATGCTTTCACATACATATACATGCATATTTTACATGTATTTTTACAATGTAAACTTTCTTGAAAGATGCTCTAAACAACCCCAAAAATAGTCTTCATAAATAGGGAACACTTTTCCCTTTTTCAAATCAAACACGACCTTAAAATATCAAGGATATGTATAAAAAATCAGGGGCTAAAAATAATGTCAATTTATTTCTCAACTCCATTAGAAAATCTTGCTTTAAACCTAACTTCTTCATAAATAAGCTATTTCAGGTGGGGCCCATTTACTATCACATTCTCTAATATAGGTTTTTGGAAATATGTAAGAGTCCTCTACAACATCCAATCATGACATTTGAAAAAAACAAGATAGACTCACTATTCTTCATTTTCTCCAAGTCACTTCTAGGTAAGGTTTAACTAGGGTTTCAAAGCAACTTACCTTCTTAAAGATCGTTCAAAAATGTGACAATAAAACCACATCATTATTTTCTTAAAACCATAATAAGTGACCTATTATTCTATGAAAAATATATCTAGTCCCCATGCAAATTGTATAATTCATAGTGAGCATAAGAAGGTCCACTTTTGCTTCAAAATCACGCTCAGAATTAACTTTGATTTTACCAAAACTTGTATATCTTCAAAAATATTCTTCACCTTGACTTGAAAATTTTCATGAATAATTATATAGAACTTATATAACTTTCAATACTAGCCTCATAGCCCAAAAAATATGAAACTCTCCAACCAATCTCATATACTTGTGCTTACTTTCCCATTTGTCATTGTTTTCTTCCCAAGGACCACGTAAATGCACTATATCACTAAATACTCATATAAAACTCACCAAACACCTCAGGTAAACTTCCATCATGTTGAAACCATGCTCCACCATGACTGATTGGCTCCAAATTTCAAACCTTTGTCTCATTCTACATGTTCGAGGGCTAGAAAGAAACCTAAAATGACTTGAGTCATCCATGAAACCACATGACCTAGCCATATTGACCTCATGCAGACCCATAAACATATGTAACACACCTATATTACCATTTATGACCTCATGAAAACATCCAACCGACTAAATATATCTCATACCATGACTTTTCCTAGCAAACCAAGCTCTAAGACCTCATAGGACTCACCAAACATGGACACTACTAATAAACCTTCATGTTTAACCATTAACTAACACCACATGGAGAATCATAAAGTACCATGACAACCTTTTTCATCAATGGAATTAACATCAATGACAACATAAACACACAATGGAAAACATGTTAGTCTAGAATAAGATTATATGACCTTACTTAGGACTGTATGAAGTTAGTATAGTTGATGAGGTATGTATATTATATGTCAACCCCTCATTCAGGTATGTGATTCCAATGTCATACTATTTTAGTTATGTGAATACCTATTTTTTCCTAAGACAATCAAGAAACTAAGTTATAGATTATGGTTAATGGTTGATAATTCATAAAGCTTTGTTATAGGTCCAGATTTGGATATTGTTTAGAGTTCTATAAAGATATGAATAATTTTTAAAGGTATTCTTAGAGGTTTTAAAATTTTATGATATCATGAAAATATGCATGGTCTGAGGGATGTATGAAAAGTTCTTTATCATCCTTGAAAAATGAATAAGTAGGATTCAAGAGGTGTTGTATGTCCGAGGGAGAGCTATATAGATCTATGACAAAGTTGAGAAGGACATAAAAGGGAGTATGAAATGTTGTTTGATATCTTGAAGAATGGTCTAAGTAGACATTTGGTCCTTGAAGCATTTTGAGTACTCTAGGTAGCTTGATGATGTAGAAGATAGAAAATAGGTTCTCTAAGTTGAAAGTTAAGAGTTTGAAGATAGGGATCTATGTAGAAAGTTGCTTACAAGTCATGAAGGTACATTTCCATTATCATAATTTTGTTGAAAGTAAGTGAAGGTTTTTCATGGTGGATTCTTGAAAATTTAATTGTGTTGATGCCTCAATACTATTCATTTTGTGTTACAAGAAAATAAAGAGCTTTAAGAATGGTTTATAAGGTATGAAAATAATTTTACACAAATTGATATGAAAAATTGCGCTTATAAGATGAAAAAAATTTCTCCAAGTGTTATATGTTGTTGATAGGGTTATTCCCAAGGTGTGTATAGTCATTTTAAGGTTTTTATTGATGCTTTAAATTTTAATAACACTTGAAATAGAGCATAAGGAAGATATAACAATATATGATTGTTTATAAGTATAGATTAAGGACTTGATAAGGTCCTTTAGATCTAGAATATGTTGTAGATTTGGTACAAGGTACTAAGGATGATGACATTAGGGTAAAAGTAGAAAATCATGATGAAATATGTGCATGTGTACATCAGAGTCTATGTGTTTGATATCCGGTAAGATCTGATACTTTCCATGTAAATTTCATGAAGAATTTTGAGTTATATTTGTTGAGTAATCATCATGAAGAGTATGTAAGGAATGTTTTTGAAGTTTGAAGTTAGTTTCCATCTCATGATAGGTCAAATAAATATAATAGGATGTCATGACATTACACAATGTGAGGACTCATCTAGGTTATGATGAAGTAATCCCTTATTCCCAAAATCAATTAGATGAAGTCGGTATTTTGTGTTAGCTAAGAAAGAGGATTTTCATGATTGTGGAGTGGTCAAGATCTATGAAATCCATGGATAAATGTTTCATATTATTGCATGATGATTGAAGGAATGTGTTTCATGTATGATTCAAGGTATTTATATTGTTTCTATCTCGATAAAAGTTCAAGATAATGCTTCTTGATAGTATTAGTTGGAAGAACACTGAGCTTAAAGGTATATTATTCAAAATCATGTATGAAGAGTCTTGTTGAGGTCTACGTTGTTTTAGAAGTATTAATATGTGAGTGCACTATATTTGAGAATAAGTTGAGATGACACTATGTTATGATATCATCATTAAAGAGACAAAAAAATTGGGTTCTAGTAGTATGTGAAGGATCAATATAAGAATCGGGGAGCATGAATGAAAGGAAGGTTTGAAGTCAAAATAGTCTGTTTTAAGACTCAAAGGCATATGGTTAACAGTAACATGGTAATAAAATGTAAGGTTGTATGATTAACTCAACATGATGTTGAAATGATAGAAGATGCATGACTGGTAAATTATCTTGATAGAAGATAATGAAAATTGTATATTTGTTGAGGTGATGAGTATATCAGAAGGAGGAACCTGGTACAGTCATGATAGTGTTGATAAGGTAGTATTAGAAGGTTTGTAATTTCTCGAGGGAGATGTGACGAACTAGGTGAGTTGTTGGTATCACAAGGAAGGTAAGATATGTATGCTTTGAGTTATATATGATTTTGCATGAATTTTAGAATCATTTAAGATATTGTGGAGAGTTGTCAATACTTGACAAGTGTGAAGTTAATGTTATTATGCTAAGGTTGAGGTAAGATGCTTTATCATCTTGTTTAAAGGAAGAATTTGATGTTCTCACTCAAGAAGGCATGTTAGTAGGAGTTATGAAGATGTGTGTTAAGTCAAGATTTCATTGAAATCTAATAAGTTGTTTCTTTCTTTCGGTATGATAATTTTGGTCAAGTGGCATAATTTTTATTTTGAGAAGTTCTTGATTAAGTTCAGGGCCAATTTTTGGAAAGTATGCATGTGTTGAGGGGGAACAAAGTTGCTCAAAGAGTCAAAGTCAGATTGAGATGAAGAATGGATGTTTTCATGTTTGGTTGATGTTCCAACCAAGTGGAGATCCATAATGTTGTCAAAATAACTTATTTCACATATGTTTTATTTTTCATTAATGTCGAAATGGGGATGATGAGATGAGGACATGTGTATCCCTTAGGGGAGTTTGAGTCTTGTGTGTTTTGCCATCAATGGGTTTTCCATCAATGAAAAAGGGGTGATTGTTGGCATTGTGTTGTCATTGATGTCAAATTATGGTATTTTTAGTTTTTCATTAAGTTGTATCGATGTCAAAAGGTGTATTGAGCATGGAGGTTTCTTGTCTTGTTGAGATTGTATGGTGTTAAATAGGTTTTTGAGAAGTATAGTGACATCTTCAAGTGTGATAATGGATTTAAAAGTTATGAATAGTGTTTTCATGATTTAGTGGAGTGTGATGAAGGTCATTACATGTGTGCAAGGTAGATAAGATGATGAGTTGGTTAAATTTAGTGAAATAAACATGTTTCAGGTGCTTGTGTATGAGGCATATAAAGAAATTTGAGGGAAGTCATGTTGAAATGAAGCATGTAGCACTTGTCTATGTATGGTGAGTGCATTGGAGCATGAATATGATGTGTTATGAAACTTAAAAGTGTCTTAGAGTGTTTATACATGTGTTATACTAAGTTTTTAGATTTTTCCTAAATCTAACCTTTGAGAAAATTAACCATGGTGTAGTGGAGTGAGAATGTCTAGGAATATTTTTGTAAAGGTGAGCATTGGATATTTTTGTAATGTTTAGGTGATTGTGTGGTCAAAATTTCTATACCTAATGTTGAATATTTTGCAAGTTATGCCATTTTTACTAAAACTAAGTTGTGAAGGTGAGAAACCAAGGTTAAATTTTGACTTTTTGATGCTCGTTGGGGAGTGTGCACTTTGCACGGGAAAAATATCCTAGGGGTAGTGTAATAGGTAAGTTATGAATATTTTCTAATTAGAATGAGGTATTTTTATCGTCATTGTTTTTATGAACAATCATTAAGAACAACCCTCTTAAAGACCTACCTAAGAAGTAACTTAGAAGAACTTGGTGTAGTGGCCCAAAATTGATTGATTTTGTAAATGTGATTATTGGAGGTTATAGAGAACTCTTCTAGATTTATTTTTATGTAATTAGAGGTTGTGATATTATGTGGGCCCCACTTAAATATGTTTATTTCTGGATTTTCAATTTTGGAAAAGTTCTCCATTGACCTAATGACTAATTTAGAATTTATTGAAGTATGGGAGGTCATGATAGTTTCAGTCATGGTTGAGAATTTATGAGGTCAAGTGTGCCATATTTTTGAGTACTAGTTTTTGAAAAGTTTGGAGCATCTGCTTGTAGAGATGTTTTAGAGGTACTAAATTATTTTTTTGGAATGATTTGCATTTAGTGATGATACTTGACATCCATTTATTTCCATTAATATATAACACTTGGGTTTTTGTTGATATTTGGTGATGTTATGGCTTGTTTTACGAGGACTATTTTTTTAGTGCTTGTTTGTGCATGCTCTTGAGAGGCTTCATGAAGAGAGATGATTGTTATGATTTTTTCATGATAGATGGAAGTTTCTTAAGGCTTAGACAACATGTCTAATTATTTTCCATGATTTGGTGTGTTGGCAGGTGTATGGTGAGTTTTTATTGATTTAAAAGGAATATTAATGATAAATTAGGATATAGGAGAGCTAGAGGGATCTTGGAGCGACTCGGAAAAGGCATAACAATTCAATGGCTGGAGAACCCCGAGTAATCTTTATATTTTTGAGAAGATAGAGGTAGGTACATGCAAGGTGTTGATGTGATAGGATACCAGGATGATGGAGTACATTTTCTAACATGCATATGAAGTTGAAATAGGGTCATAATGATGAATACAAGGGCACAAGAGTGGAATTAGTCGAGACAAACTCACTCAGATGCCTAATCCATATGCTTAGCTAGAAAAGTGACCTATAAAGGTTAAGTGAAGAATTTTGGATTTTGTTGAAGCATGGAAAATGTATAAAAACATATTATATGACATGTTCCAAGTGCTAAAATATAAATAACAAGATAGTCATGATGAGTTATAGTGCAAACTAGCCCAAATTACCTTATTTCAAGCACCCACATGAGGCTATGAAGAAAAATAATCTTAATAAAGGAAATACATGCATGATAAGTGATTAGGGACATTATCAATAGTCTAAATATGAAGCTAGAGGTCATAAATTAGTAGTTAGACACTTTCAAGGTTATTAACATGACTTCCTCTTCATAACAATCAAGTCTAGCATGCACAAATGAGATTGGAATATAAGTTACATGTATATTTATCAAAAATTATACATTTGAAATAAAGTTTATTACAACACACAACACATTAGTTTCATAATCATATATCATCTCTTTTTACATATAATATCATCATACTAACTATGTGTTACACATTCTATGTACTATACATTTCACTTAGCTTGTTACCCACCACACATGTACATTACATTTGTCATTATTATTTGATGCATATTAAATCAATACTAACAACATACAAAATCATCACAAACATTCTAATAATAATCACCAACTCATTCAAAATCATATGATGCCAAATAAATCATCACATATAAACAACACGAGTCCATACATAAGTAGAAAATACAATCATCACCGGGAGACAACTCCCTTACATCATATACAATCATGATAATCAAACCTCATCATCACTATCACTCAAAAGTACTATGCAAGACCTAGAACTAGATGCCTCACCACTCACTCTACGTCATTGTTCGCAGCCTCGATATTACTCCACTTGCCTACGCAATAAGGTATTCTCCATAGATTTCTCCATAAAATGATGTTGCAGTGACTATGTGAATCACACAAATACATCATGCGAAAAGGGCATCACCCAAAATATTATGGGCCCATCGAGTCTCCTCAAGTGCCTCATCCCTCTCGGCTACTAATACAATACATGTGGCTTCCACCATGGCTATTGGATCAAATAGATAGGCATGCTCACCTGTGATATCATCCAATCACACCAATATACATCCACCAAGGATTTTTATCGACACATTCCTCATCAAGTTACGTATGGATGTGTCGACTACTAGGACTAATACACATCACCTAAAAACAAACAACACCAATGTGTTAGGTAATCATTACAAAAACATAAGCCAAAAAACAACATACATAAAGTAACTATATGTTGATACTCACGCTCAACTACAACAAATGCCACAGGGTTTGGGATATGTTCTTCCCCCACTCTCCCTCCTCCTACATGTGGTAACCCCATTGGATCTATAAATAATGGGAACAATAATACCCATCGATGTGCCACCCACCATGAATGGTACTCCTTTGTGCTACCAACATCATCTGTGTCTATCACCTCTATCACTATATCTACCTCATTTGGACTAGGAGGTGCTAGCTGCTCTATTTTCCACCACGGCTTGGCCACATCCCTCCTTGGTACACTGATAGCTCTCAACCATATATATGGCTCTGGGCACATCCTAAGCCATACCAAATTGACACAATACTCTCTCAACCTAAAAATATCAGCCACACCAAAAATATATCCTCCAACCACATCATCCTCCGAATACATCGTAGCTCTATGACATCCTCAGACATCCTCCATAATCACAGTATGGTCTCCATGTTATGGCATTGGGTCCCATCTTATCTATCAATGCCCTATAGGTATCAATATCCATCCTACGCCCATGAATATTAATCCACCTCCTCATGAATATATCCGGCCTAGCCCACTCTACTCATGGGCCCCCAACTAGCCTCAACATTGTTATATGCTCATATTCCCACACATGTAACAATGTAGTATATCTTATACCTCCTTCATGCTCACCATGAGTGAATCAATAAAAATCTCTATATAGGTGGGCTAACACACATTAGGCCTACATAAAATAGTACTCTCCTCCTCTATAAATCAGCATATGTCATGCATCTTGTACAATATTCCCACACAACCTCCATCCACCGCTATAGACAAAGCAATGACAAAAACTATGAACTTATTGAAGCATGGAACACTAGACCTCAAAATAACATCTAGACCGATGTGCACCTCAACGGTGTTCGAGTCCCTACAAAATAACATCTCATTGCTCACATATGTCTATCCATTTCTTCCAATGGTATCACCTATACCATCTCCCTAAAGAACTGTAAAACCATAATATATAATACACATTCTTCATTTTCACTATCATCTCCCATGTAGGAAACCAAAAATTACACATGTTTTCAGATCATCTGTCATATAGTGTAGTCAACAAATGAATAATATGGGGTGTATCCCCTTCCGTACTATTTTCCATAGGACAACATGGTCCATAACATCCCAATAATCATCAAAAATACCTAATCTAAGCAATGTACTCAAATGACACCCACCGCAAAAAACTCCTCGAGTGGATATAACTTTGCATGGCATAAAAAAACAAGATGTGTTAGAACACCTTACAGATAAAAATAAATTCAATTATCACATTTATATCCATTAAAAATATAATTTTTATCATTCTAGACTAGATACAAACATTCTAGACTAGGGCCTAGATATAGGGACTGGAAACCAAAGAGTAAGACACCGATGCCTGAGATATGTGCATTATTAACTATAATTAGAATAAAATAAGTAGGATTCTAAGATATCAATCTAATATAGGAGGACATAAACATTTTATATAAATGCACAAAAATATATAAAGTAATTTAAATAATTAAACTATAGTAATGAAACCCTAATATGCAAGGAGAAGGTAAGGAAAGAACTCAACTAGTTGTAGATGATTGTTGCAGAGTGTCACAGTTTGAATAGAAATTATAGAAGCGGGAAGGGATACACAGAGGTCTCAAAAAGGGTGAATGCGGAAGATCTAAGTAGACTGGAGCAGCCAACAGAGAAACCCGGTCTCTAAAAATATTAGAACTTGATTATTTCAAGGCCGAAAGATGACATGTTATCTTCAAGTGTTTGTCACATTAGATTTTCTAAATTGTGCCAAATGTATCAAATAATGGAAGATGAAATGAAAACTTATAAAAGGAAAAAGAAGATATCAAAACCCTAAAAATAAATATCTAGAATGAATGGGTTGGATTTACCTCACCAAACAATAGTGGGCATACTAAACTAACCTCTTCACTACATTTTAGACCCAAATGTATTTCGCATGTGTGTGTGTGTGTGTGTGTGTGTGTGTGTGTGTGTGTGTGTGCATGTCATGCCCTAGGTTCTCTTGTTCCATTCACATTATGTGAAATAGTGAGAAATAACTAAATGTATAAAATGTAATAGCATGTGTGCATGGAATAGAATAGAATCCCTCCCCATATGAAGTGTATTTTGATGTAAATATCCTAGCCTTGATGCATGGAGCTATGTGGATGAAAATGATGCAATGAATATAGCTATAGATGGAGTGATAGTAGTAAGTCATGGTAGGACCCTCAATATGGTCTCATAACTTTATATTTATAGGGTTCTCTTGATCTATTTTTGTAATTAACCACCAACTATGAAAAATATAAGGATGAAAAATGGCTAGAAAGAGCCCAAAAAGTGGTAGGAAAGTAGAAAAGGATTAGGGTGCCCTTGGTGGAACTAAGGCACCTCGGGGCATCCTAGTATAGACCTAGGCACACCGGTTTAGGATAAAATGGAGGGAAAGTGTCAAAACAAAAATGGCATGTATATAAAAATGTGTGGGAATGATGAAATAAAAGTAAAATAAGATGGCCAAAAGATGGGATTAATTAGTACTTTCTTCACTCAAGAACCTTCTAAATAGTAGTATGAGACTAGGCTAAATAATGTCTAAAGTGCATGATTTTATGACTACAATTTTCCCCACTTTATGTTTTTTAATTTGAAAGCTCGGTAACATAAAGTAGATAGAATTACGTACCTGATATCCATGGAGAGTGTAGTAGAAACACGCTGAAGGACTAGACTCAAGTATGGAATGACAAAAAGAAGATGGAGGAGTGTGGAATCTAAAGATGAAAAATGTGCATAGAAAAAGTGATGAGAGTGAACCTAGGGTGGAATGCATGTGTAGTTGATGTGGTGTGTAGTGTACCTAGATAGTTAGCAAAGAATGTGTTTTCATGGAATGTATTTGTTGATGTTGTTGTTTCCCCCAATTTGACTACTTATTTCTCATACGACCAGGACCTATAAGGAAAAATGATCACGTAGTCAAATATGTATGTCTGAAAAATTTCTATGTAAAATACACATGTGCATAGGAATGTAAAATACACAAATCTAAAATACACCAAATGAAGATGTAAATGGAACATGTACACCTGATCCATGTCAAGAGAAAGGGTGTAAAAGGATATCCTTTACTACTGCAAGTTTTCTGGCCAATCTCACGCCACCCTAGATGAAGAAGTGTAGGGAGGAAATGCTCTATGTCATCTAAGCTTTAACCACTTTTATTGAAATGTGTGAAGAGATCTTTATAGAATCCTAGTTTTTAGGTGTTCCAATGCCACTAGTTGAAGTAGTGTAGAGAGGCACACCCATTGTAACCCCTAAGCCTTTAACTACTTCTTATAAATGATAAGGACACCATCTCGTGTAAAATCCATTATGTATGGGGTTTGTAGAATGGTCTGAACCCACTCTTTGTATGTAAACCCATAATGCCAAGGGCAAAAAGTGCATTGTACTGAACCATTGTAACTACGTTGTTTTAGTAAGTAAACCCCCAAATGATGCCCCCTCTTTGGGGGCACATTAGACATCATTGATAGGATAATTCAGCCCCAAAAGAGGAAACCGCACTTCGAATTGTGTACCTTGGGTATTTCTTGGTAGAAACCAAGGCACATAAAAAAAAGTCTAGCCAAAGACACATGTAAAATAAAAATGCATGTATATAGAAAACATGTGTAAGCTATGCATACAATATTGTAAATGTAAACACGTAAGAAAAAAATTAATCCACACAAATTAGGTTGCAAATATGGGACATACTTCATAATTATGCAAGACACACAAGGCCATTATGGCCACAAACAATAGATAAGTGTGCACAAAATCATAGGGAAAATTCCGCATACAATGGAAAACAATAGCAGAAAAAGTAGAGGAAAAATAAACAAGTAGTCATGGAAATATGTATTCTTTGAAAACAAGTGTTACACATGGAACACCCATTAGCATGTTCAATAAATAACCAATATTTCAAAGCATGTATGATCAAGTAATGTAATATGTTAAGTACAAAATGAAACAATAACACTTACATGAGACGAATGTGGATGCCACCAAGAACTTGATGCAGAGGAAGGGTAGAAGGTGAGAATCCATGCCATGTGTAGGATTCATGTATCTAGGATCATACTAAACAAAGGTGTGAACGTGCATGTGTGAATGATATGGATAATGACATATAAGAAATCAATCTAACATGTGTCATAAAGTGAACATGTAAAACACTAGCAAATAAGAGTAAATGCCCCCAAGACAATGCACTATGTTGTGGATGGATGGAATGGAATGCAAGATGGAATGATAGGAGATGCGTGCTCCCTAAGTGGATGGAAGTATATGTAATTAGGTTCATTTTTTTCCCCCTCAACAGTCAAGAATGAACTGAAAAATAGAGTGTGTCATCGAGAAATGGTCGAGTAGTGTTGGTTATTTCTAAAGCACACTTTGTGATGAAGTGTATGTGTAGTGATGAGATGAAACATGTAGAAAATATGTGATTGAACCCTATAACTAAAGTGTATATCATGAATTTACAAAAGTATGAGTGATGATGTGGCCTAAATATATCACTATAAGATGAAAAGACCATGACGGTTTATCCCTAAGTGTATATCACTATAAGATGAAAGTATTAGGATGAATGATGATTTATCCCTAAGCGTATATCACTATAAGATGAAAGGATTAAGATGAGTGATGATTTATCCCTAAGCGTATATCACTATAAGATGAAAGGATTAGGATGAGTGATGATTTAGCACTAAGCGTATATCACTATATGATTAATAGTAAAGAGTGGTGATGTAACCTAGCATGTATACCACTACAAGATGATATAATGAGGGTGGTCATATAGTCTAAGGAATATACCCCTACGAGATATAAGAAGTGAGTGACGATTTATCCTAAAGAATATGTCACTAGCCTATGAATGTCGTAGGATGAAATGTCACATTGTGAATGTAAGGTCCATTTGATTTATAAACCTTTAGAAGTCGAGTATGGACCGAGGAACTAAAGTGCGTCATAGGGTGGTTATGAAAGCACGTAGAAAATAATGTAGCATGTATAATAATGAAATGACCATGTGGTGGGGAAGGTTTGTAAACATGTAATGTATAATATGTAATGTAATGTGTGATAATGTAGAATGTATGAATGAAATGTAAAGCTAGGCTCATATATAATGTATACTAGCGTAGTATGTAGAATATATGTACAGTGTATGATGTGAGTGTGTATTGGTTATGTGTGGATATCCTAATGATGTATGTAGTGTGTATGATGAGTAGTGTAGGACCCTAAAAGCATAGATGATAGAAATATCGAAAAAGTAGTGGAAAGGTATGATGAATGAATGTGGAAATGCCAAAATTTTGTAGACAAAATCATATGATGTTGGATGTGAAATGTGTGATGAAATGCAATGTGTAATGCCTAAGGTGTGGTGTGTGGGGTTCAGTGTAATGGTAATCCCTCAATAGTCAAGTGTGAACTGAAGCACAAGAGTGTGTCATCGGGTAATGGGGATGCTAAAACACGTGATGAAAATGTAGATAGAAAAATCCCATGATAAATTAGGTCTAATGGCTATGAATAATGAGAGGGGGAATGTGTTAGGTGTTATGCCCCCTCGTTAGTGTGCCAATAGACTATGTAAACTCATCAAGGAGATCATCATCCTCTGGATCAAAATCGAATGGATATGAATTAGTAACTTGGTAAGCTATAGTATTAGGTTGATCATGTAATGAGCCATTAAGACATAAGTGATACATGCCCATAACATACTCCTCATCGGTGAATGGAGGGAGTGGGAAATCATGTGTGTACCAACAAGTGAGATTTTGTGTATACCATAGGAGAGAATTGTTATAAATGATAATGTGTCTAAAATGTATAGGAAAGGATATGTATGTATGATCTGGATTTAGGGTGCCCCAATATAATCAATCCAATATTATCCTATTGTGAGTGGGGAAGTAGTAGGAGTGCATACAAGAAAAAAATCAAGATGAAATACATGAATCTCATTGGTGGATGTAACATGGACCAACCCATGATATAAGTGAGGGTGATATGGTGGTGGGAGAATACCAACAATGGAGAAACCTAAGTGAACTAAACCATTGTGTGTACATATGGTTTCGAGTGAAGTAGGATCTAATGGAATATGTTCCCAATATGAATCATGTATGAAAAGTGTGCAAGTGAATGGTGGGTAAACAGAAATGAGGATGTATATGGTAGAGTGATGTCCATGGATGGGAAAATCCATTAATATAGGATAATATCAACATTAGTAAGCGGTGTAGAAGGGATGAAATCTAGAAAGCAAATAGTACCATCAAGTGGTGGTAAATGTGGTGGTTCATCCATAGGTTGGGGGTCATTTGTAGTATTTATGCATGGAATAGGAAGACTAGTGTTGGAGCCTGGTCACAATATTGAAATGGATCACGGTCACGAAAAATGGTATATTTTATGCCCTTATGCAAGAACTTAACACAATTATGGAAAATAGACACAAAAAAAATTGCATGGCATGAAGCCATGGTTGACCAAGTAGATATTTATAAGAAAATGGGAAATCAAAAACAAAAAAATACCATGTGGATAGTCTTAGGACCAACAATGATGGGTAATGTGATATGACCAAAACATGGATGAGTGGAACCATCATAAGCACATAGTGAAATACTAGAGGGACTAATGTCATGAGAAGTGAGACCTAAAACTTTGAGAAATGGCATGGTACACAAATTAAGCTTAGATCTGTTGTCAATTAAAGTTCGCTTAACAATGACATTATGCATATGGAAGATAATATGTAAGGGCATATCATTGTTAAAAGTAACATAGTCATTATGAGGAGTGGATGGGAAAGTAATATACTGAGAGAATGAGTTTGCGAAGTATTATAGACTATGTCTAGATGAGTGTTGTTAGGAATATAAGTAGTGAGTAAAAGATTAATAATTTTAGCTCATAATTCGGGGTGAAGAAGTAAAAAGTCATGAATGGAGATAGCCATGATGAAGGAAGCCTAAAGAGAATGGGGATTGTAAGAGTGTGTAGATCGAGTCAGGTTCACCAAAATGATTAACTAAAATTAGAATAAACTAAGTAGTATGATACTATAGTCAATCTAATATAGGAGGAAAAAACTTTGTAAATAAATTCACTAAAATGGTATAAAGTAATTTAAATAATTAAACTAATAGAAATTAAACCCTAATATGCAAGGATAAGGTATGGAAAGAACTCGGTTGGTTGTAGATGATGACTGTCAGAGAGTGTCACAGTCTAACTAAAAATTCCAGTAAGTAGGAAAGGATGCACAAAGGTCCCAAAAAGGGTAGAGTTGGAAGATTTGAGAAGATTGGAGCACCCATAAGGGTATTGGGGTGCCCTGGTATGTATAAATAGGCACTCTAGTCTCTGAAAAGATCGAACTTGATTCTTTCATGGTTATAAGATGACCTATGACCTTCCCTGTCTTTTTCACTAGATTTGTTAAACTTCTCTAAATGCATCAAATAATGGAAGATGAAATGATAACTGCAAAAGTGAAAAGCAAGTATCAAACCCTAAAAATAAAGATGTAAAATGAATGGATCAGGGATCGACCTCATTTGCCCGCCACAATAGTGGGCTTACTAAACAAGTGGTGTACTAAATTTTAGACCCAAATATAGTTATGGTTTGTGTGTGTGCATGTCATGCCCTAGGTTCTCGTGTGTCGGTGGCACTATGTAAAATAATGAGCAAGAATTAAATATATAAAATGTAATAACATGTGTGCATGAAGTAGAATAGAATCCCTACCCCTATGAAGTGTATGTTGATGTAGATATCCTATCCTTAATGCATGTAACTATGTGGATGCAAGTGATGCAATGGATACAACTCTATACTTGAGTGATAGTAGTAAGTGACGTTAGGAGCCTTAATATGGTCTCATAAATTTATATTTATAGGGTTCTCTTGATATAACTTCATAATTAACCCCAATGTGGTGACTAGGAATAAGATAAGAATGAAAATGGATAGAAAGAGCCCAAAAAGTGGTGGAAAAGTAGAAAAAGGATTTGGGCACCCCAAGTGGGACCAGGTGCCCCATGGCACCCTAAGTACAGGCTAAACACCCCAATTTAGGCTTAAATGGTGGGAAAGTATCGAGAAAAACTAAACATGTATGTATAAATGTGGAGGAATGATGAAATAAAAGTAAAATAAGATGACCAAAAGAAGGTATTAAATATTAATTTCTTCACTTAATAACCTTATAAATATTAGTATGAGACATGGCTAAATAATGTCTAAAGTGCATGATTTTGTGACTATAGTGCACTTGTGTCCCGTGGGTCACTATTTCCCTCACCACTATTTTCCAGTGTCCAAAACACTACGAAAATCAAGAATCTCCATTTTGTAAAAATTCACTAAAAATGACTACTACACCCTACATTTTTTTAAAAGAAGGCACTTACACACTACACAACAGTGTGTGTGACACTACGACATTCATCGCCCTCTCAAATTGGCTAGAGGTGTTTTTCTCACTTGAGACATTTTTCACTTGCTCTAGATTCAATCTCAATCACGTAAATAACAAATTAGGTGACTAAACACTTTTTCACCTTACTATTTATAGTTACCTTTTTATCATCCACTTTACTATAGTCATTATTTCACGCTTTTTATCACTACTAATACATAATAAATGATTTTCATCATACATTGTGTGATTTTACTCCGATCTCGCATCCTATTTGTGGTGTTCTTATCAAAATTCCACCTATCACTATATGGAACACATTACATGCGCATTAAATCTACTTCGACATACACATTTTTGTGATTTTTATCATTTTTCTATCTATTCTGTATATACTTTCGGCTTAGCCTCTATTCTTCTCATCACCTCCCTTTCACCAAAAGAGGGGCATATCATTAGGGTTATCTTATAATTCTCCTTATATGTAATCACATATTTATAACACTACCAATTTGACAAATTCCAAAACACTTACTAATTCACTATCTAAAATTTCACCATAAATTCCCCTAATGACTTAACCTTGACCAACAAATATACAATTTTTCTATGTGATGCTTCACCACTTCCCCTAATGACCTAACCTAGGAAAATAAATGATTACAAATATTTTTATCCGGTACTTCACCAACTTTTATTGATTTCCCTAATTACCTAACCTATGGGGACATAGCATAAAATCTCTTTATGAGTAACTAAACAAAACAATAAATGAATCAATCAATGCATTCAAAATTTTAACAATCAAAATCACACCACTCAATCAATACAATTAAACACAAGAGGCCTCCCGATGACCTAACTTTGGACTTACATGTGTTACTTTCCCGTGATGACCTAGCTTGGGAGGTTATTCTACATTTTGCACTTGCTTCCGGATGACCTAACTTGGAAGCCATCATAAATTTCACGTTGTTTCAAGATGAACCAACTTGGAAGTCATCACATTTCAGTAACACCCATGGAGTGGAGTCAAGAGTGTATTTCCTATGCTACTCCTATTCAAGTCAACTGTTTAATTGAAATTATCTAGATCCAAAAACCACAAATATTTTATTTGAGTCCATCTGTAATGGCTAGATATTAAGGATGTAGTTAGAGATTGGAGGACAACACACTTTTATCCCTAAAATCTTCCTCTAATGATAGGATGCCAAAATCCTCGAGTTAATAATTAGTATACATGTTTTTAGGTTGGGAACCGATCACTCCTTACCCCATCTCATCATCATCATACAACATTTGAAATCATAAATAACACATTTCTATCATCACAATTATTTAGTTCACTTCATCACAACAATATGCTTTTCATTATTTTGGATGGATTAACACGTTTATCTATGGTTCAACATGCTATGTGGTTCTATCAAAGACACTTCTACTACATATATGTGCATTCTATTACGACATGGGCATCTCTAACTTCTCTCAAGTACACATGTCTGATCTAATTTATGTCACCAAGCTTTCCACTCACCAACATAAAGTGGGGGAAAATGTAGTCACAAAATAACACACTTACTATTACATTTTTACCACCAAGTATGTTATTTTATATATGGATCTTGCGTAAGAAGAGTATTCACTAATGGCTCATCCCTTAGTCTTATCATTAGTTAGTTGGTCATTATCATCACTTGTTTGGAAAAATTGTCAATTGTTTACACAATTTCATTCATCTCTCAGGAGGTCTTAGCTATCATCATTTGGTCATTTTTCATCTTTAGTCTTTGCTAAGGTTCCTATAAAGGTGTTGGGGGCCTATCGATGCCCCAATCCTCTTTTTGGGAACCCCATTCCTAGTTGCACTTTATTCACATTTAGAATTTCAAGGTTGGTCTTTATGGTTTGTTATCTCATTCCCTTAGGTGCTAATAAGAATTATCAAGCCATTAGTATTGAAATTTGAACAAGAGATCCCTATATAAACATAACATACTCATTATCTTATGGAAGAACATTCTAGTATCACGATTTAGATATCTACTAAGGCAAAGGATTGCATTTGGGCATCTTCTACATTTTCATCACACAAGAATAGGGGAAAGGGTTGTATTCATTCTATTCCATCCACCATTTTCATTTTTACATCTAGTTATTTCCCCCTACTTCTGTGTCATTGACGTTAGGGAACCCTAGGCACACAATTACACACACAAGCACACAAAAGTACATTAGGTCTAGAATGAAGTAGAGTGCTTAGTCATTAGTCCACCATTATGGAAGCTAAGATCCCTCTAAATTCTTTTACATCTTTATTTTTAGGGATTTGATGTTTTGTATGGGGTTTTGCGGGTAAGT
The DNA here is from genome assembly GCA_018340775.1 of Taxus wallichiana var. yunnanensis. NCBI lineage: Eukaryota > Viridiplantae > Streptophyta > Pinopsida > Cupressales > Taxaceae > Taxus > Taxus wallichiana. The sequence continues at coordinate 569,187,394 of CM031242.1, read as the reverse complement.
CTTCATCAAACAACTACATCCATATAAGTGAAGGTATTGTGACAACAAGTGACCAAGATGAAGATATTATAGATACCTTGTAACATTATCAAATTCAAATCATGAGCTTATCTATAGATTAGGGCATCTATATTATAGAACAAAGTGCCTACAAGTTCTTAAATCCTCTCCCGTGCACCCCAAGATGAAAGAAATATCTTCACTTGTTGCAATTTCTGGGTAACATCATCATTACCTTCCCATTCCATACATCATCCCGACTATTCCTACACATAGTGAGGTAAGTTAAATTTTAGGATGGTATCCCATCCCTTCCTATCTCCATTATTTCATTTCATTTAAAATATCAAACAATATTATTTAACATTTACATTCCATTTATTTCGATCATCTCATTATTGCTACTAGTATAGATTAACATAACAAAATACTTATTTTATTTAATCAAAAGAGAAAAGGAAGAACTTATTTTCCAACACAAGAAATAAATTGATGCAAAAGATAAATAAACTTGAAGGTGAAATAAAAATAAAGAAGAGACACTCAAGGTGTCCCATGAGATATTCAAATACATGTATCCTTCCAATGTCTATGTTTTTTCCTTAAAATAACAGATGTCACAACTCAAGCTGATGTGTGTATGAACTCGACATGACATTTGACATTAGTTGAGCTAAGATATTCTTTAGGTTTTACCTCAACAACCCTCATAAAACTTATCTTATATTTTTTGAAATCTACATGTATAACTATGCTCTTGAGTATGATAGGGATTAGATCTTAGTCCTATACATTGGATAAGTTCTAGTTAAAGAAATTTTTTCTTATTTTCTCAATGAGTTGGATAGAGAGATATAAATGGAGGACTATGGTCAGGGATGAAGCTGGTAACACTAAAAAATTTTAGATCAATATGGAAAGTATATGAAAAAGACAGAAATTAGAAGAAGGGTATGATAGATGAGGAAAGAATCTCATGAGGAGGTTAGAGATATGATTAAAGAGAATGAAATTTAGATAGTTCAATCTTGTAGAATGCACTAGAATGAAATGTATCCTTAACTAAAATAGAAGGAAATACATTCATACCCTTACATGATACCAAATATAAGAAGAGTTAATGCATACATTCATATTGCCACTTTGGATGTGTAAAAATGGTTCCCAATTTTTTATCATCCCCCAATACCACATTGGTTAGGTGATCAACCGTTGACTAAAATAATACAATACATAGTCATGAAAATTCTTAGGATGAATGGAGGTTACTTATTCACAAAACTAGAAGGGATGTATATCTTTATGAATGGATTTTAGATGAGTATGCAACACCATTTCGTTATAATCTAAGGAAACTTAAATGAGGACATTGATGAAATTAAGCCTAGGAATGTGATGAGTTTATTAAATTCCTTTTATAAAAACTCATCCTTTGTATGTTTGTTAAGTAATTGAGACTATGTCCTTGTATTTCACTATCATACTATTGAAAATCATCACTATGACTTGAAATTATTGATATAATATTGATTAATATAATTATTACTAGTTAACTTTATTTTGTGGTACTTTGAGAATGCATTTATTCTTATGGTTGCAATAAGTTGCTTAAATGATAATATGTGTGATGTCACTATTTTTTTGTATGCAACTTGTTATATGTAGAAACATGTATGCAATGAAAGGACCCATCCATAGTAACTCATCCACAACTAAAGGACATGTTTTCAACAACTATGTATAGCCAAACAAAATCACCTATAGTAAAGGAGACAAGATTATGAAGATCTCTTAGAATGAAAAAGATGACACTCCAAGTATGTATGTGTTGTGGAAGAGGAATTTATAGACTAGACCATGAAAACTAGGAGGTAACTCAGCTCTAGATCTTGTTATTCATCGCAACTTAATGAGGAACTAATTGATTGAATTCGTGATTTGAGAAATGATTGATTAAACTAATTGGGAACCTAAGTTATGTGTTTTACTTATAAACATCTATTGATTAATTTTTTTGCATGCATTAAATCTCTATATGATCTCTTAGAGATCTTTTACTTGATTTGTTTGAAATCCTATTTTAACTCTACTTCTCACATTCTGCGCAAAACAAGGAATATAAAAGATAAGGATTAATTTTGTTAGAATTTGAGGAATCTAATAAATACATATTCAATCAACTTACATATTACATAATGCTACAATAAATATTTAAATAAAGATTACATCATAACATAAGTAAGTAAAAAATACTTACAGAAATAAATAACACATGTGACACAATATTTATAGTGGAAAACCCCAATAGGGTAAATAACACTTTGAAAATAACCTTTTACTTCAAGAAATTATTTTACATCCAAAGAAGAAGATTACCTCTTCCTTTGAAACCCTATTTACCAAGGGTAAAACCAAATCACTTGATTTGCACAACTTTGATATATTTTTGAATATATCAAATTAGAAACTAAAGTATTTTTTATATAAGGTGATTGGGTATGTCTCCCGACCAACCTGTTCAACCTGAAATGGTTGACAAATACACCTAGGTTTATAATATTTAATATTAGAAATATAATCATTTCATGATATTAAATATTTAACCTAAAGTATATACCTAGGTTAGCATATTTAATAATAGAAATATAAATATTTCATATTATTAAATATTAACCTATATATTAGTGATGGACCCATATACATTAAAGGTTGGCCAAACCACTTAATCATTATGTTCCAACACTCCCCTTAATGTTAAGTGGGATAACATAACATATGTCAATAGATTAGCTGCCCGTGGTACACTACAGGATTTACAATCCTTAAACCATAAATGTTTTAGAATAACATATTGGTTTGAAGGAATTATAACACCTTCATCATACTCAATTTACCTTTTGGTACAAAAGGATTTGGAATCCCAAAGATCATCCCATGATCAGTGGCTAAGTATGATTTGTGAGTTTTACATGTTCTCACAAGTTCTCATAAAAGGTTATTGAACCCAAGCATATAGGAGCCTTTTACAACCAAGGACCTCCTTCACAATATGTTTGTATTGATGTTTACCAATAAACTCAATAAAACTAAAGAGTTTACTAAAGACCACCTTTAAGATCTTTCTACACTTATTTCTCAAAAAGAATTTGAGGAGGTATATATGCCCGAAGGTCTTTTTACACTTTCCCAAAGGTCTTTTACAAATGCCTAAAGGTATTTTTACAAAAACCAAGTTCCATTAGGAGGTGAAATTGTCATGCACACTCCCCCTCAATGGAAACTCCAACAATCCAAGATTTTCACGAAAGTGACAAAACTTTACAGCACTTAGGGACTTTGTGAAGATGTCAACAACTTGCTCTTCAGTCAACACGAACTTGAGATTTATTTCATCACTTAGTACCTTCTCATGGGTGAAGCATATATGTATCTCAATGTGCTTCATCCTTTGATTTTGAACTAGATTCTTAATCAAGAGTAATACAACTCTAAACACCACATAGAAGAGGAATACTTCCGTTAGCTTCCATGTTAATCTCTATCGGCAGTTGTTGTAGCCACATGGATTATTTACTTCTTCCATTGTACTTCTCTACCTTAGTAGAAGAAATGGAGACTGTTGATTGTATTTTTTGTTCCAAGTAATGGTTCCTACACCAAAAAACATGAAAACATATCCAGTATATTTTATAACACAACATCAGTATGGTTAGAATTGGAAAATCCATATAAGATAGCATTTTCATTCTTATTATTATGCAACCCATAATTTATTTTTCATTTTAAATATATAAAAATTCTTTTTGCAAGATTCCAATGATCTCTAAAAAAGGTTCCTACATAAACCTTGAGGTAATTCCTACCAGTATAGGAAATATCGATCTAGTTATAGTTAGATAAATCAAACTATCAACTAACATCATATATAAAATAGGATCAAGCTTTTTCATATGAAAATTTAGGATAAATATTTATTCCAACTTCCATTGAAGTAGAAAATGGTTTACAATCAATCATAAGAAACTTTTTCAATATAATGGTTGCATATTGTGTTTTTAAAAATAATAATAGAATGAAATACAATCATACAAATAACATGATGTGAGAGACCTAACTCATTCATTTCAAAGTACTTGCTTCAATATCTCTTTAATCCTATGAATTAAATCTAAAAATGAGATAACCATAGGAAATTTTTGGACAAATCTCTTAAAAATTCCCTTTGAAAGAGATTTTCAGGTTTTCAGGTTTTCATTGCATGAAAACATGTTTCTTATGTTACATGTCTCATGTTTCCCAAACCCAAAACCTGATTATCCTAAGTCCATTATGTTAGGTTTTCGAACTTCCAAGCATCAAAACATGCTTTTCCAAAGCATGTTTTATGCCTCATGTTCCCCAAAACCTGAAACCCGATTGCCTAACCATTGTGTTGGGTTTTGGAACTTCTAAGCATCGAAACATGCTTTTCCAAATGCATGTTTTAACCCAAACCCAAAACCCGAATTGAATCAAATCCTTTGTATCAAGTTTTTGATGCTCCAAGCATGATGACATGTCATTAATGTCCAGTTGTTTGGTAGTTGGCACACGTGTCAAGTGAGGTGTAATTAATGCTAGGTTATTATAAATAGTCAATTTTTCCACGTCATTTGTTACCATTCATTTTTGTTGCGTTGGATTTTCATTGATGCTTCCTCTACCTCCAAACCCGATCGAGCTTCCCGATTGATTTTGCCAACCATTTTTTATCATTTTTCAAGCTAGTTGAAGGTATTCTTCTCTTCTTTCTTTTTAGAATCTTTTTGGGTTATTTGTGAAGTGTTTTCTTGGGGTTTCCATTTCTTTTCCTTCTTCATTACTGTTTTAGGTTTTGGGTTGTTTTTCTTGTTTCTTGTCTTTTTCCATGAGGGCTCTTGTTTGAAATTTACCCCTAGGTTATTTACTTGTTTTTCATAGGTTGTAACTTGTGGATTTCAAAATGATTCTAAAATTCCTAAGTGATCATGAGGTGGGAATTTTTCATGTTCTGACACATCAGAAACCCGATATACTTGTTTCAGGTTTTGCAGGTGTTTAACATTTCACTCTTTCCACCTTGTTTCGGGTTTTCCTAGTGCTCGACATCCATCAAGATCCACAGTGTGTTGGGGAGTTCTACCTACTCGACATCCTCCAGTTTCTACCATTGTGTTGGGTTTTCCTACTTGTCCGACACTTCCTCACTTCCGCAGTGTGTTGGGTTTTCATTGATGCTCAACATGTCCTACTTCCACATACACTTCATTCTGTCGGGTTTTTGAAGGTGTTTTGCAAGTTTCAAAATCTGAACAGTGTGGCGGGTCTGTGCACTTGTCCAACAAACTTTCAAGCCCGATTGTTCTTCCAAAAATCATCAAGGCATTTCTTCTTCGAGACTCCTCATGTCGAACCCTGACCAATCTAAGGATAAGTCAAAAGATGAAGTATAAGTATATCGAAGATGGAGTCTTCTTCTTACATAAGTTGTAATTATGACATTCGGGACACAAGAGCTTGGTAATATAGATATGGAGGACTTCTAGAAGAGAATTGAGGATTCTTCTCAGAATTCTTGGATGAAGTCGATAGCAGGCAGTGGTCTCCCTCTTACAGCAGGATTTCCAATATCATCTCAATGCCCTGAATTCATCCTGGCCTGCACTTCCAACTATGACTCAACCTCCCACTCAATAAGAAATCAAGCAGGAGAGTCTATAGTGAAATTGGATGGAGGTTACTTTGATCAACTCCTAAGGTTTCCCGACTTTGTGGAGTATGTTGATTTAGACCTTAAATCAACACAAAAGGCCTGGGACAAAGATCAAGAAGACTACATCAAGCATGTAAACAAGAAGTTCTTGATCAAGGCTAAGCCAACTATTTCTAGGTTTCCTAAGTCAGTCCCTAGAAGTGATTTTATTCTCAAATCAGTGATATCATCACCCTATTGAGTCGATTATTTGGACTCCCAGAGTCAAAAGAATTCCAAGGATGGATGTACTAGTTCATGGTCATCATAAAGAAGAATGACCAAGGGATTGATTGGGGTAGCCTAATAAGTGATGAAATAGACTCCCAAATGAAAATAGTCTTGTCTACCGGCAAGTTCTATATGATGTCATATGTCACCTATGCAGAAGCAGGCATGAGGAACTACCCAGGGCTAGATGCAAAGGGAAATCAAGAAATGAAACACATATATCGGTACTTCCCTCAACTGACAATAAAAGGGTCTGAAGACCAATATAGAAGAGTGAATGATGCCTTCTTCTATGAAAACATTTACAGGTTAGATCCTGATCTGAGGAAGAGAAGGGTTTTTGATGAAGCATGGGCTGAAGTGTCAAAATGGGGTTGCATTTTCTTACAATTCAAGAAGTTTACTTATCTTCGGGTGGTAAGGTTCCATGGTAACCCTTTCCATTTTCCTAGGTTCCCAGGTGACAAATTGATCCTCATGGAGTTAGTTAGACAATTGTTGGATTTTCACAAATTCCAACAAAGCAGGCACAAAGCCAATCTCCTTCCCTATTTCCATTGGAAGGTATACATGCTCTACCATGGTTAAGGCCAAGAATGTGGTGCATGAGCTTCAAGAAAAATTGAAGAAACATATGAAGCTCAGGGAGGATTTGACATCGAGGAGTCCTCAAGTCATATGGAACCTTGTACCTACATGTGCCCAATGTGGAAGATATCTGGGTTGATCTTCGATGAAGTTTCCATCCAAAGAAAAGACAACAACAGACTAACACTTGAAGAAATTCAGATGTTAGATCTAGCTGATATCCCCAAAGGCACCGTGGACAATGAAAGTGTCTGGACACTAGGTACGAATAGTCGATGGAGACCAACATGGATTCCCAGCCATTGATTGGTCTGTTGCTGAAAAAGCTTCTATCAAAAAGAGCTACTCAGACTCTTGTCCATACCAAGGCATGGCTCATTTCTTGGGGAATGAGTTATAAGGAAAAGATATTTTCAAAAATAGCTACTTTAGAAGTGGGACCCTCCAAGGGAGAGAGGGAAGAGGATAAAATCCCTACCAAGAGGTAGATAAAATTTAAGTTTGTCAGAAGGGGAGAAAAGCAAGGAGCCACATCATCTGCCACTCCTTCACAAATAGTTGAGGTACTAGATTCACCTCCTCCACTAGAACAAGGAAAAATTCCTTCAAAAGATGAGGTTGGTCAACCTCTCATTTCTCCTTTTGATGATTTCTCATCAAGTAAGTCTCTCTCTTTCTTCTCAAGCTTTGACTTTAGAATCTTTACCTCCTCTCTCCCAATCTTCCTCACCTCATATTTCTACGCCACTTTCATCAGCCATGGCCAAGCATCTTCTCCGACCTCTCACCTCTCTCTACTGGACCTAAGATGGCCATAGATATGCCTCCTCCTTCCACCTTCATTCCCTGAAATCTATCCCCACAGTCACCACACTTGCAGTCATCACTACTCCACAAGTAAACCTTCCTCCACCTATAGATACAACCATAACACCTCTAATAGGGAGAAAATTCTTCCACTATACCTCAATGGTTAATTGATTAGACTCTGAAGGAAGAGGAAGGTGGTAGTTCCTCTACCAGCCTTTGACTTCAGTTCACTCAAGGCCTCTCCTACCAAATCTACCAAGAAACCCAAAATGGTTTCAAGGGTTTCAGTGGATGCCTCAGGGCATAAGTTTGTAGAGATTTCCACTCCCACGGCCAAAAAAAAACTAAGGAGGATATAGTGGTTACTGATTATCAGATTACAAGGGTTGATCTAGGAAAGGTAATAATAGAAGGAGCACAACAAGATGCACAGATGCCATGAACGTGTTGTGCTAGAAGCTGAAGGAAACAAAGGTGAGTAGAGATGAGCTAAAGGAGAAAGTTAATAGTTAATGGAAGGTATTTCTCAAGCTCTCAAAGCCTTCTCAGTCAATACCATCATCTTCTACCCCTACTCCTATCGTGTTCATTTCTCATCGGTACCTATGATTGAAAAAATCAACGAGAAGGGGAGAATGGTTGATGAATGGATTCAGAGGCTACTCCTACAAGGAAGAGAGGTCATTGATGACACAATGGAGGTTTATAAATCCGTGGAGGAAATAAAGAAAGATGGTGATAAAATGGATGATGAATTTTCACAGAAATCGGGAACCTTGAGTTAACTTTTGAGGCTCTCAATGCACTAAAATAGGTTCCATCCCATATCTTGATGGAAGAAGGAATCATTCCACATGGGGATAAGCATTTCCAGCTAACCAAAGCCATCAGATTTAGGATAAATATTCTCAGTGAAGCTTGCAGCAAGTTGAGGGAATCTAGAGATCAGTTGGTCGATGCCACCAATGACATAGAAGAGGAGTTGTCCAGATCTTCACCAAGGTGTTGATGAAAGCTCAAATATTTTACCTACTGAACGATCTCTATAAACAAATTCAAGAATCAATTCAGCATGAACCAGCTTCCATCTTCGATTTGACAAACCATTGATAAGTTCATAAGGATTGAGAATGTTTTGGAATCACTAAGGAAACTCAACAAGAGATTGAAGAAACTTCCTGGCAATGCAAGTGACACTCAGAAACTTGTGAGGTTCTAAGTGATTATTCTAGTGCACTAGATGAAGCTGAGATGCAGGGCATAATCCAGAAGTTCCAAGAATTTTGTGACAAGCAGGCTTTCACTGGAGGAAGACAAGGATGACGAAATAGAATAAGCATAATGTTTCATGTCATTTCCATCCATAGATTGACATGTCTTTTTCATTTTTGTTTCATCACATAGGAAGCAAATTTTGACTTGTTCTCCTACGTGAGAGTCAAGCAAAATAGGATTCTTGTTAAATGACTATTTTCTAGGATTTATCCTATTTTCTCTCTCTCTTTCTATTATAAATAAGGGATGCTTGTGCATTCCAAAAAGGGGAGATTTTTAGAATATTAAGAGCTATTGTGAAGAAGAAGAAAAACTTTGTATTTTCTTTTTAATCATTGAGGAATAGAAATAGTGTTATTTTGCAAACTTTGTGTTGTGGGATTCATCTATCTTGAGAGATTGTTCTTACGTCCAAGATCTTAAGCTATTCTTTGTTTAGTGTTCTTGATTATTTTAATCATTTCAAATATTACACTCATTATCTAAAACTCGTATAAGTATTTCTTGATCTGTGTTTTCTTGAAAGAAAATACGTTCCTCTCATTCCCTTCCCACTCTGTTTCATCTATAATAGTTTCCTTTCTAATCCATTCTATTTCTAAAACTGTAACATCTCCATCTCGTGTTGATATGGATTTTGGGATTGTATCCCAACCCCAATGGTTAGAATAGTGTGAATATTGTATATATTATTTCTGTTGTGTTTTAGATCAGTAATAAATAGGCTGCCTCACCTATGTCTTTGAGGAGGGATTTAATCTCATATATTATGGTTGAACCTCATATTTTGGCCTGAAAAAATATCCAACCAACAGTTTTGGTGACTCCACTTGGGAATACAGATTGATAAGACTAAAGCTTATCCTATTGGTGTCTGGTGACTCCGTATTTTCCTTATTTTTGGTAGATCCATTTTCTGTTCAAGATGGCTAGAAAATCTTCACTCGGTCAAGCCGAGCTAGGGGTGAAACTGATCCATTCTTTGATCTACTTCAACAACACAATTTCAGACTTTCCCCCAATAGTGTTACATCTAGCTTTGAGCAAGAAGTTCTTCACCTATCCGAAGAACTCAGGTTCCTCAAGAACAAGAAGCTTCTACAACCTGCCATGCATTATTCTTTTCTGATACTCGATTCCTTGTGTGCACTTCATTCAGAAGAATGGCAACACAACCTATGCCTTGGGGTGTGGCTATTGGTCCTCTTTCCCTAACTCCACCATTACATGATCTACCACATGGATCTCATAAGAATATTCCTAAGTTCAATGGTGATGGGAAGCAACACCCTGATGAACACATTGCTTCATTCTTTTTCACATGTGACATCCTTGGGGTGGCTCATGAAGATGTCTCTATTTGAATTTTCATTGAAACATTGCATGGTGTGGCAGCAGAATGGTTCTACCATCTTCCAATGCATGCATTACCAATTGGGCTACCATGAGATCTGTATTTGAAGCAAGGTTCAAACCAGCTGAAGATTCTCATGACTTGTTAGCACAACTTACACATATGAAGAAGGAGTCTCATGAGCCCATGCGGGACTTCATGGAAAAATTCAACAAGCTGATTCAGAAGATTTTGGTGCTAGCCATTCCCACTCTTGAAAATCAAAAGTGTTTCTTCATCAACACTCAGCCCCCTAATGTGAGCTTCTTATTAAGAAGGTCTGTTATCCCTGATTTGGCTACTACTCAAGCTACAACCACTGAAATAGAAGATGATCTCATTCAGCCGCTAGAAAGATCAAAAGAGAGTCATCTAAGCCTAAAAATTAGAGTTCTTCTCAAAGTACTACTAACCCTATGATTCAAGATGGCCAATGACTTGATCACTTTGAAGAAGCAAATGTCTCAACAAGTGACCAACATTCCTTATCGGGATATTCCTAGATGGAATTTCAACAATACCAATGGCACTCCCACAAGAGATAGGAATCAGTTGACTACTTCTCCAACAAGGCTAGCCATCAAGCTCCTCCTATCAACACAATAGTGGAAATAGTTGAGGAAGATGAAGAACCAGAAGATCAAGATTCTCACGAAGCTTTTGAAGCTTCAGGATATGTTGATGAGTCTTTTGATGATTCAGCTGACGACTCCAACATTGGGTACTTGGAATATGAGGAAGACCAATGTGTGAACATGATGGTCAGTCATTTGTAGTCTTCACTCGAGCTCAATCTCAGAACCCCATAAAAGTTGAAGGCTCTAAGGAGAAGGGTAAAGAAGCTCCCATGGTTATGGCTAAAAGAGGCTCTCCTATCTCAGTGCAAACTAAAAAGGAGACAACTAAAAAGGTAACTTATTTTTCTAACTCTCTTTCTCCTACCCCCAAGACCAAGTGCCTCACTCAGACCAATATAAACTAGAACTGAGCCCACCATCATTCCTTCATATACCACTTTCAACATTATTGATCATGCAAAGAAAACTAAAATCCAAATGTCGGAAGCCGAGTACCTCCAGTCAAATCCCAAGCAATTTGAGAAACTTTCCAAATTCATTAGAAGCAAGGTATTATCCCTTCATCTTCAAAAGGCATGTTTCCTAATCCCACTCAGCCTTTACCTCAGAATAATATGACCTCTGTTGCTTCTTTGGGAAAGATTGAACCATTTTATTTGTCCTTACTTATAAACGGGTTTAAACTCAACAATTACATAATTGACTCAGGAGCCTCTGATAACGTGATGCCCACAAAAGTATCCCATGCCCTTGGACTTACCTTGACTAAATCTTATGGGTGGTGTTACTCCATGGAAACCAAACAAGTCCCTTTGATTGGCCAAATCAAGGATGCACAGTTTGCATTTGTCGCATTCCCAGAAAAGAGAGTAAAAATGACTATCCTGGTTGCTGATATCCCAGCTACTTATGGTATTCTCTTAGGAAGAGGTTTTTACAAAGATGTCGAGGAGAAATCAATATGGACTGACCAAAGCTAAAATTCTAGTGAATGGAGTTCCTCATGTCCTCCACCCTGAAGCACAAGAAAGTACCTGGTCACTAAATCAGATGATCCCAAAGCTCAAATTCTCTTCGAAGATGCAGGCTTGGGAAATTATTTCATGACATCGAGGTGCCTTCTATAGAAATCAAGGAAGAAGATCCTAATGCTATTTGGACCCTCGAGTTTGACGGGAGCTGTTCAACTACTAGATCAGGCACTAGTGTGGTTCTTATATCTCTAGATTTTGAGATCTTTCCCTTCACCTTCAAGCTGCAGTTTGACAATACTAATAACACGGCCAAATACAAAGCCTTATTATTAGGATTAGAAATGGCAAGGAAAAAGGGAATCTGAAATCTTAAAGTGTAGGGAGATGCTGAGTTGATTATAAATCAAGTAAGGGGGATCTATCAGGTAAAAATGATCACCTAAGGCATTACAGGAACAAGGTGTGGGACAACATAGAATGCTTTGATGCTTTTTCCATTAAGGCAGTTTTGAGAGATTACAATGATAAAGCTGATTCTTTAGCCATGTCTGCATCTCTTCTCCTTCCTCACCCAAAGTTCAAACAGGACACGTATACCATTGAGATTGTGTATCATCCAAGTGTTCCAGATAATTCAACACATTGGCAAGTGTTCAATGATGATCAACAGTATTGTCTTTTCTTGAGAAAGCTGATAATTTTAGTGAGCTTTATTTTGAAGGATCAGAATCAGCTTTCCATGAGTCCATCTTGAATTCATATCAAGAGATTGATGGTGAATTCATCCAGCTCAAAGGCAATAAGATTCCAAAGGGATTGGTTTCTCTCGAAGGTCTTGTTTGACAAACATGACCATTTTATTCAGGATAAAAGGAAAGCTGAAGGTGCTTCCTCATCAGAGGTAGATCAAGTTAATCTGGCTCTTTTGACCAACCACAGATGGTAAACATTGAAAATGTTGTTCTCCTGAGGAGAAAGGAAGATTCACTTCACTCCTGAAGAGATATATGGATGTCTTGCATGGTCCTATGTGGATCTTGAAGTCTTTCAAGCCCAAGGATGTGCAACATAACATCCCTTTGAAGTCTGATGTCAAACCCTATAGGTAGAAAGCAAAGGCATTATAACCCAAAGATCTCAGGACTATCCTTGTAGAAATTCAAAAGATGTTAGATGTAAGGATTATCTTCCCAATCCATCATTCTACCTGGGTTGCTAACATCATCCCCATCAGAAAGAAGAATGGTGAGATTTCAGATTTGTGTTGACTTCCGAACCTTAATCAGTCTTCATTGAAAGACAATTACCCATTGCCTATCATGGATCAAGTATTGCAGACTATCACTAGATCAGAAATGTTATCCATGCTTGATGGATTTTCGGGTATAATCAGTCGAGGTAAATTACTAAGATCAACATAAAACAACATTCACCACCCCATGGGGGACCTTTTCTTACAAGAGGATGCCTTTTGGTTTGATTAACACTGGAGCCACATTTCAAAGAGCTATGGACTTAGCTTTCAGAGATTTGATGGGAAAATTCATAGTTGTATATTTGGATGACTTGAATAGTCTTCTCTAAGAAGTGAAGTGATCATTATGATCACCTGGAGCAGGTACTCTTAAGATGCAGGCATCATGGGATTTCATTAAATCCTAAAAATTCCATGTTCGAGTAACAAAAGGTAAGTTGTTGGGTCATATCATGACTAAAGAAGGAACCAAGATCAACCCAGTGGGTGAAGGCCATCCAAAGCCTTACCCTACCTACAAGAAAAATGGGGTGCATTCCTTTTTCGAAAGGTCAATTTCCTAAGAAGATTTGTACTAAACTTTTTCCGATAAAACCAAGGATATCCTTGGGATGATGAAAGGTAAGACTCCATTTCAATGGAGCACTGAAGGGAAGCTTGCTTTTGAAGAATTCAAAAGAGCAATTTCTCATGCTCCTATTCTAGTATGCCCAGACTTCAAGAAGGATTTCATCATGTACAACTATGCTTCCACATATAAGTATCAGCCATCCTGATGCAGGAGAACGAAGAAGGAATCAAAGCTCCCATTTCTTTCATGAGCTTCCCACTAAAGGAACATGAATTGAAGATGTCACAAATTGAAAAGCATGCTTATGCAGTGGTGAGAGTAGTGAAGCATTTCAGGTATTATGTGTTGAGTTCTCACACTCTCGTTCTTGTTCCTGATACTGCAGTTAAGTCCATTTTGACTCAACAAGAGTTGGGTAGTCAATGGGTAACTAGATAGCCAAAGTCCAAGAATATGACTTGACATCAGACCTACTAAGTTGGTACGAGGAAGAGGCCTATGCCAATTGATCACAGAAAACAATTCTGAGACAGAATGCAAAGAAACTAAAGGTACTTCTTCAGAATTTCCCATGGTGCTTTTTGTAAGCACAACCGATGAATGGTATGTAGATATCACTTTATTTTTAACTTACGGTGAATTTCCCCATTTAAGCCAAAAAGAAAAGAGGACAGTTAAATTAAGGTCCGCAAGATACATTCTATGGGATAATGGTATATACAAGAAGGGTATTGATGGTGTATTCCTACGTTGTGTTGATAAGTCTCAACAGATAAGGTTGCTAGAATCCTTCCACAATCTAGCATGCGGAGGAAATTTCTCTTCCTCCATGATGGCTTACAAGATCTTATGGGCTAGGTACTATTGGCCTACTCTCTTTTGAGATTCAGTAGAATGGGTGGCTAAGTGTGAAGCTTGTCAACATTTCGTTGGTCATCCTAAGCTGGCAGCTCTTCCCTTGAAGCCTGTGATAATTGAAGAACCTTTTCACCAATGGGGAATTGATTTCATTGAGTACTGAATCCTACCTCTAGTGCACGGTCATAATTATGTGCTCACCACCACAGACTATTTCACCAAGTGGGTGGAAGCTACGCCAATCAAGTAGGCAACCTCCGAAGCTTGTGTGCAACTTTCTCAAGGAGAATATAATTGTTAGATTTGGCATACCTCACAAGATTGTTGTTGAAATGCTTCCAATTTCTCATCACATGAGTTGAAAAAATTTTTCTATGGATTTGGGATCACATTGGCTCATTCATCCGATTATTACCCCCAAGGCAATGGTCAGGTTGAATCAAGCAACAAAAACCTTGGTGACCATAATCAAAAAGATGGTCGATGAGAATCAGAGGACATGGCACAAAGCATTGTATGATGCATTATGGGAAGATCATGATTACTCCTAAGTGAGCTATTGGAATGTCCCCATTCCAAGGTGTTTTATGGAATTGATGCTGAGATTCCTATCTCTATAGAATTTTCAGCCTTACGGTTGGCTAAAGCAATTGAGGATGAAACTTTTCAAAGTTCCATTGAGAAAAGGATAATGTACCTAGCTAGGCTAGAAGAAGAACGGAGAAAGGTGGTGGATCACATTGCAGATCATCAGAGAAAGTCAAAAATATATTTGACAAAAAATCAAAGCAACGTGATTTCCAGATTGGAGATCTAGTACTTCTCTGGGATAAGAGAAGGGAACAGAAAGGGATGCATGGCAAGTTTGATTCTTTATGGAAAGGTCCTTTCAAAATCCATCAACTGAATGGTGAAAATAGCTTTTGTCTATCATATCTTGATGGAGAGTTTCTCCCTCTACCTTTCAGTGGTCAACATCTAAAGTTGTTCCATCAATAATGCAAGATGCTCTCTTGCACTGTATTATAATTTATTTTCTGTTGTGTGTTTGCTTTATTTCTTTCTTTCTTTCTTGTTTGTTTTTGGTTTTTCTTCTCCCGACTCCATAGCCCAATGGATAAATATTTTTGATACATGAGTTCTCTTCCTTTGATGTCTCAAAGAAATTCCCCAACTGAGAGCTAGCTGTTATCTCATTTTAGTGATTCTAGCTAAAAATGAGATAACCATAGGAAAATTTTTGGACAAATCTCTTAAAAATTCCCTTTGAAAGAGATTTTCAGGTTTTCATTTTTCATTACATGAAAACATGTTTCTTGCATGTTACATGTCTCATGTTTCCTAAAACCCAAAACCCGATTATCTAAGTCCATTATGTCGGGTTTTTAGAACTTCTAAGCATCGAACATGCTTTTCCCAAAGCATGTTTTATGCCTCATGTTCCCAAACCCAAAACCCGATTGCCTAACCATTGTGTTGGGTTTTCAGAACTTCCAAGCATCGGAACATGTTTTTCCCAAAGCATGTTTTATGTCACTTGTTTCCCAAAACCTGAAACCCAAATTGAATCAAATCCTTTGTATCGGGTTTTTAGATGCTCCAAGCATGATGACATGTCATTAATGTCTAGTTGTCTAGAAGTTGGCACACATGTCAAGTGAGGTGTAATTAATGCTAGGTTATTATAAATAGTTAGTTTTTTTCCACGTCATTTGTTACCATTCATTTTTGCTGCATTGGATTTTCGTTGATGCTTCCTCTACCTCCAAACCCGATCGAGCTTCCCGATTGATTTTGCCAGCCATTTTTGATCATTTTTCAAGCTAGTTGAAGGTATTCTTCTCTTCTTTCTTTTTAGAAGATTTTTGGGTTATTTGTGAAGTGTTTTCTTGGGTTTCCATTTCTTTTCCTTCTTCATTACTGTTTTAGGGTTTTGGGTTTTTTTTCTTATTTCTTGTCTTTTTCCATGAAGGCTCTTGTTTGAAATTTACCCCTAGGTTATTTACTTATTTTTCATAGGTTGTAACTTGTAGATTTCAAATGATTCTAAAATTCCTAAGTGATCATGGGTGGGAATTTTCATGTTCTAACATGTCAAAAACCCGATATACTTGTTTCAGGTTTTGTAGGGTGTTTAACATTTCACTCTTTCTACCTTGTTCAGGTTTTTCTAGGTGCTCAACATCCATCAAGATCCGTAGTGTGTCGTGAGTTCTACCTACTCGACATCCTCTAGTTTCCGCCATTGTGTCGGGTTTCCTACTTTTCCGACACTTCCTCACTTCCGTAGTGTGTCGGGTTTTCATTGATGCTCAACATGTCCTAACTTCCAACATACACTTCATTCTATCAAGGTTTCCAAAGGTGTTTTGCAAGTTTCAAAATCTGAATAGTGTGGTGGGTCTGTGCACTATTCAACAAACTTTCAAGCCCGATTGTTCTTCCAGAAATCATCAAGGCATTTCTTCTTCGAGACTCCTCATGTCGAGACCCTCAAAATCTAAGGATAAGTCAAGAAAGATGAAGTATAAGTATCAGAAGATGGAGTCTTCCTCCTACATAAGCTGCAATTATGACATTTGGGACACAAAGCTTAGTAATATAGATATGGAGGACTTCTAGAAGAGAATTGAGGATTCTTCTCAGAATTCTTGGATGAAGTCGATAGCGAAGTGGTCTCCCTCTCATGCAGGGATTTCCAATATCAACTCAATGCCTTGAATTCATCAAGGCTCGTGCTTCCCACTATGACTCAGCCTCCCACTCAGTAAGAAATCAAGCAAGAGAGTCTATAGTGAAATTGGATGGAGGTTACTTTGATCAACTCCTAAGTTTCCCGACTTTGTGGAGTATGTTGATTTAGACCTTAAATCAACACAAAAGGCCTGGGACAAAGATCAAGAAGACTGACATCAAGCATGTAAACAAGAAGTTCTTGATCAAGGCTAAGCCAACTATTTCTAGGTTTCCCAAGTTAGTCCCTAGAAGTGATTTTATTCTTGAAATCAGTGATATCATCACCTTGATGAGTCAATTATTTGGGCTCCCAGAGTCAAAATAATTCCAAGGGTGGATGTACCAATTCATGGTCATCATAAAGAAGAATGACCAAGGGATTGATTTAGGTAGCCTAATAAGTGACGAAATAGACTCCTAAATGAAAATAGTCTTGTCTACCGACAAGTTCTATATGATGTCATATGTCACCTATGTAGCAAGTAAGAATGAGGAACTACCCAAGGCTAGATGCAAAGGGAAATCAAGAAATGAAACACATATATCAGTACTTCCCTCAACTAACAATAAAAGGGTTTGAAGACCAATATAGAAGAGTGAACGATGCCTTCTTCTATGAAAACATTTGTAGGTTGGATCCTGATCTGAGGAAGAGAAGGGTTTCTGATGAAGCATGGGCTGAAGTGTCAAAATGGGGTTACATTTTCTTGTAATTCAAGAAGTTTACTTATCTTCGGGTGGTAAGGTTTCATGGTAATCCTTTCCATTTTCCCAGTTCCCAGGTGAAAAACTGATCCTCATGGAGTTAGTCAGACAATTGTTGGATTTTCACAAATTCCAACAAAGCAGCACAAAAAGCCACCATCTCCTTCCCTATTTCCATTGGAAGGTATACATGCTCTATAGTGGTTAAGGCCAAGAATGTGGTGCATGAGCTTCAGAAAAATTGAAGAAACATATGAAGCTCAGGGAGGGATTCAACATCCGAGGAGTCCTCAAGTCATATGGAACCTTGTACTCTACATGTGCCCAATGTGGAAGATATCTAGGTTGATCTTTGGGATGAAGTTTCCATCCAAGAAAAGACAACAACAAAACTAACACTTGAAGAAATTCAGATGTTAGATCTAGCTGATATCCCCAAAGGCACCATGGACAATGAAAGTGTCCTGACACTAGGTACAAATAGTCGATGGAGACCAACATGGATTCCTAGCCATTGATTGGTCTATTAGCTTGAAAAATCTTCTATCACTGAAAGAGTTGCTCAGACTCTTTTCCATACTAAGGCATGGCTCATTTCTTGGGAATGAGTTATAAGGAAAATATATTTTCAAAATAGCTACTTTAGAAGAGGACCCTCCAAGGGAGAGAGGGAAGAGGATAAAATCCCTACCAAGAGGCAGATAAAATTTAAGTTTGTTAGAAGGGGAGAAAAGTAAGGAGCCACATCATCTACCACTCCTTCACAAATAGTTGAGGTACTAGATTCACCTCCTCCACCAGAACAAGGAAAAATTCCTTCAGAAGATGAGGTTGGTCAACCTCTCATTTCTCCTTTTGATGATTTCTCATCAGAAGTAAGTCTCTCTCTTGCTTCTCAAGCTTTGAATCTAGAATCTTTACCTCCTCTCTCCCAATCTTCCTCATCTCATATTTCTATGCCACTTTCATCAGCCATGGCCAACATCTTCTCCGACCTCTCACCTCTCTCTAGCTGGACCTAAGATGGCCATAGATATGCCTCCTCCTTCCACACCTTCATTCCCTGAATCTATCCCCACAGTCACCACACTTGCACTCATCACTACTCCACAAGTAAACCTTCCTCCACCTATAGATACAACCATAACACCTCCGATAGGGAAACTTCTTCCACTATACCTCAATGGTTGGTTGATCAGACTCCAAGGAAGAGGAAGGTGGTAGTTCCCCTACCAGCCTTTGACTTTAGTTCACTCAAGGCCTCTCCTACCAAATCTGCCAAGAAACCCAAAATAGTTTCAAGGGTTTCAGTGGATGCCTCAGGGCATAAGTTTACAGAGATTTCCACTCCCATGGCCAACAAAACTAAAGAGGATATAGCGGTTACTGATTATTAGATTACAAGGGTTGATCTTGGGAAAGGTAACAATAGAGGAGCACAACAGATGCACAAGATTGCCATGAACGTGTTGTACCAGAAGCTAAAGGAAACAAAGGTGAGTAGAGATGAGCTAAAGGAGAAAGTTTGAATAGTTATGGAGGTATTACTCAAGCTCTCAAAGCCTTCTCAGTCAACACCATCATCTTCTACCCCTACTCCTATCAAGTTTGATTTCTCATCGGTACTTATGATTGAAAAAATCAATGAGAAGGGGAGAATGGGGTATGAATGGATTTAGAGGCTACTCCTACAAGGAAGAGAGGTCATTGATGACATAGTGGAGGTTTATAAATCTATGGAGGAAATAAAGAAATATGGTGATAAAATGGATGATGAATTTTCACAGAAATCAGGAACCTTGAGTTAACTTTTGAGGCTCTCAATGTGCTAAAATAGGTTCCATCCCGTATCTTGATGGAAGAAGGAATCATTCCACATGGGGATAAGCATTTCCAGCTAACCAAAGCCATCAAGATTCAGGATAAAGATTCTCAGTGAAGCTTGCAACAAGTTGAGGGAATCTAGAGATCAGTTGGTCGATGCCACCAATGACATAGAAGAGGAGCTGTCCAGGATCTTCACCAAGGTGTTGGATGAAAGCTCAAATATTTTACCTGCTGACGATCTCTATAAACAAATTCAAGAATCAATTCAACACGAACCAACTTTCGTCTTTGATCTGAAAACCATTGATAAGTTCATAAGGATTGAGAATGTTTTGGAATCACTAAGGAAACTCAACAAGAGATTGAAGAAACTTCCTGGCAATGCAAGTGACACTCAGGAAACTTGTGAGGTTCTAAGTGATTATTCTAGTGCACTAGATGAAGCTAAGATGCAAGATATAATCTGGAAAGTTCCAAGAATTTTGTGACAAGAAGGCTTCACTAGAGGAAGACAAGGATGACAAAATAGAATAAGCATAATGTTTCATGTCATTTCTCATCAAGAGATTGACATGTCTTTTTCATTTTTGTTTCATCACATAGGAAGAAAATTTTGACTTGTTCTCCTACATGAGAGTCAAGAAAAATAGGATTCTTGTTAAATGACTATTTTCTAGGATTTATCCTATTTTCTCTTTACTCTCTCTATTATAAATAAGGGATGCTTGTGCATTCCAAAGGGGAGAGATTTTTAGAATATTAAGAGCTATTGTGAAGAAGAAGAAAACTTTGTATTTTCTTTTAATCATTGAGGAATAGAAACAAGTGTTATTTTGCAAACTTTGTGTTGTGGGATTCATCTATCTTGAGATATTGTTCTTACGTCCAAGATCTTAAGCTATTCTTTTTTTAGTGTTCTTGATTATTTTAATCATTTCAAATATTACACTCATTATCTAAAACTCGTATAAGTATTTCTTGATCTGTGTTTTCTTGAAAGAAAATATGTTCCTCTCATTCCCTTCCTGCTATGTTTCATCTATAATAGTTTCCTTTCTAATCCATTCCATTTCTAAAATTTGTAACATCTCCATCTTGAGTTGATGTGGATTTCGGGATTATATCCCAACCCCAATGGTTAAAATAGTGTGAATATTTGAATATATTATTTCACTCGTTGTGTTTTAGATTAGTAATAAATCTCATTTTAGGTACAAGAAATATCTCAACATAATCAATACTAAGTTTCGAGTGAAACCTCTAGCAACAAGTCTAGCTTTATGTTTATTAATACTACCATCAACATTATATTTTACTTTTTTATATCCACCTAGACCCTATTATACTTCACAGATCAAGTTCATACAAGGTAATTAATGCATGGTACATATGATTGCTTCTAGTCATTTTCCTAAGGTTAATAGGATATGAAATTTCTAACATAGAATGAGCCCATTTTAATTTCTTGTCTAGGAAGACAAGAGTTTCAAAAACATCTATAACATCAAAACATCACTATTACCATTTACTAAATCAAAATCAAAACCATCATTTAGAAGCATTTAATGAAGTAACTTCAAGAGAAGAAGAAAACACTTTTAATAGAATCATATCTAAATTTTATAGATCTAAAGAAACTATTTGATCATAACTAATTATGTCATTACAATGCATACTAATTAACCTCTCATGATCAAAATAATAACCCACAATATAAAGGACTTTACATTATACCCCAAATTTATATAAAAAATATTTCGACCATATAGAAGTGAAGAAGAGACCCCTAAGAATACATAACAACATCTAATTTATGAAAAAAAAAATGTAGACAAAAATCCGGCCATCTTAAATTTGATGTCTAAATGACCGTCATAATGGCTTATTTTTTGGTCTTTCACGATAGTCATTTGACCATCAATTTTAACACAGTGAAAGTTTCAAAACTACGAGCTTTAATTTGACGTATAAATGACCGTCATATTGTCTTATGTTTGGCATAACATGACGGTCATTCACCATCATATTTGATAAAGCCAAAACTTATTGTGTATTTCCATAATTTCTTCTTCTATATAATATTAGGGAGGTTATATTTTAATACATTATAATAACCTATTATACTTTATAATGTAAAAATATATACACTTTTAAATTAAAAAAAAAAGGTGTATAGTTTATAGAATGTAAATAAAAAACAACATATAGTTCATAAAAATTATAAACTATAGTATATATTTTTAATATAAAAAAGCACATAACCCTTATTAAAGAGGTTTAAAGGACATAGACTACGTTAAAATAATTTTACCAGTGCAAGTAGATGATAATAATGGTATAGCTTAGATACCAAATGATAGAATAGAATAAGATTGAATGACCAAAGAGGGACTAAGCCTCACAAATATTATTGATCATGAAATCAAATTACATTACAATGCAAGAGCTGTAATATTTATAGATATTAGACAAACTCATATGGATAGACATGACACCCTAGCAGACACCAACTACGAGATGATAAGACCCATCTCACATGCACATGTAATTACTACTAATACCAATATTGAATGTTATCCAACATAATAATATTGAATGCAAGTCACTAGACTAGAGTGCACATGTTGCACATTATTAAATAAAAGACAATGCAATAAAATGCAATAAATATGCCTATGCTAAATTATGCTAACATTCCCCCCCTTAATTTTGCATAGTTTCCAATGAAGTGGAGAGGAACTCTCTAAAAAATGTGAATTTGTCACGTGCAAGTGACTTAGTGAAAACATCTACCTTCTGTTCAGCTGTAGGATAGAAATGGAGCTGTATGTTGTGCTTCAAGACATGCTCGCGTATGAAATGAACCTGTACTTCAATATGCTTGGTTCTCTCATGAAATACTGGATTGCGAACAAGCTTTAGAACTCCTTCATTATCAACATATACTGGAGTAGATTTCTGTTGTGGTAGACCAATTCCTTCCAGTATTCGGCGTAGCCATATTGCTTCACAAACAGCTTCACCTGCAGCTCGATACTCTGCTTCTGTAGAAGAGCGAGAAACAAAGTTCTGTTTCTTGCTTCCCCATGATATCGGTCCAGATCCCATAAAGAAGACGAAGCCTGATGTTGACTTCCTATCATCCATGTTTCCTGCATGATCTGAATCTGAATATCCTATCAAGAAGAAATTGTTGTTCTTCTTGTACTCTAGACCAAGGTCAACTATACCCTTTAGATATCTTAGTATTCTCTTTGTTGCTTTCCAATGACATATTTTCGGTTCTTGCATGAAGCGTGATAAATAGCTGATTGCAAAGCTGATATCTGGTCTAGTATATGTCAGGTAAATGAGACTCCCGATCAACTGCCGATAGAGAGTTGCATTCACCGGTGGTGATGGATCGGAACGAGATAACTGAAGTCTCGCTTCCATAGGTGTAGCAATAGGAGTGCAGTCCATCATCCTAAATTTCTCGAGCGTTGTCTTGGTGTATTTCAACTGTGACACAAAGATATGATTATCTTTTTGCCATACTTCCAACCCAAGACAATAGTGCATGAGCCCGAGATCTGTCATGTCAAACGATCAATTAAAATCCTTCTTTGTTGCATCGATCATCTTCACAGAACTACCTGTAATGACTAGATCGTCAACATAAACAACCACAATGACAATCTCCCCCCCTTGCTTTTTGAGGTAGAGATTGGGGTCATAAGGATTCCTTTCGAATCCATGACTTATGAGATGCTCATCAATTTTGATGTACCATGCCCGGGGTGCCTGTTTTAGGCCATATAGAGATTTTATGAGTCTGCATACCATCATCTCTTTTCCTGGTATTACATAACCCTCTGGCTGAGTCATATAGACTTCTTCTTGCAAATCTCCATTAAGAAAGGCACTTTTCACATCCATTTGGTGGACTTTCCAACCAAATTGTGCAACTAGAGCAAAGATCATCCTGATTGTCTTGATCTTGGCTGTGGGAGCAAATGTCTCCTCATAATCAATGCCTTCTTGTTGTGCATACCCCTTTGCTACAAGCCTTGCTTTATACTTGTCAATAGTCCCATCTGATTTGTACTTAGTCTTGAATATCCATCTGCATCCAATGGGTTTCTTCCCTGGTGGAAGGTCGACAAGTTGCCATGTGTTGTTCTTCATCACTGACTGATACTCTGAATCCATGGCATCTTTCCAAGATTTTGATTGTAGGGCTTCCTGAACTGTAGATGGCTCAACTGTTTCAACAACTCTACTCATTAGGGCATAATTGACCTCTTCACGAGCTTGACTACGAGTTCTAGGTCTAGGATTGATGATGTGCTAGGTGCTTCATCCAAATTTGCATCTCTTATTAATTGAGTATACCATTTAGGTAACTTCTTAGCTGTTCCATTGGCTTGTGGTGGATCCAATTTTTCACCATCATCCAATTCATCACATCATCTTCTGGGGAACATCAAATTCTTGTCTTCACAAGAGGTGTATTCTCGCATGTTTGTTGAGTCGCTGAGTGGAGAATCTCGCTTGTTTTTCTCTCAAAGAACTCAACATCCCTACTTGTGTATACTTTCTTTGCTTTCGATCCCATAATCTATACCCAAGTGCTTCTTCACCGTATCCAATGAATATCAGCTTTCTCAACTTTCATATCCAACTTGTTCTCCTTTCTTAGGTATGTGCATGCTAGCTTTACACCCAAATACTCTTAGGTGTGCAATTGATGGTTTCGATTTGACCATGCTTCTTGAGGTGTCACTCCTTCAAGAGCTACAGTGGGCACTCGTTCAACAAATAGACCGTAGTTCTTGCAGCCTTCGCCCAAAATGTCTTTGTTAAACTCCGAGTCATCAATCATACATCGCACCATTTCCATGATAAGTACGATTCCTTCTCTCAACTATACCATTCTCGCTATGTGTGTGTGAGTAGGAGGCATTTGTCGACGAATCCCATGAGCTTCCGTAAGTCTTGAACTTATTGCTTGTGAATTCCCCCTCGATCTCGAGCGGAGAGTTTTGATCATGCGACCAACTTCATTCTCAACAAGTGCTTTGAACTTCAAATGTCTCAAAGGCTTGACTTTGTTTCTTAGAAAATATATCCACATCTTTCTTGAGTAGTCATCAACACAAAGCACGAAGTATTGACATCCGTAATGACTTGGTTGCATGGGCCCGCAAAGATCGGTGTGCACCAAATCAAGCTTTCCTTAGCTCTATATGTGTTCTTCTCGGAAGGGTACTCTGTGTTGCTTTCCAAATAGGCAATTGTGACACTTGTCGTTGTTGTGCTTGAGTGTAGGCAATCCTTTCACCATGTTGCCCTTTTGAAGTGTTTGAGATAGCCAAACCGATGTGACCATATCTCACGATGCCATAGTTCTCGCAGATTGTGTGTCTTTGGCCACTAAAGCTTGGTCATCCTTATGGACAAAATCAAGTTGGAACATGTGTCCCACATTAGAGGCTCTTGCTACAATCTTGGAACCTCTTGACTTATCTCTTATCAAGCACACTTTTTTCCATTATTACACCAAAATCTAACTTCAAGTTGTGATCAAGGAGTTGACTAACCGATAGCAAATTCTTGGTCAACCTGTACATACAATACATTTGTGATTTTACAATATGCTTTCCAAGAGGTAGTGAAATGTTTCCAATCCCTCGACACTCGTATGATGAATCATCACCTAATGACACATGGTTCTTGTTAGGTGAGTCACGCAGCAGTGTGTAGAACCAATCCTTACGTCCAATGTGTCGAGTTGCACACTTGAGTCAACATACCGTATATCTTGCGTGGACTTGGTTTCTTCATCAAATTGAGCGTAATACATGTGGTGTCCTTCATCCGAATCATCCTCATGTTTGCAATGTACCCTTGTTGTTTGGGTTTTCTTTGCCAATTACCATTTTTCTCCCTTGATTGTTGTTGTTGTTGACTTCCCTTTATTTGAATTATTGTTACCTTGTTGGTTATTGGGTTTTGAATTACTTGATGAACCCTTTTTGTAGGAATTGTACCAACAATCTTTGATGTCATGTCCCCTCTATTACAAATGGGACACTTCTTGGTGTTGTCTCGTTGACTTTGATTTTGTTGGGACTTCTTGTGATTGGACTGAAATTTTTCCTTTCCTTTATGATTGGAAGATAGTGCTTGCTCATCTTCCTGATCTTTGTTGTTCATTGCCTCTTCTTGTTGAAGTAGATTGACCAACTTCTCAAAGGTGACTGTGTGTTCACTCATATTGATAGTTGTCACAAAGATTCTGTAGGAAGGAGGAAGTGCTCGCAACACAATTGGTACGAGGTCTTCATCACTTATCTCTTTTCCCAATGCCAATAGAGATGCCCTCAAAGTAGCAACTCGTCTCAAAAAAACTTCAACCTTCTCATTGTGCTTGAACTTGAGAGTATGCAGTTGTGATAGTAGGTTGAGGATGGCATTCTTGTTCTTTACCTCATACCGTGTTCAACTTATCCCATGCATCCTTGGCCGATGTGGCATCTCTAATGTGGGGTTGCACATCGTCTGTTACGCCAAACAAGATGATCAACTTGGCCTTTTGATTGGCCCTGTCAAATTGAGCTTGTTGTCTTCCATCATCAAGTGATCTTGTTGTTTTTCCATCTACAATCGTCCATAGGTATTCAAACTCAAGTAACGTCTTGATCTTCGGTTTCCATGCAAAGATAGTTGTTTCCTCTAAGCAGTGAATCGGGCAAGAAGAAATTTGGTGCTTGTGCACCCATTTCTGCAATCTGAATTTTTAAAACTCGAATTTTTAAAACTCTCGAATTTCGACAAAGGGTAAGGCTCTTATCACTCCAGTTTAAGGTCTCCCTCTCAATATACCGTCAGTGCCGATATACCAAACCTTTCTATATACGCTCCTTCCGATATACCCGTCGCATGCGTGGAAGAAGATCACCCTTTCAATATACCCACAAGACGGAAAGAGGTGTTAACGCACGTGAAAGAATTTAGTACGTGGTACTTAGATAAGATGGGAGAGGGGTTTGTGTAAAGCACAAACGGATGGGAGGGCTCAAATGTGTGTGTATTGTGTCCTTATTACTCCCGTCGATTTTATAGGTCGATGCCCGCATTTACGTTTAGGCAATTTGTGTTAGGCGTTAAGTGCAGCAGTAGTATTCGCGACGGCATTACCCGTAAGCGCTTCCCAGAGGCACCGTATATACCGAACGCTGCTATGAGATCAAAGATCTCGTGTGATAGAACCAAACATAAAATGAAAATTTTGCACTTTTTTTTTTTTTTTTTTTTTTCACTTTATGCACCAAGATTACTACAACATGCTCCAAAAGTACATAAAAATGAAGTTTTTGTGTCCCCCCTCTTTACAAAAAAGGGTCTAGAATCACAAAATACACAATTTAGGCCAAAAATATTTTTTACCCACCAATAGGTGTTTTTCCACTAAATTTAGCGGTGGCTCTAAATGTGTTTGGTGAGCTTCTAAATTTAGAAATCTCCCAAAATTATTAATTTCTCCAAATTTTCCAAAAAAAATAATTTAATAAAAAATATGGAGAGAGTGGGAATCGAACCGCTGACCTGTTTGTTCCTAAGATCCAAACAAACAATCTGAATATTATTTTCAGCTTTTCTCACAAACCGTGATCTAGGTTTTTCTAAAATTTTGACAGCAGCTTATCATAAAATATTTATCTTGAAACCCACAAAATTTCAGAAGAATTGGAATCTTGGTTTTTGAGATCTTACCAATTTACCAGCAAGATCTGATTTTTTTCAAAAACAATGATCCAACTTGTACAGACTTTTCGTCACATGTAGAGGCTGAATCTGAAGATGATGTAAACTGTAAAGTTGTGCGTCTCCTTCTTATCTTTCCAGAAAAAAAAATGGCACATCAATCTGACATTGTATGAAAAAGTTACGTCCTTTTTCTAAGAGCTATCTGCTAGAATTTTGTTGACGGGACTGCTTCAACCTTTGCTCCCTAAATTTTCACACCTCCACTTTCGATCTAATTTTTTTTTTTTATTTTTGATCTCATCTTTTTTTCTTTAGATCTGCAAAAAAATTTAAGATCTCTCTCCTTTTTTTTTTTTTTTCTTTTTTTTTTTTTTCACAAATCTTTTTTTTTTTTTTTTTTTTAGATCTGCAATTTTTTTCAAGATCTTTCTCCTTTTTTTTTTTTAAGATCTCCAAATCTGAAATATTCCACCAATATGTTAGATCAATTGGCTATGCCAATGACTAAAAAAAAATTTACCTTCCAAATAAGTGGATAGGTCAAATTTTAGTTGATGGATGCTTGGGAGGAATGGAGGTCATGGGATGCTTCAATGGCTCTCCTTTGATGCGATCTTCTTCTCCAATGGATCCTCTCCAATAGTACTCTCTTCAACCTTGCTTGGATAGAACTAGCTCGATACCAAATGATAATAATGGTATAGCTTAGATACCAAATGATAGAATAGAATAAGATTGCAAATGACCAAAGAGGGACTAAGCCTCACAAATATTATTGATCATGAAATCAAATTACATTACAATGCAAGAGCCGTAATATTTATAGATATTAGATAAATTTCTCATATGGATAGACATGACATCCTAGCAGACACCAACTACTTAGATGATAAGACCCATCTCACATGCACATGTAATTACTTACTAATACCAATATTGAATGTTATCCAACATAACAATATCAATGCAAGTCACTATACTAAAGTGCACATGTTGCACATTATTAAATAAAAGACAATGCAATAAAATGCAATAAATATGCCTATGCTAAATTATGCTAATGAGATTTATGAGAGTATAGATTAACATGTATATTTTATAGAGGAGACAAGTAATTTCACCTGGCCAATGAAATAAATTGAAATCCCTATTTTCATGAACCTTGTCTTCTCCTTCATTTACTCTTAATTTTACCCCGCACACATTCAAAACTATAGAAATATTGCAAAATATTTTATATAATTGAAAGCTAAAAACTTTAAAATTTGTATGTGGCTATAATCGCCAATATTTTAATAAATATTTACCACACTTCACATGGGCCACCAATAAAATAGCCTTTTATTTAATTCTCCATTTATACTTGAGAGTTCCACATTTATACTTGAGATATTATCTCATTTTATTCTCCACTCCCACTCTTATATAAAAGAAAACCTTTAAATATGTTTATTTATATAGTTTTATAAACTATAATATATAAATGAATGGGGCCACCCCCTTACATGGATAATATAAATGGTTAGGGACACATGTTAGGTTTTATTTAATAAGTATTAAGATTTAAAAAGTAATCCCTTCATGACCAAGAAATAAACACGGCCCCCTTAGTAAAACAAAGTAAGCACTTAGGTTTTTCTTAAAACATATATAAACCAAATCTAATAAAATTTATATTTTAAGTGGTTTAAACTAACCAACTATATATATATATATATAATATAATTCAAACTTAGGTTTGTTTCTTTTAAAAAAAAACTATATATGCCTAGATTTATAAGTTAAGTTTAAATATGATTTAAACTCGGGTTTAGAATATGGTCTATTGACTCTTCCCTCAATCTCATATAATTTTAATATGGTTTAATGATTTTAACATTTTTTTTTTTTTAAAACTATATAAATTTTAATATGATGTTTATATAAATTATTATATAAACCTTATTCTATATTATATATATTTTTATTTAAAAATAATAATAATGTTTTCAAATTATATAGGATATAGTTATAGATTAACTATAAACTATAGTTTTTCAAATCGAATCCTTTTAGAGGGGACCAAAGAACACGGGTATGAATTTACCTTCTAAAATATTTAACCTATAAACATTTGAAATTATAGAAAACATGAAAATTATTTCATATAGTAATAAATCCTTTCTTTTTTGTATGTGATTTTCACGCAGGTAAATATTTGAAGCCCCTTTCACCTATGCACACATCAATCTCCAAACAAACATTAATTCCATATAATTTACAAAATGTAAATGAAAGTAAGAATCATATCATATTACATCTCCCCCCAAAAAAAATTAGGGATTTAAAATTGAAAAACCCTAAAATTTTTACCTACGCTTTAATTACACAAATGTCATGCCAAAATAAATTGGGGAAAAAATGAAGGGGACAAATACTTTTAAATACCCTTTCGATTTGGTTGAAAAAACCCATACAAATTAAATAAATAAAATATAAAACATTTTATCTTAATTTTTTATTTACCTCGCTTTGTTACCATGTTAGAATTTGAGGATTCTAATAAATACATATTTAATCAACTTACATATTACATATTGTTACAATAAATATTTAAATAAAGATTACAACATAACATAAGTAAAAAAATACTTACAGAAATAAATAACACAGGTGACACAATATTTATAGTGGAAAAACCCAATAGGGTAAAACCCAATTTGAAAATAACCTTTTACTTTAGAGAAATTATTTTACATCCAATAAGATCACCTCCTTCTTTGAAACCCTATTTACCAAAGGTAAAACTAAATCACTTGATTTGCACACCTTTGATATATTTCCAAATATATCAAATGAGGACCTAAAAGCCTTTTTATATAAGGTGATCGGGTATGTCTTCCACCCATATTTTCAACATAAAATTATTGACACATACACCTAGGTTTATAATATTTAATATTAGAAATATAATAATTTCATGATATTAAATATTTAACCTAAAGTATATACCTAGGTTAGCATATTTAATAATAGAAATATAAATATAAATATTATTAAATATTAACCTATATATTAGTGATGGACCCATATACATTAAGGGTTGGTCAGACCACATAATCATTATGTTCCAACAATTTTGTGGTACTTTGAGAATGCATTTATTCTTATGGTTGCAATAAGTTTCTTGAATGATAATATGTCTAATGTCGGTCTTTTTTGTATGCAACTTGTTATATATAGCAACATGTATGCGATAAGGACCCATCCATAAGAACTCATCCACGGCCCGAAGGACATGTTTGTAGCAACTTGTCTATAGCCAAACAAGATCACCTATAGTAGAGGAATCAAGATTACGAAGATCTCTTGGAATGAAAAATATGGCACTCCAAGTTTGTATGTGTTGTGGAAGAGGAATTTATAGACTGGAACATGAAAACTAGGAGGTAACTTAGATCTAGATCCGGTTATTCATTGCGCAACTTAATGAGGAACTAATTGATTCAATTCGTGACTTGAGAAATGATTTATTAAATTGATTGGTTACTTAAGTTATGTGTTTGACATCTAAACACATGTTGATTAATTTTGTTGCATGCATTGAATCTCTAGATGATCTGTTTGAGATCTTTTACTTGATTTGTTTGAAATCCTATTCAAACACTACTTTTCACATTCTGCTGCAAACAAGGAATATAAAAGATAAGGATTAATTTTGAGAATGTATTAGAGGAGTAGAGATATAGATAGATAATTAAAATAGAGGATACAAAAATAAGAGAGTTGTTTTGATCTTAATTTTAATCTTCATACCAATTTAATAAATAATTTGATTTATGTTCAAGTAATGTTTAGGTATAGGCCTTGGGAGAGATTAACACCCAAGGGAGGGGAAATTTTTTTTTTTTTAACCCCAATCCATAGTTTTTTACTTTGTTTTATTGTATGAATAGAATAAAAAGAAATTTATTCCTTTATCTCGTATTCCAAATTTACAGTCCCTAACTTAATTATAGTATTTGGAATCTATTTTCTTTTAGTCCGAGTTTAGTTTATTTATAGCATTATAATGACACAAATTTATTTCTTTACCTCATAAACACTTTGTAATTGTGTATACAATATTGGCATTATTGAAATTTTACATCCTTGGTTTGATGATTAAATGATCAGTACATTAGTGAACAACATATTAATTGTTGCATGTTAATTTTCACCATAACAGAGCATAGAGATGATGGGAACCAACGTGGAGTAAAACGAGGTGATGAAATGTACCTAAATATAGGAGATGTCCTAGTGAAGGACCTAGCCTCATGTACTAGACTAACAAATTGATGAGACCATGTAGGTCTTGTAAAAATAGGTGAGCCAAGAGTCGATTGTGCTTTAGGTTCGATAGGCTATGAGGTAATAGATGGAATAGGAAATGCAAATGACACCCTCAAGAATATTCTATAATAATGGAGTAGATGGAACCACACTATTCATAGAGATAACTTGATTGTTGTGATTGAAATTTATATGCAAGTGATTCATGGAGGTAATAAACTAGACCTTCAAATATAATTAAGACCTCTCGATCATGTCACACCCTTCGATAGTTTGTGTTACAAGGAAGGGTAAAAACATGGTGAGAGGAAAAATAGTAACATGAAGTTGGAAAACACCATATGATTTATCCATTAGATATGAAATTTGTGTAAGTGGAAAATAACAACGATGATAGAAAGGATGGATCAAATTTGGTGTTATTGATAGGGAAGGATCTGATAGAAGCATCAATGTGTAAGTGATCAAAAGAGAATGCAACATTATAATCATGATCAAAGAAAGATATGATTGGTTGAAAAGTGTCAGCATGAGAAACTAAAAATCAAGATCTCTCGATGTAAGAGGAGGAACTGCACGATATGTATGATTAGATAAGGATTCACTTATTTTCTTATCATGGTTTTTAAGTAGATTATTTAATATTTTTATCTTATGATTTTCATTAACTGGTGCATAGGTTGTAGTCTCTATAAGCTCAATTTTGTTTTTATTGATGAGTTATTGGATGATATTGTAAAGTTTAAAACACCTATTTGTAAAATTTCCAAGAGGGATCTAAGTCAAGTGGAGGAGGAAGTGTAATAAGATGGATCTCACAAAGTTTTTGTAATATAAGTCATGGAGCAATAGTCAAATTTGTAAATGTAAGCTTAGGTGGTTTCCATTGAAGTTATT
Source organism: Taxus wallichiana var. yunnanensis (assembly GCA_018340775.1). Classification (NCBI taxonomy): domain Eukaryota; kingdom Viridiplantae; phylum Streptophyta; class Pinopsida; order Cupressales; family Taxaceae; genus Taxus; species Taxus wallichiana. The sequence goes on along the minus strand of CM031242.1, from coordinate 569,154,860 downwards.
TGGTGTTAGAGACAATGTTGATGGTGACCTTAACATCACGAGGTTTCATGGTTGGTTTGAAATATGACTTACTATGAAATCTTGTAGAGGATGCAACTAGCTCCTAATCTTTAAGTTTTCTAATAGATAAGATTTTAGTTTCACATAAATTTAGAGTGTGACATATTTGAGAAAATGATGGATATTTCTTGAAGACAACACTCTCTTGGAGAGGTGGTAAAACTCTAAATGAATAAATATTGAATCTTAGATTTTGCAAGAACATTAGATATCTTAGTTATGTTTCTATAGCCTAGATTTTATAACCAACATCCCAAGGATGTTGACACATCTCTCAACCTAAACCGAGCGCTCACCCAAAACATACAAGGGTACCAAGTTTTCTTTTATGTCATATTTTTCATAGAGTTAGCATGATTAAATAGATGTTCCAGATCCATAACATATAACTAAATATATTTCAAAGTGCATAAACCACATATAGATCTTAACCATATGCAAGAATAGTTAAACAAGAACTAAGATTAACTTTACCATAAAAGATCCATGCTCACTTATGTTCTAGCCACAAAGATCCATTATATTAGTTATTGTAGAGCATACAAGCTTTCATACATACTTAGTATAATCACCATAGTCATGCACACCCATAATATTGCATCATAACTCTACCAAAAACATTAAACTGTGGAAATCAATACATATTTATAGGGGTGGGGACTTGCCCTTCACCACCCATGCACCTTCCAAAAATTGGCTACATGCTAATAATAGCCATGCACCCTTACATGATAAATACAAGAGCATGCAAGATCGCTAATAATATATTATATAATAATACAACCATAGTTTAATCCTATTAATAGCCTCAAAACTATGCATGGTGCTTGATCTTCTATTTTCCCAAAATAGTCTTTGTGTGATCTTCAAGACTTCTACAAAATGTGTACTACACTCAAAGTCCATAATTAGATTTATTTTGAAAAATGGATAACTCTGAATCCTCACCTTTCCCAGAATGCCATGTTTGATTATACTTCCGTGCACCCTTACATACCCTATGTCTACATACCTAATCCTTATGTGCCTTCAATAATTAGGATATGTTCCATCGACCAACATTACCCCACACTAATATCATTTCCTCCACCAAAAATGGGTAATCATAACTTATCTCTCCGTGAAAAATAATAAAGAATGAAATAATAATTGTACAAAGAATGAGAAAATACTTGGCGCCCTACACTTCCACATGGAGGATTAACTTAGGATATGCTACCTTGATCTCCACCTCCAATTCATTCCAGAAAATTCAGCACTTCAGTTGTTTTGTTTGGAATATCTACAAGAATTGCTTCCATTTCATCAAGTGTCATGTTCTCACCCTCATTTTATAGTACACTTAGAACATTGGCCAAGCTTGAGATCATTCCATCAATGATGTCCATTTTCTACGCTATCAATTTCCCAATATATTTTATTTTCTCTTTGTCACGTTCTTTGGGCTCTGCTGCAAGTACGTCTCATGCTTCTCTATTATCAATGTAAGCCTCTCCACATGTCCAAGTGTTTCATTATTTACCACTTTTTGAACCTCATCTTCTTCAGCCATGGTTCTTATCTTAATAATCACAATAGGGGCCACACACATGTTTAATTCCAAATCTACCTTCTTTAACTCATCCTTCAAGGTCTGCAGTAAGGTCTCATAGATTGTAATCTTACGCGCTATAGTTGCCTTCGCATCTTGTGCCTATTCTATAGCTTCCTCATTTTTGGCATGCATATGGGTCCCTCATCTAGTAATATTCAAACTATTGTGCACAAATAATGAAAAGAAAATAGAAACTCCTTTGTAAACTTATCCTCCAAATCTGACCTCTTCTTCGTAACCTCATCACCAAGTTTCTTGACTATGTTATGTATCGAATGCCTTGTCACCTTAGTTATCTCTTCTTCTTATGTTAGACATTTTATTTTTGTTTCTTTGTCCTTCTTATCATCCAAGAATGCTCTAATACTTGTTTCCTTATCAATATTCATACACGTAACCTCAATAGATATCTTTGTTAAAGCATTTATCACCTTCTCATTAGACATAACAAGGGGTTTAAAATTAACATTCCTTAAATGGGGCACCTTCTTGAATATGTTTGAAACACACGATTCTTCACACACATTGAAATTAGGATCATCCATATAAGTCTCAGTATAGTCCAATATATTTTCTTACATGTATGTGTGGTTACCATTTCGGTGTTCATGAGCTCCCATCCATATAAGTCCTTAGGATCCAAAGTGATTTAGAACAAGGCACATATGATTTTTCTTGTGTCATCAACATAACCAACAATCAAAGTCATCTAAATTTCACCCTCCTTCCCTTTTATGGATCATTTACCCTTTGGAATCAGGCACCTAAATTTAGTACCGGTTCTTCACCTTCTTGTGTGGTATGAGGCTTTCCCTTATCTATTTCTCTCCATATCTTATTTAAATCCTACTTCATCATTTTTCACATCTTCTTCCCGAGGATCCTCTATATCTTGAGTCTATGTTGGAGTATGTAGTGTGTTTTCCATTTATTAATCTTCCTCATCATCCTTCCTTGGTTTATACATACGTCATTTCTTCTTTTCAGCTTCTACTTTCATAGGGGAAGTCTTAGGTTAATTCATAAGGGTCTGTGAAGTTCCCACACTCTTAAGTATTTTTTCTTCTTAACACTCTTTCAAAATGAGGCTCCTTAGTAGTTTGTTCTACATTTATCTCGATAGAACTCCTCTCCAACACTTCATCATCTTTCTGGAATGGAGGGGTCACCTTGCGCTCTCAATTTTCTCCAACGGTGGGCTGCCCCTATGACCATGCTCCAAGCCTCCACTATCCTCATGGAGTTATTCTTCCTCTCCTTCTTCTTCTAGAGGAAAAGTATCCTCTTCATCCTCTAATGTGCCCACAATATGTCATACCTTGGGTGGTCCAGGCAGTTTAAGCTCATTCTCTAGATACTTCACATTTGCAGACTTGGGCTTCGGGTATATGTATACTAGAGCCATGCCTAACTTTCCAATTTACAAGCTTACAACCTTCATATTAATATCATATGAAATTAATATTTCAATGTATGAAGACTTACCTAGTTAAACGTAAGTCTTCCTTAGTGTGTGGTAGTAACTTTCTATCTTATCCACATTAAAAATGAGCCACCACATGTCAAAAAACCTATGTACATATGCATGGAAATAATGTGCAGTGAAGACATACATGAGCTTACACCATGGGCTCCACTTTCCATCCTTCATCCCAAAGTGCCCTATGCAAAAATATTGATACACTACAAACTATATCTATTTATATAATACCAAAGGGAGTTCCTTGGGTATCCTTCATTCCTCCTCAAATGTAGTGTGCAAGCATTCATATCTGCCCTCTACTTAAATGATCAACTCATGGATCCATCACATGTATATTTAAAAAACCTTTCTGTCAGGGATTTCTTTTCTTCTAGGTACTACCAATGTTTTTCTATCAGCCAATCAGGCACTCCAATTTCAACAAAAACAAGTGAAATAAGTATTGCACTAAAGCTAATTTTCTCACCTTCACGTGTTTACTCAATAATTATTTTAGCAATGAAGTTAGTGAAGTTATAAACAACTTCTATTCTCTTTATTTGTGACATACATCCATGCCTTGTTTACCTATGACTAACACTCTTGATTTTTTATCTTTATCGGAAGATGGGTCATTGATGAATGAAAGGATACTTTTGTAATGTAGGGATGTCCATCACGCGCCTTTAATTAGTGTATCCTAGTTCCTTCTTAGTTTATTCTATGGAATCTTTGTCACCGAGGTTGGTTCTCAACTCGTACCCAAACTCCTTAGTCATGTCAAACTCCCAATCAAAGGCACTATGATCATCATTCATTGCATGCAAAAATAGAATAAGTCCTCATGGAATCTTCTCACAACCAATGGTATAATTTTTCAAGTTTTCCAAAATAGGGAGCTCATACAACTAAAAACTCGATGTAGCCTAGAATTTACCAAATAACACCATAGACACATTGACACATCACTCATCCTAAAATGGGCACTCACTCGAAGTGCGCAAAGGTACCAGGTCCCTTTTTAGGGTTTTTGTAGTAGGATGTTAGCATGGTGAAGGAAGAAATATATAGATCCATAACTAATCCATCATTCTAAAGTGCATGCCATATTCGGATATATAAAAGAACAAGCTTAAAAATAATCATGATTGAATCAAGAACATGCACTACTCAATTACACACAGGAATGACACTTAGATTCAACCAATATCTTCCATCTATTAATAAAAATAAAATCTCCTTAAAATAATGGCATTCTATACCAATGCGCGCATGGATCTAATACATGATAATCTAATCATCTCTACATATCACTTTTTATGCTTACCTCTTACGCTCTGCATATACTTATATATCTCTCATCCTCCTACTATGTGATTTACATCATATATATAGGGTGGGTACTTTCCCTTCACCACTTATCTATTCCAAAAATAGGCCATGATAATAATAGTTACGCACTATTTACAAGCATAGCCACACATGCAAGTGTGATATCTATAGACCTCTTACAGTTAACTCAAGTGACAATCCTATTCTTAGCTTATCTCCATGAAAAATGCTTCAATCTGATCCTATAAAGATAGAAAATGTGTGGTGCGCACGTATCTACCTCGTTAGTGTGTTCCGTATGCCATCTTTTAAATTATAGGTCTTCATACTCAAAATCAGCTAAGTCCTGAATGTTGAACTTTCCCTCCGTGTGTGGTTCTTCTTGTCTATTCGCACCCTTAAACTCTGGCGTGATTTCACATGTAAACTTCTTGTGTGAGTTCTTTCAAGTGTTTTCTCGATCAAGATTACCCCACACTAATCTCATTATCACCCCGACAATGGTTATTTCAAAAAATTGAAGTAAATAATAGAATAATGGAAAAATAAGAATGAAAGAATGTAGATGAATAAAGAAGTTTTATGAGGCATCCTCCTCTATATCAGTTTGAAGTATCAACTTTGGATACTCCTCCTTTATTTTGGACTCTAAGGCCTACCATTCAACGATAACTTTCTCTACTTTTCCGGGAATGTCCACAACAATGGACTCCAATTCATCCCTCATAATCTCCCCTTTTTCGATTTACGTAACCAACATAACAATTGAGGTCATTCTTCCTTCTAGAAGATCCATCTTCTTATTTTCTTTTGCTCTCGCTATAGCTACCTTATTGGGTTCCATTTTTACTTGCAATCATCTCCTCTTTAACTCTACAATTTATGAATCAAACCCTAGCTTGATTCAATCATGCCCTAGGTGAAAAATTTGTGCCCTAACTCCTCTTTGTTGCCTTGCTTTGCTCAAACCCTTCACCACTGCGGACGCAAGCTTCTTTTCACATAGATCTGTTTGTCACACTTGGTTTCACACCCTTCACACCTTAACCTAATCACTCGGCTCTTCACACTTACCTCTTTCCCCAAATACTCTTAGTCACAATGGTAAAAATTAATTCACATCCCATCCTTATATAGTTTTTCATTTTTTGATGCATTTATTACTCCTTTACCTACCAAATCCTCTCATTCATTAACTAAATTCATTCTTTCCATGAATTACATCTTCGCACCTTGCTTTATAATCTTCTAAAGACGCCTTCCTACCCTCTAGTCATAGACTTCTCTTCAAATGCGCTCTTACGCTCGAGTACCTCATCACTATAACTTCTCCCGGTAGTTATCATGGCCTTTACTTACCTCACATTATACTTTCCTTTCATTCATCTCCATCCTTGGTCACTTTTGAGAAGAAATATACTTTTGACTCAAATCACACCATAGTGACTTATTCCTTTCACCTTTCAATTCCCACAATATTTTACTTGGATAACTAGAACCACCCCACACTAAAAGTATGTGCAGTTCTCTACGCACAAACATTCTTCACATAACAATTAGCTTCATGCGTGCATGCATGCTTATTACACAAGAACAACAACTAAATTGACAAAGCATAATGACAATGAAGGCAATACATTAAGGAAATACAAAACTGAAAACCTAATCTAAATGACAATATTGCCTTATTAGAAACACCAAGAAGACTTATTTATAGTAGGGATTTAGCCTACTCCCATTAAAGTAACCGGTATCCATGTTCCATTAAGTGCTTCTACTTGAAAGCACCTGATTCAAGTATGTAAGTGATGACATATGGCCCCAACCAATGTACTTTGAGATTTCCTTGATGGTGCATGAACTTAGAGTCATAAAGAAGTACCATTTGTACAACCGCCAGCTTTTTCTCCTTTATATTTTTGTCATGCCATACTTTACTTTAGAATTTTCGTACTTTTGAATCCATTTTGCAATGGCTCTTCACTCATCTAGTTGAATCATCTTCTCAATACGCTCTTCTAAAGCCTTCTCATCACCTAGACCTCCAGTGCACACAATGTGCAAAAAAGGTAAGATAAATTCTATAGGAGAATTGCTTCTACGCTAAACAACAACTGAAATGGTGTGGGTTTGTTCAATCTCTTATAATTTTTCTATATGCCCAAGAACAACTACACTTTATCATCCCAATCCTTTCTTCCAACATCACAATTTTTTTCAATGTCTAGATCAAAATCTTGTTGTAAGCCTCAACCGTTCCATTTTCCCGAGGATGGTAAGGTGTAGTCTTATGGTGGGTAACCATAAAATAATCTAATAGGATCCTTATATGGTTTCATTTAAAAAGTGTGTACCCCTATCACTTGTCAAACTTAAAGGACATCCATATCTTGTAATAAAATTCTCCCATATAAACCTAGCTACTATTGTAGACACTAAAATTAAGTCACACTCCCCTTCCATACCTCGACCAATAAGTACCCTTCATCACTTTCACCTAGCCATGGCCCCCTTCACCACACTAGTATTAATTTAATTAATTAAATTAAATTAATGCTTTACCCTCACTATATTTATTATTTAAATATCTTAATTTAAATAATATTCACAAAAACACTTCACCCAGACACCTCATCAAGTTAACTCACCTTAAGACCTCTTCTTAGCAAGTTACCATAACTAACTAAGACTTATCCAAACGCTTAAAAATCAATTCCTATACTTCATCTAACCACATCACCACATGCTCATAGAACCTCCCGGTCTTATCCACGGGATAACGACACGAGATCCATGTAAATCATGAGGATCTCCCTAAGTTTGGCAAACCTAGAAAATCCCACCTTGACCGACGTCGCTACCCATAATCGCCACCACCAACCTGGACCACCATCGGTTTCCCATTTTTAACTCCTAAACTACCTTATTCTCAAGGTTTGGCAAACATTGAAGAGCAAGAACGAGATCTTAAAAAGATAACGCATCTTCGAGAGAGTCAATTCCATCAATTCCAATAGAAACTCACATCCAAAGAAAGATTGAACATCTTCTCCTACACAGCCATCCCAGCCACATTCGGATCTACCCAAGCAAAAGAGGAGTGTGCATGCAGCCCATGCAGAAGCTTTTCTCTAGTTGGTGATCACTTGTAGCCTCCAAAACCCATCATCAACACCTCCATCCTTCACACATAGACTTTCAAAATGAAATCCAAGTAAGTATAATATCATACTTTCCTAGTTAATTCATTTCATCATTATTTTACCACCTATTGTCCACCTTGCTTCTTATTGACCATCTCCAACATTTTGTACCTTCATAAACCCATCAAAACCTCAAAAACCTACCCTAGTCACCTAATACCTCCTCCCAACCAACTAAATCCTTTGTGTAATCACAAAGGGGACCCAAAACCCCATTCTGTGACATTCCCAAATTTCATAAGAATCGGTGCTAGTTATACCTAACCGCGGTCTGGTCACCCCTCGCCCGATGCCGGTCCTTGTGTTTTCCTACATAGCTTTAAACAGAGACCTATCCACCCCATTTTACCTCACCCTCACTCACTTGTGACCTACCCAACATCTTCATCGACTCCGAGAACTCAGAACCAACCCTTTGACCTGTGGATTCTATTCTAGCTTAGCCTCATTAGATTAGATTTATTTCTTATTGTGTTTTAAGTGAGATACCTAAATCATTTTAAAATAACAATAGGATTTACTTTGTTTTCAACATTAATTTTTTTAAAACAATGGACTGATAGCCATCTAGGAAGTACCATACTTCCCGGATCTAGCTCACGCTAGGTAGTTCACTTGCCCATATTGTTTAATGATTTTTGGTGGTCTTGCTTTCATTACAGGTAGTTCCTCCTAGCCAAAAGGAAGATCTCATGGTCAGTTGTGGATTCAGAAGTCATACACGCGCAACAACCCATCAACCAACATTTGAACATGTATTCCTCCTATGCCTGTTACCTTATCTATTTCGCCAACCATTCAAAGGTACAATCTCATAAAAAGGTGAAACATTTTGGCATGCCCGGTGGGACCCATCTGGGGTTCCTTGCATTTCATTCATTCCTAGGAAAAAATTGTGTGTTTTTTTCCCTTCTAAAAGCATACACACTAATTTTCTTCCCTGGTAATCCACTCCTTCTTTCTATTTGCTCTAAAGGAAACCTTTCTTTTGGTGTATTTAAAAGGAATCATCTCTTCATGTTTTCTACATTTTAGTGAAAGAGCATCCCTCTTCCTATTCATCTATTTTTTGTCATCAAATATCATACTTTCGATTTGGGTTTAAAATAAGTGCATTTCATTCTAATTTTCGGCATTAGCTCACATTAATTGAGGGCAACCTATATGTTAGATGTCATTACCAACTGATGGTTGACAAATAAATCATAGAAAAGCACTTCTATCTTTTTCTCTTTCTCTGAGTCTTACCAAACTACACAAAAATTCAAATACATGCATTCTTAAACAACATCTTACTTGGAAGAAGTTGTAGGTGATCACAAACATAATAGAATAGGCACTCTAGGAATGTTCTTTCTTAGTATTCTATCTTATTTGCATTTTGAGGTGAGAGCTTTCAATCATTATTGTTGTATTTCCTTGCACACTCCTCATCATCACTGGTGTTTCGACTCCACTTGAGTCTACTAGGCCATATCACCATCATTCCCAAAATTCTAGGTCTGATTCCACTTCAAATTCTAATTCACAACCACTTTTTCTTATCATTGTTTTAGTTTCACAGTGAGCGTCATCGGTTACCTCTGACCGCCATTAGTTATGGTCAATCGACGTCTATTCCATGTCCTTTTGCTAACCTATTCAAAAGGACAGTTCTCACTTCACTTTTCTCCATTTCCCATAGTCTCTGTTACTATCACCTTTTCCATTGACGTTTTACACATCCCCAGATTTGACATACTTGTCATATTTTGCCTTCTACCTCACTGATTACTCACTGCCTATTTCCCATAGTAACCGTCAACGGTTATCCCTGACTGACATCGGTTTTCCCTAACCGGCATCGGTTACCCTATTTCACATTCCACTCACCATTTGTTACTTCATCCATTTTTATCACCAGATTTACCTGCTCCTACTATTTTCTGTATTATTTATAGAGAAGCAACCCCACCTGATCAGTACCGGTTCACATGGTACTGACCCGAAGACAAGAAAATTCCCTCGTGTTCCACGCTAATCACTAGCTGCTCCCACCTAGTCCTTCACCACCCTCTATTCTATCACTAGCCATGGACCCCATCCAGCCTACCAATATCACTCGGAGATGAGGAGTTTACACGACTCCTTGACCAAAACCCTGTTGCCTTGTAGTTTTACCTCTCCCATTCATCCACTCAAGATTCCTTAGGTCAGTTGATATATGGCATGCCCGTATCTATCCCCCAAACACTTGCACCCACTTCTGCCTTAGCCCCATCTAGTTACGTGTTGCCTGCTTCCACTTTACCCCCATTTGTTTTGCAGTTAGGTCCTATACCCGTTATGACTGCCACATCTGTTACCCCTATAGCATCCATTACATCTACCATACCCTCAGCGACTACCCCAAATATAACTTCATCTTCCCCTCATGTCTCATACATACCCATAGCTATGTTCCCACCTCTAGTGTCGGTGACCCCTACCCCATTTCAAAACGTAGTTCTTTCCATTCCACAATCACTAGCCCTTGTTTCCACTAGGGTTACCACAACCCTTCCTCCCCTATATACATACTACCAAAGAACCACCTATTTCATCTATTGTTCATTCCGGGTATGTACCCCCTATTTCATTGCCTTATTCTTCACCACCTTACATGGCAGCCCCATACACTAGAATGTCACACCCACTATACACCCAAAATCAACCTCCTCACACTATAGGAGGCATCTAATCATCACAACCCACCAATGAACTAATTAGATTGATGATGGATAAGATGCAAACACTAAAGGCATTGGTTTCGACTCAAAACAATCTCACTTACGATGAGATTTGCAACGGGCCTATTCACCATCCATTCCCATCCATTCATACCTCGTGCATTAGGAAATGCCTAATTCAACCGCTTGAATAATAAGGAAGACCCACAACAACATTTGCGCTCATTAAACATGGATGTTATTTGATTACTCATGATGATGACTTTCTTTGAGAACTTTTCCCATGTCCCTCACTGGACCAGCATTAGATTGGTATAGTGGGTTACCCAAACACTCCATATTTTCATTCAATCAGGTAGCCCAAGATTTCTTGGATCATTTTTCTATCAACATCACCAAGAAAGTTACCATGACTGATCTATATTCCACATGTTAGTATGAGGATGAATCTATCACATATTTTTTTCACTCATAGCAAGATAGCCCGATCAATCAACTTACCTTTCAACTACCACAAACTGAACTCATCAAACTCTTCACTCAAGCTTGTGCCAAACATATCTCCCCGACCTTGCAGTCCAAACTTTTAGAACATTCGATGAGGCATTTACTATGGCATGAAAGTTATAAATTTGGGCTATTGAAGAGAAGAAATCCAATTACAAAATAAGAATTGGATATTCAAGTCAACCAAAACCTCTTCTTCTTCTAAACCACCAACCAAATTATTCAAAGGCTAAAGGTACCGATAACACAAGTGGTACTCAAGGCCGACCCAGCTTCATCCATCTAATCAAGCTACACCCTCATCTAATCTATCACTTGTATAAGATTTTCAATTCGACAAGAGCAGCAAAATATATCCCAATTGGGGAACCTTCCTCCTCTGTTTAGAAAAGTCGATCAAAGCCGGCGCCATCACCCTTCCACCCATAAAAAAACACACCGGTTTCGACCTACTTTCCCCGTGCCCACATGGTATAATGAACAAGATTTTTGTAATTATCACCATGTAAAGGGTCATAGTGACAAGAATTACATCACTTTTAAGAATATTTTCCAAGAAATTCTTGAGAAAGGTGAGTTGACCGTGGATAATCCCAATGCCGCCCTAATCAAAATCTACAAATATTTAAAAACAATTTCCCAATCATGCCCCTTCATCCAACAAATAGGTGAGACAACCACTCATGATACCCATACTCGTGAGGTTCATGCGATCTTTAACGAGGTACCTTGCCGCATCTCAATTACCTCACATCCCTTACATAGAGGAAATACTATCCCAAAACCCTCCTTCCACGTCCTCGACCTAACCATCACTGCTCCTTCACCAATAGAGGAACACCCTTCATCTCCTACAGAGGAGTCTTCTATTGACATTGAAACCATCTCTTACCTAGCTTCTCCACTAAGCAAACCTTTACCTACCGTAATTCCTCTACCCATAGAGTAGCACCCATTACATCCTCCACCCATGAGGAGAACCTATCAGTTCATTCACCCATAGATGAGCTCCCATCACCTCCTTCACCAATCATGGACCCAAAGAGAGATACCTTTACCTCATGGTGAGCATTCTCCATTCACCACCCGACACCGAACATACCTACTTTTAGGTCTCTTACCTACTAAGCCAAAGCCACCAATTCCTCATCTCCAAGATTTATTTTATGGGAATTCCCATGACATCCTCACCAACCCCACCCACAAACATGCCATTCTCACATTTGGTTGATCACTTAGAGTATGTGGATAGAGCCTTGTTATGGGGGTGCCTCTTACTCCCTGTCTCAACACAAATGCAAAAATCCCTCGATGACACCTCCACCATCTACCCAAGCACACTTCCACCCATCAAACCACATACAACCACTATTGTTGCAACCCCTTCCATGATACCCATTAGCACTCACACCACATCCTTACCCATAACCCGACCTATGCCTAAACCTAAACCCATACCTACAACATTTACCTCCACTAAACCTATTACCACTTTAGGGGTCACCCCAACCACCAGCCTTACCCATCCACCTATTAAACTAGATTTAGCTACATCCTCCAATGTTAAAACCACACCTACTCTAACACCCAAACTAAAGAAACAAACTCATCAACCTCATACCCCTACCGCATCAATCACACCCACACATGTCCCATCTACCTTCAAACCTCAGCTTCCCAATAGGGTTAAGCACCCCTCACCCAGTCATAACCCAATAACCCAACCACCCATTCCGGCCTCACAAATTTCTAACCTACCTAGGCACACAACATGACTCATACCCACACCTGTAGTCTCTTTACCACCAATACCTCTAATACCTTCAGCCATTGCTTCACTACCTACTACACTTCAATCATTGTCCCTCACACCCCAAGCATGACCCGTGTCATCTACCTTCATAGCACCCCCATTATCCCCATGGGTAACTTGCCCTCTTCCTCCATCTACTTTCCCTCATAGACCTCATATTCCCACATCACCTTTACCCAAGAAGGTGTACCCCAAAACAAAACCCCACTTACCGCACAACAAAGTAGTCAAAACATAACCATACCATCCTACCTATCCATCTACTATACCCCAGACCCAAACAAACCCGAGAAATACCTCAAACCACACTAGCACCTACATCCATAGCTCAACCCCTTCCTACAAATCCATAAAAATTTCCCGACAACCAACCACACCTACACCTGGACCTACGCTCACTTCCCATTGTGATCCACTAGCAGGTCCTTTGCCAAAATTTTAAACAACCTCCTTGAGACTTATGTTATCACATTACCGCCGCTCCAAACCTACGACCCCCTCAAACCCAAGCAAAAGGGTTTGATGATACCAAAATTTGTGCATACCATCGTGTGCCAGGACACGATGTGAAGAACTTTCGTGCTTTGAAAACTGTCCTTATACAATTATGTCCACTTGAAACCAACTTTGATGACGATGACCTTCTTGACGAGGACCCTGCTTCGCCTACACCCCCTCTCACATTACCCACTCAACGACCACAATCTCCACCCTCACAGCTCCCTAGAACCACACACAAAATTTGAAATTAACATGCTTCACATAAGAGAACTTTTCCACACCACCACCCAAATGTCACTACACCTAACCGACCTCACAGGATTTTCTCCTCCCATAGGTTTTTTCCCTTCATGTCATTATACCACTTACCCTACACCCTCTCCATTTGAAAAATTCCCTCAAATCAACATGGTACATGTCACTACACGTGTGCGTATGGGTAAAGACAAGGTAGTTGACCCACCACCCAATCTTATACCCAACATACCATCTGCACTCCATACCTAAGATAACTATCCATGACCCCACATACCCCATTTCTAATGGTGTCAAACATAACACCATGCTCAAACAATTAAACCAATCTCCACTCAAAATTTCCCTGTATGAACTCATTCAAACCTCGTAATCCCATCGGAAATCCCTCATGGAGATTCTTCAATCTATCAAGGTTTTACCCAATGACCCTACACCCGTAGCCTCCATTATCACACTCCATCATGTAGCATCCCTCACAAAATTACCACCTTCATCTTCACCTCACCTTGTTAATCAAGTGGCCTCCCTTAACTTCTCAGAGGAGGATATTGTGCCATACCAAAATTAGGACCTGCACCCAAAGACTCTTCATCTCTGTTCACATTGATGACATACGGGTACATCATCTAATGATTGATGGTGGTGCTAGCATTAAAATCATTTCATCCCATGCATTTTCTCAAATGCGCATACTTGAAAATTACATGCACAAACATCTGGTCATGTTACGTTCATTCAATGATGCTATCACCTCCACACTAGGCACTATCATCCTTCACGTTCATGTGGGCCCTCGCACTATTCCAGAATTGTTTTATGTTTTAGAGGGGGAATTCCAATATAAATTGTTGCTTGGTAGACCCTAGATCCATGTCATGGGTTATGTTCCTTCCACTTTGCATCATTGTGTAAAGTTTGAACATGAAGGACACACTTATACCATTCCAGCTGACCCATCACCTTTTAAAACATGCAACATGCTTTACTGACCCAATGATGTACTCATACCTGTCACGCCATCTACCTCTACACCTACTACCACTTCACCTACACCTCCACCTACCAGTATAGTCACTACCTCAACCACACCTACCTCCTCTATTCCTACAGCCCCATTAGCTCCCCAATCCATTAACACCATCTCCGCATTGACCTCCGACACATCATCCATACCAGCTACCCACATACCAACCACTAGATCCTTGGAAGGTGTTTTTAATGCTTCACTGGGGAGTACCGCCTATATAGTGTCAACAGATTCCTTACTCCGCATGAGTATGGAAGCCTTCACTAACACCCTCATTATGATCACCGTATCGAAGAAAGCCTCCTTTATGGACTTCCTCATCTTCATACTAGTCTCACCTATGGGGGACTTGATACTACTACCTACACACCTAAACCACCATCACAACCCCGCCCATTTTCCACCGACTTCCATCCACTTACCAATCACCGTTTTCCCACACCTTCCTACACCATTGTGTGTGGAAGGAATTTGGTTTTGGCTTCTATGAGCAAGGCCGCCATATCATTATTCCATGTACCACCTATAAACATAATGATCGTAGTGGTATCGGCTTCCCGAACCTCCTACCAAACAGGTCCACATCAAACTCATTGCTGAAATGTAGCCCCACTCCACCTTCATCACCACTCTCACCAAAGAGTCGATAGATCTTAAATCTATCCCTCCTAATGTTTTTTTTTCATAAATACTATTTCCTTGGGGCCTCTCGACTTATCAACGCGAAGGCGAGGCCCCTTCCACTCTTCCATTCCTATATCCTAAGATGTTTGATGATGAGACACCAACCATTAACGTTGTTCAATGTCAATATGATGAATCCATACTCACCTACCTTGGTGCGTAAGACTCATATATTCATTGGTCATTACCTTCTAGACACAAACCATGTTAAATGAATCAACTATTGAAATCAAGATTCATACTTAGGACGACACTCGCATCCTAAAAATCGACAATCTTTAGATGTTGCTAAATATGAAGCCATACCACTTATCTCCATGAAAGCTAAGAAAATGTGTGAGTTTATTAACCATGAAATAATTTTTCACTTTAGTGTCCCTTATCACCTCATCACCGATAATGGAAAACAATTCAAAAATAAAACACTACAAAAACTTTGTGACGCCTTTGGCATTCAACTTAGTTTCTCCTCACCTTATTACCCATAAACCAATAGCCAAGCTGAATCCACTAACAAAACCCTCAATAAAATCTCATGAAATTAGTTGATGATATTGGGAAGGATTGGCATATGCACATTCCTTTTTCTCTACGGGCATATCATACTAGTATTCACACTACCACTATCACTACACCCTTTTCACTGGTCTATGGTACAGAGGTTGTTTTGCCTCTTGAAGTCTAGATCTCCTCACTCCACATTTCTCTCCATGACATGCTTACTGATGATGAATTTTTTCAGGACCACTTGACACAAGTAGAGTTATTAGATGAACATCATCTTAATGCTCTAGATCACCTTCAAGTTTACCAACAACGTATCAAATGTGCTTATGATAAACGTGTTCATGAACGAAGCTTCCAAGTTGGTAACCTTGTTTTGAAAGAAAATAAACATGTAACCAAAGTAGAGAAAATCAAACGGGAAATTTACTCCTAATTGGCTTGGACCCTACATCGTAACTCATACCTATAGATCAGGTGCCTATCATTTTTCCTCACTTGAGGGTAAACTTGAACCTGAGCCCCTTAACGCATTACATCTTCGACCATTCTATTGTTGACTCATTGTCCTACCTCACCCTTTGTCTCTTTACAAGCTCACCCCTTGAGCGCTATCCACTTCATACACCTCCCTAATGATTAAACAAGAATCATGTGAGTACCCATCACTTGTTATCTACTCTTGAATATGTGCACCATGGCACTGCACATAACATGATTCTCATGGATACTTTTCATCTATCTTTAGATGAGATCCCATGGTCATTCCACCTGGTCTTTTGAACAAGAGTCCTATCCTTCACCTTGGTCTTGTCCATGATTTCAAAGACCTCCAATGGGACAAATATCCTTGAGTTAAACTTCTAATAAAAGATGACTCCCTCAAAAGGACATCTTCCTCTTGACCAAAATTGTTATCATAAATAGACTACTCCTCGAAGGACAAGTTATGCAAGCTATGCTAAGCTTTGAAAAAAAAAAAAAAAATGAGAGCAAATGAAACTTCCCGCATCGATCAACTTCACGAAGACCTCAAGGAGTACTATATTATTTATCCCATATAGACTTCCCACATCAATCGAGTCTATCACAAGAAACATAGCTTTTTAGTCATGGAATTACCCATTGTGCCCTAGGACCTCTTTCCCAAAACCCCGTCACTCAATTATATCAAATTAACTACCTTTTCCCATTTACCATGTAACATTCCCATTTTAATACATTAGAACAAGATATTTTTATTTTTTTGATAAGTGCTTCCAAGTTCTAAATACATAATTTAGAACTCATAGATCAAAACAATCATTCTTATAATAGATAACCATATGCAGCTATAATGACTCGGTGAACCACCGATCTATTCATTCCATGACTCGGTGATCTACCGATCTATTCATGAGTATCATAGAGTTGGCATTTTTATTTTAACACTTCACTCTTGCGGTTCTCTTCCCTAATCTAGGATTTTAGAATGCTCTGTTCAAGGAACCTATCTAAATAATTTTTACCATTATTCATCGGCATCACATCCCTCAGACTAGGTGATATAGGACAACACAATCAATGCACTTGCGATACTTTGGCCAAAGATTTGAAATATATTGTTCATGTCTCGTATTCCTTGATGGCATACTCGTCGATCTGGAATACATCCTTCATCCCATTCTCGATGTTATATAGAATGTCTTATACCGACTTCGTCGGCCTCCCCCCTTGTCCCAAGTCATTCACTTAGGAACGGATTAATAACATGACAACGTTATAAGGATGCTCTCGAGAACTAGGGGTAAGCTGACATACTAGGTCAACCCTAGTTAACCCTGTGTGTCAAGGTACCCCAAGTCTCCAAGGGAAGCCTCATAACATGACCATGTTCCTAACCAGTCCCAGAGTAAAAACTTGTTTCAGTTTGAGGTGTAAATCTTAACGATCAATGCAAAGGGTGTCGCCATAAGTCACCTGCATTATTGTATCCTCGAGAAGATCCTAATCTTCTCAAAGGTACAACCCTACAGTTGACATGTGCCGACATCCTACAAACCACCTCGGAAAGATCTACTTAACTTAAGGTGTTACTTACGTTGAGTTGAAATTATACTTTAAGACTCTCCTTTCTGGGTAGTCTTTTCCCAACCCCTGGGTTCCTCACCTTTGAGTTTCCTTACTTATTTAAGATCCATTTCATAGAGAGAAGTTTAATAGATTTGAGATCTCGTCAAGGAGTTCATTGATTCACAGTAATCTTATTCAACGAAATTGGGCGTTAGCCCTAAGTCCTCTCATAAGGATGCTAACTATACCTCTATAAGTTTATATCAGTTCTCAAAACTGAAATATATCTTACTGATTGTTATTAAGATAAAGTGATTAAAAATCATCAGTTACTTTGTCTTGACTTAGATCATGGATAGGAAGTAATGGATTACTCTTCCTAATTCAGCTACCTATAGTGATGTAGTTTATCCTTAACTTCCCGTAAACAGTGGACCAATTTTCCAATTTATCCTTATTCACAACATAAAGAAATACTAATCAATCATGAAGTATTCAGTCACATAATGTTTACAAGGCCTACTTAGAGAATCCAAATAACTCTAAGGTATAAAATAATAAAAATGCACTTAAATCAATCGAACCTAAGAAGATCAATTTCATCAATTAAAAATACAGCCACATAAGTAACATCTTTTCCCCTTTTTTATTATTCCAATCCATACAATTACAACTTATGCACTTCGGCATACTGGATACAATACTCAACAGCAAAAGTACAACCTTCTTACTATAGTACAATTTAGAGATATCAAATAGGAATTCATGATAAAACCAGATTACACAATCTAAACATCATATCAGATCCGCGTGCCTTTATTACTTACAATGTCCATCTACAAAATTGTTAGCACAGGTCAGTTCTGTGAACTGAGCATGATAAGCACTAATTCTTAAAACAATTACATTCTACCAATTGCTCTCATTAAACAACCTATTTAAATGAAATCATTTCTTCAAATCCTTAAACATAAATCAAGCTAATCATCTTTCTATAATTCTAGCATGACTTTTAACGCATGACTCCCATTATAGTTACCAATAATCCTAAATACTTTTCAGATGATTCATCATATATATTAGGGACTAAGAAGAACAAAATGATTACAAAACATCCCAAGGATAGCAATAATCCAACAAATTATTCCATTCAAAAATGAATTTCCTAACAGTTCATGTATCCAACAAGTATGTTTTTAACAATTCCACAAGGCAGATTATAACATCCAGCAAGCTCAACTGACGGGATTCCTTTATAATCATTACATTATTTCAATGGTATTGACATGTACACCAACTTATACTGCAATACAATTTTACCAGTCTCTCCATACAATTTAACAGTCTTTTCTTCCTAAGCCCGTACCGTAGAGCTCACATAAGGGTACAAAGAAGAATGCACTCAAAGTTTCTAGACAAGGAGAGATTATTTTCTTATTCCTACAGTTATATATCAACATATACTTTACAGCTTAGGAGGAGGAAATAGAGGCAAATCAGATTTCCATTCAATCATGTTCAGGACT
This sequence comes from Taxus wallichiana var. yunnanensis, assembly GCA_018340775.1. NCBI lineage: Eukaryota > Viridiplantae > Streptophyta > Pinopsida > Cupressales > Taxaceae > Taxus > Taxus wallichiana. The sequence goes on along the minus strand of CM031242.1, from coordinate 569,135,629 downwards.
GTACTGACTTCTCAAGAATAACGCTAATACATTATACGCATGCGACTAAATCAGTCGAGATCACAAGAAGAAACTACAGTTCCATCAAAATTCAATTATAAAATCACCTGCAGCTATTAAGCAATACAAGAGATCTCGCAAACAAGCAATAATCAATAAACCAACCAAATTAGACCCAACAATTCTTTCCATGTCATTCTTCAATTATGAAATTACCCAATGCCAATGCCTGACATGGCACAGTTAGGAACTCGTTATCTCAGTCGAACAAGAGACAAGGTAACATCATAAACAGAAGTTGAAACCATAAACAAACCTAGCAAACATTTCAATGGAGTCGAATAAAAAAACAAACACGGCGAACATTTCTCTTGAGAAATCCTAATAAAACACAACAAACGCGTTTGCCTTTGAGTCGATCTATAAATAACACAAAGAAACATTTACAATCGAGTCGAATCAAAACAAACACAAAGTGAACATTTCTCTGAAGTCAATCCCTAATCAAACACAACAAATGTTTGCACTTGAGTCGGATCTATAACAACACAACAAAATTTACAACTCGAGTCGAATTCATAAATAAAAACAACGATCATTTGCCTTTGAGGTCGAAACTATAAACAACACAACAAATTTTACAACAAGTTGAATTCATAAATAAACACAGCAAACATTTGCACTGGGTCGATTTATAAGTATTCACAGCAAGGACTTACATCAGAAGCCGAGCCAACACGCAAACACATCAAGGACTTCAACAGGAGTCACATTCACATGAGAATACAACAAGGACTCCAACAAAGTTGTTTCCAACAAGATTTCACAAAAGGCTTCGATAGAAGTCGATATCATATGAAAACTTTTCAAGGACTCCAACAGAGTCGTTTTCAACAAGTACTCACAACCAGGCTTTGATAGAAGTCGAAATCATATGAAAACTTTTCAAAACTCCAATAGATTCGTTTTCAACAAGTACTCACAACCAGGCTTCGATAGAAATCGAAATCATACAAAACATTTCAAAGACTCCAACAGAGTCGTTTTCAACATAAAATTCATAGCAAAGGCTTCGATAGAATTTATCATATGAAAACTTTTCTTCCAAAATATTCGTTTTCAAAAGTACTCACAACAAGCATTGATCCAAGTCGAAATCATATGAAAACTTTTCAAAGACTCCAACAGAGTCATTTTCAACATAAAATCCTTGCAAACATTTCAAGGGAGTCTTACCAAAATGAAAACACATCAAGCATTCCAACAGAAGTCAAAATCTTTAAGTATATCCAGCAAAGATTCAACAAAAAATTGAACCAGCATGAAAACACAACAGGCATTCCATACATTGCTACCATTTTAACCAACTGAACCAAAAATCATCTGAACAGAGTTGTTCTAATGAAAGCATTTGAAGGAAAGCAAGATTTTTAAAAGTTAGGGCCTATCATGCCTGATAATGTCGCTTAAAAATCTGAAGAAGACCTCTGAATGTGCTCGCACCTTCTCTTCTTCTTCCACGATAAATTAAACAACAATAAATTGTCACCTTCATGCCTTATAAACTTTCCCCAACAGAGAAAGGAGCTAGATATTCTCAAAGTTTCCATGCAACACAGAGTAGACTGGTTCGAAGAACCAGTGATCAAGCAGAGAGAAAAACGGAACGCATGGAAAACCAAACAACCAAAAAATTTTCCATTTGCATGCCTTCCCAAGCAATCCGCGCTCAGGAACCAAAGTTCATCAATTGCATTAACTCCCATATTCCCGCCTATTCTCCATTGCCACCGACCGCCAAAGTTGGTGATTGCCAAATGAAAACAAACAACCATTCCCAAGTTTGGTGATACTGCCACGTCAGGTCACAATAGCCATTTGCAACCTCCACCAAATCCCAAGTCCTTCATCCTTATCCACCTCATAAATGCCATGGAAACCACCGCCCATGACTCGTGCCCCTTCATAGGTTCCCCTCCATCCATTATCATTAGTTAAGATAGGTTAGAAACATAGGTTAGATCATAAGGTAAGACATTAGTCTTACTTCCATAGTGCTAGGTGTAGCTAACCTTAGGAGCATTAAGCTTATAGTTTTAGGGCTAGGTTAGATTAGCAATAATTCAACCAATAGGTTATAGTTTAGGTTAAGGTTATTAACCTTAACGAATCCAGTCTAGGTCTCCCAAGTAGGACCGATCAGTATTAGAACCAAATAGGGTATAACATTCCTGTTATGGATTCTATCCGGCATTGCAAATTAAGCTTGTAGTATACACCAGAATTTCTTACCTGGCTTAAGGTCTAGGCCTTCCTGATATTACGATATCTGGAACCAAATTCATTTAACACGATCAGCCTGAGTTAAACTCTAGAATTGCTCATTCAACTCATTCAGACCTTGCAACTTTCGTAAGGTCAATAATTTTTGTTCATCCTGAATAAACTTAAAACATCTCTTGGATCAATGCAACTGATCCAAGGCTGAGTCATAAGGATGGATAAATCCACAATTCATCCCGAAATCAAATTGAACTCAGGTGCTAAAAATGAAAGAAATAAAAGAGTCCAAGCATATTCTGACTTAGTCAAGGATCTTCAAGAGCAAAGAAGATACAATCCATATCAAGCATGACTTCACAATCAAAGGAACACATCCTTATACAGAAGAAATCATATATCAACACTTGAATACTCAGGAGGAAGTAACAATAATTCAGGGTGTTACATGCTTCCCTCCTAAAAGATTCATCGTCCCGATGATTACATATTTTGATTTACCTTCAGGTCAACCAATTTATTAGTTCACAATACAAAAGACTATTTCCAACTTGAATAATTCCAGAAATCAATGTCATGATACATTTTATTCAACCTAAATAATGTTTGCCTCAATCTGGCTTTCATAAAGACATGAAAAAGATAAGTTCATAATTTTTTTGTCAACAGATTTCATTCTGTTCAAAAAGAAAGGGAAAAGCAATTTTCATCTCTTCTAGATTTTCCCAAGTTGCACTTTCTTCATTAAACTGGTCCCACTGGACCTTACATTGTTGTATTTCACAATTTCTCAAATGCAATTGGTGAGTTTCCAGCACTCGTGTGGGTTTAACCATGATTATTCCTGGGTCTTGGACCTGCAAGGAATTCCAATTTAAAACATGTGACAAGTCTGAAATGTATTTCTTAAGCAACGAAATATGGAAAACATCATGCATGTGAGACAAAGTAGGTGGTAATGCTAATCGATAAGCTACAGGATTGATTATTTCAACAATTTCAAAAGGTCCCACGTAACGAGGTGACAACTTGGCAGCCTTGCCAAAAGTTATAGAACTCTTTCTAGGTTTAACACGAAGAAAAACCTTTTCACCAAGTTCAAACCTTTGATCAACCCGCTTAAGGTCAGCATAGCTCTTCTGCCTATCTGCTGCTTCCTTTAATCATTCACGAATCATCTTTACTTGTTGTTCCATTTCAGTGAGGATTTCTGGCCCAATTACCACTCTATCCTCAATACTATCCCAACTAACAGGGGTTCTGCACTTTCTTCCATAAAGTGCTTCAAAAGGTGCCATTTTAAGAGATGAGTGATAAGTGTTGTTGTATGCGAACTCAACTAATGGAAGATACTCTTCCCATTTATACTGTTGATCCATGTAATACATTCACAACATATCTTCCAACACTTGATTTACTCTCTCGGTTTGTCCATCCGTTTCTGGATGATATGTAGAACTGAAGTTTAGTTTCATTCCAAGAGCTGTATTAAGTGTTTGCCAAAATCTTGAGGTCATTCTAGGATCCCTGTCAGATATAATCAATTCTGGTACTCCATGTAACCTGAAAATTTCGTGTACAAACCTTTTTGCTAACACTGGAGAATCATCCTTCAGATTTCCAGTGATGAAATGAGCTACCTTTGTTAGTTTGTCTACAACTACCAAGATAACATCATGTTTATTCCTAGACATAGGTAACCCTTGTACAAAGTCCATGCTTATTACTTGCCATTTGTACTGCGGTATGCTATGGGGATATAATAGTCTAGCAGGGTGCATGTGTTCTGCTTTAACCCACTGACATTCCAGACAATGTGTCACAAAACCAATAACATCCTTTTTCATACCTTTCCAAAAGTATTGTTGTTTTAGATCAGCAAGCATTTTTGTGATGCCCGGGTGTCCAGAAAAGGGTGAATTATGAAATTCAACTAATAATTTCTTTCTCAAATCATTTAGCAAAGGTACGTATACTCTGTTTTCATAACATAAGATTCCTTCATTATCAAAATGAAAACCTTTATACCTTTCATCTTTTGGTTCTGCAGCAAGTGTTGCTTTTACTTGCTGAAAGTATATATCAGATTCTGAGGCACTTTTTACCTCATCTTTAAACTGAGTTCTTAATGTTATAAGAGTAGAAATGTGCTTCCTACGACTTAGAGCATCTACTACTCTATTCTCTTTTCCTTTGATGTAGCTAATATCAAAATCATATTGAGATAAAAACTCTAACCACCTTCGTTGTCTTGCATTTAGATTAGGCTGAGTGAAAATATACTTCAGCCCTAAATGATCAGTTTTCAACTCAAAAGGTTTCCCAAGTAAATAGTGTCTCCATACTTGAAGCGCATGAACAATTGCAACAAGCTCTAAATCATGAGGGGCATAATTCAGCTCATGTAACTTAAGCTTTCTACTTTTATATGCTATGACAAGATCATTTTGTAACAAAACACCTCCAAGGCCTTCCCCAGAAGCATCCGTTACAACAGTAAAGTTCCCATTAGGGTCTGGTACAGCTAATATAGGTGCTGAAGTCAGCTGGCTTTTCAAACTTTTAAAAGTAGTTTCACACTTATCATTCCAAATAAATTTCTTATCCTTCTTCTGCAATGAAGTTATTGGTGCAGCCACTTTAGAAAAATCCTTAACAAATTTTCTGTAATAACCAAAGCAAGGCCCATGAAGCTTCTTACTTCATGTACATTCTTTGGTGCAGGCCACTCGGTTATTGCCACTATTTTTGAAGGATCCACTGCAATTCCTTCTTTACTAATGACATGACCCAAATAGTGAACTTCAGTATCAAAGAAAGAACATTTGGATAACTTACCATATAACTTTCTTTTTCTCAAAATTTCCAAAACTATTCTTAAATGCTCATTGTGCTCTTCAACGCTTTTAGAATATATGAGAATATCATCCAAGAATACAAGCACAAACTTGTCCAAATATTCTTGAAAGATATTATTCATTAAGTTCATAAAAGTTGCGGGTGCATTAGTTAATCAAAAGGGTAGAACCATGAATTCATAATGTCCGTACCTGTTGGAAAACTATTTTATGAATATCTTCTTCTCTAATCCTTAATTGATGATAACCGGATCGAAGATCTATCTTGGAATAAACCACTTTACCCACGATCTCGATCAAATAGATCGTCAATCCTTGGAAGTGGGTATCTGTTCTTAATTTTTGCTTTGTTTAACATCCGATAGTCAATACACAACCTAAGTGTTCCATCTTTCTTTTTTACAAATATTACTGGCACTCCCCAAGGTGAAACACTTGGTCTAATCAAGCCCTTAGACAAAAGTTCTTGCAATTGTGCCTTAAGCTCGACTAACTCTGTAGTAGTCATCCGATAAGGTGCCTTGGAAATAGGTTCCGTCCTGGTTTGATTTCAATAGTGAAGTCAAATTCCCTTTTGGGTGGTAAACCTGGTAATTCCTCCGGAAATACATCCTTGAAACTTTGCAACAGAGGGAATCGTTTCATGGAATCACCATCTTCTTCTGAAAATTCAGATATCTTTACTACATATAAAGTACATCCTTTGTTTTTAGCCTTTTTAAGTTACATAGCTGATAGTTCCTAACTGAAATTTCCCATTTCACTCCTTGTATCTCTACTATTTTCAGCCGATCATCTAAACATCTTATATTCTTTTCAAAATAGTCTACTTTTGCTTTATGGTCAGCTAACCAATTAACACCGATGACAATGTCATAGGATCCCAAAGGTGCAACATAGAGGTCAACTTCAGTGGAAAAGTTAGGTAAGTCAAGGACTGCCCCAAAAAGACACATACTCACTGTATGAACAGAGTTATTACCATACTGTACAGTCCAAGATTTATCCATTTTTCTAGCTTTTCTTTTAAGTTTAGAAGCAAGTTTACTAGAAATGAAACATTCAGTAGCTCCTGTATCAAAAATAATAGTGACAGGTATGCCAAATAACTTACCCGAACTTCTATAGGTGTCACTTACTTTTCAGCTTGCTTGTCTGCTACTGCAGCATGTATCTTATGCTGCTGATTGCGATCATCCTTCTTCAAAGGGCACTGATTTGCGTAGTGGTCTTTGCCACAATTATAGCAGCCTCCTACAGGTCCCTTTTTAGGCTCAAAATTACTTCCAGCCTTAAAATTATCACGTTGTCCTCCATAGGGCTTCTGCCCATTGTTATAATTTTTGGCAAAACTATCCCTTACATTTCCAGTAGGCTTATTCGCTATCGTTTTCTTACTATTATCCCCTGGAAACTTACTTCTGTTTCCAAAATTTTTCCATGGCCCCTTCTTGGGTGCAAGTGAAGTTGAAGAAGGGTTTGCAATCTTCTTCCGCACTTCCTCTTTATGAGTAGAAATAGCCTTTAATTTCTGTTCTTGCCTTATGGCCTTTTCAACAACCCCTTCCATAGTGGTAGGGCTGTGAACATCGACCTCTCCTCCTATCACGGGATTTAGTCCCATGATGAATTTTCATATTCTAAACTTCTCGTCAGTTTGATACTACAGTGCGTGCTTGAGGAGTTTCGTAAACCACTCCCGAGTATTGATTCTGAGCTTAGCTTTCCTTGAGCTAAGTTCTGGAATTCTGTCATTTTCTGATCATAGAAAAGTTGTGGCAGCCAACATTGCCTAAAATAGCCCTTAAATTGATCCCAAGTGATATTGGTCTCATCAATATTTAGCTCAACTTTACGGTTGTCCCACCATGAAGATGCTTCATGGGAAAGCTGATAGGCTCCCCAAATAGCTTTGGTTTCCTCTGAGAAGTTTCTTATTGCAAAGTACTTCTCCATTTCGCTAAGCCAGTTCTCAGCTCCATCTCCTAATGTGGTGCCATCATATTTAGGTGGGCTTATCCTTTTTATATCATTAGTGAGTTCCACTGCCAACCTAGCCTTTTTGTTTTCTAGTTGGACAGGTGCATTTCCAGCGTTATTATCAACACCCATATCGGGGTTGTCCTCAGGAGGTTGCTGATTGTTGTTACCAGCTTCATCATCCTCCTCATTTCCCATTACTTGTTGTTCAAGTACAGCCAAATGATCTCTTGTGTCCAATAGGGCAGCAAGGATCTCATCAAGTTTTTGGGTTGTTGCCGCCCCTTCCTTTGGTGGAGCATTATTTGCAAGGTTCCCCCTTTTCTAACCATTTTTTTTACAAGAAAATTCAGGTTTTTAATCAGATTATGGACACAATAGGTCCAAGAGCTGCAACCTTTACTCTGATACCAAGATGTAACGTTCCCATTTTAATACATTAGAACAAGAGATTTTTTTTTTTTTTTGATAAGTGCTTCCTAGTTCTAAATACATAATTTAGAACTCACAGATCAAAACAATCATTCTTATAATAGATAACCATATGCAGCTGTAATGACTCGGTGAACCACCGATCTATTCATTCCATGACTCGGTGATCTACCGATCTATTCATGAGTATCATAGAGTTGGCATTTTTATTTTAACACTTCACTCTTGCGGTTCTCTTCCCTAATCTGGGATTTCAGAATGCTCTGTCCAAGGAACCTATCTAAATAATTGTTACCATTATTCATCGGCATCACGTCCCTCAGACTAGGTGACATAGGACAACGCAATCAACAGCTTGCGATACTTTGGCCAAAGATTTGAAACATATTGTTCATGTCTCGTATTCCTTGACGGCATACTCATCAATCTAGAATACGTCCTTCACCCCACTCCGATGTTATATAGAATGTCTTATACTGACTTCTGTCAGCCCTCCCCCCTTGTCCCAAGTCATTCACTCAGGAACGGATTAATAACATGACAACGTTATAAGGATGCTCTCGAGAACTAGGGATAAGCTGACATACTGGGTCAACCCTAGTTAACCCTGTGTGTCAAGGTACCCCGAGTCTCCAAGGGCAGCCTCATAACATGACCATGTTCCTAACCAGTCCCAGAGTAAAAACTTGTTCGAGTTTAAGGTGTAAATCTTAACGATCAATGCAAAGGGTGTCACCATAAGTCACCTACATTGTTGTATCCTCGAGAAGATCCTAATCTTCTCGAAGGTACAACCCTGCAGTTGACATGTGCCGACATCCTACAAACCACCTCGGAAAGATCTACTTAACTTTAAGGTGTTACTTACGTTGAGTTGAAATTATACTTTAAGACTCTCCTTTCTGGGTAGTCTTTTCCCAACCCCTGGGTTCCTCACCTTTGAGTTGCCTTACTTATTTAAGATCCATTTCACAGAGAGAAGTTTAATAGATTTGAGATCTCGTCAAGGAGTTCATTGATTCACAAGTAATCTTAATCAACGAAATTGGGCAGTAGCCCTAAGTCCTCTCATAAGGATGCTAACTATACCCCTATAAGTTTATATCAGTTCTCAAAACTGAAATATATCTTACTTATTGTTATTAAGATATAGTGATTAAAAATCATCAGTTACTTTGTCTTGACTTAGATCATGGATAGGAAGTAATAGATTACTCTTCCTAATTCAGCTACCTATTGAGATGTAGTTTAACCTTAACTTCCCGTAAACAGTGGACCAATTTTCCAATTTAGCCTTATTCACAACATAAAGAATTACTAATCATTCACGAAGTATTCAGTCACATAATGTTTACAAGGCCTACTTAGAGAATCCAAATAACTCTAAGGTATAAAATAATAAAAATGCACTTAAATCAATCGAACCTAAGAAGATCAATTTCATCAATTAAAAATACAGCCACATAAGTAACATCTTTTCCCCTTTTTTATTATTCCAATCCATACAATTACAACTTATGCACTTCGGCATACTGGATACAATACTCAACAGCAAAAGTACAACCTTCTTACTATAGTACAATTTAGAGATATCAAATAGGAATTCATGATAAAACCAGATTACACAATCTGAACATCATATCAGATCCACGTGCCTTTATTACTTACAATGTCCATCTGCAAAATTGTTAGCACAGGTCAGTTCTGTGAACTGAGCATGATAAGCACTAATTCTTAAAACAATTGCATTCTACCAATTGCTCTCATTAAACAACCTGTTTAAATGAAATCATTTCTTCAAATCCTTAAACATAAATCAGGCTAATCATCTTTCTATAATTCTAGCATGACTTTTAACGCATGACTCCCATTATAGTTACCAATAATCCTAAATACTTTTCAGATGATTCATCATATATATTAGGGACTAAGAAGAACAAAATGATTACAAAACATCCCAAGGACAACAATAATCCAACAAATTATTCCATTCAAAAATGAATTTCCTAACAGTTCATGTATCCAACAAGTATGTTTTTAACAATTCCACAAAGGCAGATTATAACATCCAGCAAGCTCAACTGATGGGATTCCTTTATAATCATTACATTATTTCAATGGTATTGACATGTACACCAACTTATACTGCAATACAATTTTACCAGTCTCTCCATACAATTTAACAGTCTTTTCTTCCTAAGCCCGTACCGTAGCTCACATAAGGGTACAAAGAAGAATGCACTCAAAGTTTCTAGACAAGGAGAGATTATTTTCTTATTCCTATAGTTATATATCAACATATACTTTACAGCTTAGAAGAGGAGGAAACAGAGGCAAATCAGATTTCCATTCAATCATGTTCAGGACTGTACTGACTTCTCAAGAATAACACAATACATTATACATTATACGCATGCGACTAAATCAGTCGAGATCACAAGAAGAAACTACAGTTTCATCAAAATTCAATTATAAAATCACCTGCAGCTATTAAGCAATACAAGAGATCTCGCAAACAAGAAATAATCAATAAACCAACCAAATTAGACCCAACAATTCTTTCCATGTCATTCTTGATTATAAAATTACCCAATGCCAATGCAATGCGACATGACATGCGCAGCTTAGGAACTCATTATCTCAGTCGAACAAGAGACAAGGTAACATCATAAACAGAATTCGAAACCATAAACAAACCCAACAACCATTTCAACGGAGTCGAATCCAAAAACAAACACAGCGAACATTTCTACTGAGTCGAATCCCTAATCAAACACAGCAAATGTTTGCACTGAGTCGGATCTATAAACAACACAGCAACATTTACAACTGAGTCGAATCCAAAAACAAACACAACAAACATTTCTACTGAGTCGAATCCCTAATCAAACACAGCAAACATTTGCACTGAGTCGGATCTATAACAACACAACAACATTTACAACTGAGTCAAATTCATAAATAAACACAACGATCATTTCTTTGGTCGAAACATAAACAACACAACAACATTTACAACTAAGTCAAATTCATAAATAAATACAACAAACATTTACACTAGGTTAGATTTATAAGTATTCACAGCGAGGAATTACATCAGAAGCTGAGCCAACACACAAACACATCAAGGACTTCAACAGGAGTCGCATTCACATGAGAATACAGCAAGGACTCCAACAGAGTCGTTTCCAACAAGAATTCACAGCAAGGCTTCGACAGAAGTCGATATCATATGAAAACTTTTCAAGGACTCCAACAGAGTCGTTTTCAACAAGTACTCACAACCAGGCTTCGATAGAAGTCGAAATCATATGAAAACTTTTCAAGGACTCCAACAGAGTCGTTTTCAACAAGTACTCACAACAAGGCTTCGATAGAAGTCGAAATCATATGAAAACATTTCAAAGACTCCAACAGAGTCGTTTTCAACATAAAATCCTTGCAAACATTTCAAGGGAGTCTTATCAAATGAAAACTTTTCATCAAAAGAGTCGTTTCCAACAAGTAATCAAAATCTTTAAGTATATCATATGAAAATTTTCAAGACTCCAACAGATTTGTTTTTAACATAAAATCCTTGCAAAACATTTCAAGGGAAAATTACCAAAATAATTCACATCAAGCATTCCAATAGAAGTCAAAATGTTTACACTATATCGTGAAAGATTCCACAGAAAAATTGAACCAGCATGAAAACATAGTAGGCATTCCATACATTGCTACCATTTTAACCAACTGAACCAAAAATCATCTAAACAGAGTTGTTCTAATGAAAGCATTTGAAGGAAAGAAAGATTTTTAAAAGTTAGGGCCTATCATGCCTGATAGTTTCACTTAAAAATCTGAAGACCTCTGAATGTGCTCGCACCTTCTCTTCTTCTTCCACGATAAATTAAACAACAATAAATTGTCACCTTCATGCCTTATAAACTTTCCCCAACAGAGAAAGGAGCTAGATATTCTCAAAGTTTCCATGCAACACAGAGTAGACTGGTTCGAAGAACCAGTGATCAAGCAGAGAGAAAAATGGAACACATGGAAAACCAAACAACCAACCAATTTTCCATTTGCATGCCTTCCCAAGCAATCTGCGCTCGGGAACCGAAGTTCATCAATTGCATTAACTCCCATATTCCCACCTATTCTCCATTGCCACCGACCACCAAAGTTGGTGATTTCCAAATGAAAACAAACAACCATTCCCAATTTGGTGATACTGCCACGTCAGGTCACAATAGCCATTTGCAACCTCTGCCAAATCCCAAGTCCTTCATCCTTATCCACCTCATAAATGCCATGGAAACCACCACCCATGACTCGCGCCCCTTCATAGGTTCCCCTCCATCCATTATCATTAGTTAAGATAGGTTAGAAACATAGGTTAGATCATAAGGTAAGACATTAGTCTTACTTCCATAGTGCTAGGTGTAGCTAACCTTAGGAGCATTAAGCTTATAGTTTTAGGGCTAGGTTAGATTAGTAATAATTCAACCAATAGGTTATAGTTTAGGTTAAGGTTATTAACCTTAACGAATCTAGTCTAGGTCTCCCAAGTAGGACCGATCAGTATTAGAACCAAACAGGGTATAACATTCTGTTATGGATTCTATCCGGCATTGCAAATTAAGCTTGCAGTATACACCAGAATTTCTTACCTGGCTTAAGGTCTAGGCCTTCCTGATATTACGATATCTGGAACCAAATTCATTTAACATGATCAGCCTGAGTTAAACTCCGGAATTTCTCATTCAACTCATTCAGACCTTGCAACTTTCGTAAGGTCAATAATTTTTGTTCATCCTGAATAAACTTAAAACATCTCTTGGATCAATGCAACTGATCCAAGGTTGAGTCATAAGGATGGATAAATCCACAATTCATCCCGAAATCAAATTGAACTCAAGTGCTAAAAATGAAAGAAATAAAAGAGTCCAAGCATATTCTGACTCAGTCAAGGATCTTCAAGAGCAAAGAAGATACAATCCATATCAAGCATGACTTCACAATCAAAGGAACATGTCCTTATACAAAAGAAATCATATATCAACACTTGAGTATTCAGGAGGAAGTAACAATAATTCAGGGTGTTACATACCATTTCTACTGTCATTTCCTCGCTTCTCAAGGGACATCTTGGAATTTAGACATTTTATGATCCAGTTGACTACCTTCATCGTAGAACCGTTAATCGTGTGGTGTATTTTTGGTCTTGTGTTTATCACCTCCTCTAAGGTATGATCTACTCGGTAGTTTCCTACCCAATCAGGTGGCTCTATGGCCCCTCTTATCTTTTAAGCATTTTGTTTACATTTTGATTACCTTATACACACCTTGGTCCTTGTCACTTTCCTTAAGGGTAGCCCTCCTTTCACGATTATCACTTTCACCTACATCATTTTACCTATAATCTACCCACACCCATTAAACCTAAAACCCACCGCATGTCATAACACCTACCAACTCATTTTCATCTTTCTTCCCTAGCTTATGGGGTGAACTACATCAATCTGAGGTCCCTTTTCACTATGACTATGTAGGCAGCAATTTTAGGGCATGGGGCCCTAGAGGTTAGCTCGAACACTCTTTAGCCTAGCCATTTTCCCCACCTTTACTTGATTTCATGTTCCTATAAGAAAAAAATATACCCTACCCAACTCCGACCGACGTCGGTTAACCATTGACCACCGCCGGTCTATTACCTAGACTACCACTATTGGTTACCCTACACCGTCATCGGTTCATTACAACTGATATCGGTTACCCTACATACACTTTACCCCTATTGACCTCATTTTCTTTACCTCCCTTCTCTTTTTCCCCCCATACACCTACTTGGACCACTTTACCTTCACCTCTGGCCCTCCACCCTCTTCAACCTCCTCGCGTCTCGCTTTTGAAACCTTATTATTTTACCCCTACCTCGGCCTTCCCATGTTGTGCTCTTAATATTTGGACTGGACCATCGCTAATGACCTTTGAAATCATGTGTTTGCTATACCTTGAGGCACCAAGTTACTGTGTTGTTGACCTAATGACCTTACCTAGCCTATTGCCATGACCATTTATCTTAACCCTACCTTTGGTGTACCGGAACATACCTAAACATTCCTGAACCTAACCTACATTGTGTTTCCTGACCTTATCCTATACCTTGGATACTAGATTCACTTCACCCTTGTTTGGATAAACCTATCAACCTTAGATGATGTAGAGTGTGCTCGCTTTCTTCACTGTAATGTACTATAGTTTATACGTGTGCGTGTGTTTGACTTTTACTACCTTTGACCCTGACCCATTACCTAGATTGCCCATGTAAACCTTTCACCCTCTTCTCTTGCACCTATTTACTTTTTTCTTCACATTTACCTTTTATCAAACCACTCACCGCTTCAACCAGCTGCTTTGTCAGTTCCTGGTTTGAGGGGGATCACCTTCACCCCCACATGGGGTAACCACACCTTATTTTTGTTAGCATCACTTACCAATACAAGCCACGGAACAAAAAGGGGAAAAATGTAGACACTAAAATTAGGTCACACTCCCCTTTCATACCTTGACCAATAAGTACCCTTCATCACTTTCACCTAGCCATGGCCCCTTCACTAAAATAGTATTAATTTAATTAAATTAATGCTTTACCCTCATTATATTTATTATTTAAATATCTTAATTTAAATAATATCCACACAAACACTTCACCTAGACACCTCATCAAGTTATCTCATCTTAATACCTCTTCTTAGCAAGTTACCATAACTAACTAAGACTTACCCAAACCCTAAAAAAATCAATGCCTACACTTCCTCTAACCACATTCCCACATGCTCACAGAAGCTCCCAGTATTATCCATGGGATAATGACACGAGATCTAGGGAAATCGGGAGGATCTCCCCTAAGTTTGGAAAACCTATAAAATCCTAACTTGACCGACTTCAAGCTATTCCCCTAACCACCGCTGGTTAAGCCAGACCGATGTCGGTTCCCCCTTTTTAACTCCTAAACTACCTTATTCTCAAGGTTGGAAAACATTGGGATCAAGAAATTTGATGAGCAAGAATGAGATCTCAAAATAGAACGCATCTTTAGAGAGTCAATTCCAACAAGAACTCACATCCAAAGAAGGAGATTGAACATCTTCTCCTGCATAGCCATCCCAGCCACATTCGGATCTACCCAAGAAAAGAGGAGTGTGCATGCAGCCCATGCAAAAGATTTTCTCCAGTTGGTGATCACTTATAGCCTCCAAAACCCATCATCAACACCTCCATCCTTCACACATAGACTTTCAGAAATGAAATCCAAGTAAGTATAATATCATACTTTCCTGGTTAATTCATTTCATCATTGTTTTACCACCTATTGTCCACCTTGATTCTTATTAACCATGTACAACATTTTGCACCTTCATAAACCCATCAAACCTCATAAAAACCTACCCCAGTCACCTAATACCTCCTCCCAACCAACTAAATCCTTTGTACAATCACAAAGGGGACCCAAAACCCCATTCTGTGACATTCCTAGATTTCACAGTAACTGGCGCCGGTTGTACCTAACCACGGTCGGTCACCCTTGACCGACACCGGTCTCTATGTTTTCCCACATAGCTTTAAAAAAGACCTATCCACCCCATTTTACCTCACCCTCACTCACCTGTGACCTACCCAACACCTTCATCAGACCTGCAGAACTCATAACCAACCCTTTGACCTATGGATTCTATTCTAGCTTAGCCTGTTAGATTAGATTTGTTTCTTATTGTGTTTTAAGTGAGATACCTAAATAATTTTAAAATAACAATAGGATTTAATTTGTTTTCAGCATTAATTTGTTTAAAAAATGGACTGACAGCCATCTAGGAAGTACCATACTTCCCGGATCTAGCTCCCGCTAGGCAGTTCACTACCCATATTGTTTAATGCTTTTTGGTGGTCTTTCTTTCATTACAGGTAGTTCCTCCTAGCCAAAAGGAAGCTCTCACGGTTAGCTGTGGATTCAAAAGTCATACGTGCGCAACAACCCATCAACTGACATTTGAACAGGTATTCCTCCTACACCCATTACCCTATCTATTTCATCAACCATTCAAAGGAACAATCTAAGAAAAAGGTGAAATAAATATAGCTGGTGTATAGTCCTTCATAGGTACTACTTCAGCCCACCATGTGAGATAATCTATGCAAGTTATGATATAATGTGATCTAGTCCTACACGGATCGGTGAAATAGGTCCTACAAAGTCGGTGACCCATTTCTCAAATGGTTCTACACTAATAATAGGTCTCAAAGTGGAATTTCATCTCTTTGTCCTAGTTTTCCTAGGTGCTGATAATGGTCACACACCTTAAAATATTCTTTACATTCTCGTATACAATGTCTCCCACCATAATCCAACAATTATAATCTTTCGGGTAGTCGCATCACCTCGCATATAGTGGCCTCCTGTAATACCATCATGGGATTCTTCCATAATATCCTTGCTTTCATACTCTAATACACAATGACGTAATACTTCATCTCTTCCTAACATGTATAGGTCACCATTGATCAACATAAATGGTGCCGCACATATAACAAGTGATTTCTTTTCTAATGCATTCATTCCATTGGGTGCTACACCAATCTAGAGAAAGACAACAATTTCTTCTAATTCTAATGGCATGCATTGTAACCTATATAACTCGTGCATCTCGCATGGTTTTTTCAATTGTCTATGCTTCCTCTCCTAATTTATTTCTAGACAAGTGGTCTAGTCCGTGAGTTACTTTTCCTAGCTTCACCACAACTATGAAGTTGAACTCTTAAAATAAGAGTACCCATCTCGCATATGTGTTCCTACAAGAAAGGATTGGTTTCAAGTATTTCAATGCCATGTGATCCGTATAGAATACAAATGGTGTAGCTAGAAAATACTATCGAAACTTGTGCAATGCATAGATCATTAACAAATCTTCGCGCTCTGTAGTTGTATAATTCTATTCAGTAGGAGTTAGCTTCCTACTAGCAAAGCGAGATAGATGATTGACAATACCTTCTCCAGGTTAAGCCAATATTATGCCAATTTCCATGCCGAAGCATCCACATGTACATGAAATGGTTTATCCCATGAAGGAAAATACAGGATAGGTGCGGTAGTAAGTTTCTCTTTCAATGTTTCAAATGTGTGCTACTATAATTCTCCCCAATAGAATGTACCTTTTCCTTTCAGTAACTCCTCCAAAGGTGTAGAAATTTTTTCATATCCCTTGATGAATTTTCTATAATATCCTGTGTGACCTAAAATCCACACACCTCGCTCCGATGTAGGTTCTTCCAATCCTAAATGACTGCAACCTTAGTTGGATCAACAAGTAATCCCTCCTTACAGATTATGTGTCCCAATAGTATTCCAAAAGGTGTAGCAAATATGCACTTCTTGATGTTCAAAGAGATACTCAATTGTCTGCACCATTCAAACATTAAGCGTAGATTGTCACAGTGATCCTTAACAAGCCCATATACTGTCCAATCATCAAGGTAGACTTGTAAGAAGTTGTGAATAAAATATTTGAATACCTGAACAACTAACCACGACAATATAGTAGGTGAATTTTTCAATCCAAAAGGAATCACAATATAGGAAAAAATACCGCATTCAGGTAGTAAAATTTATATTTTATTGATCCTCATGAGCAATCCTAACTTTGATGATACCTTAAAACCCATCTCGTGAAGGAATATATTTCGTGCCATGTAACTCCTAGTATTTCGTCAAGAAATGGTGTAGGGAATGGGTCTGTTACACATACAACATTCATCTCCTATAATCCACACATATTCTAATTCATCCATCCTTCTTGATACTGATCACCATTGGACTAACCCATTCTAACTCATCAAGGGGCTTGATAATTCTAGATTTCAACATTTTATCAATTTCTTCTTTTACCTTTTCATGCAAATTAGGATTCATTCTATAAGGTATCTTTCTCACTAGATGTGCACCTTCCTTAAGTTTTATCTTCATTTCCCCAAGTGATTCATGCATGCCTTTAAGTTCATGATACCCTCGAGGGAATAAGTCATGGTAATCCTTTAGTAACTCAATAATATTTTCCACCTCCGAGTCTGACTAGTAGTCTCCAATTATGGCCTCCTTAGGCTCATCTTCTGATCCTATATCAACATTCTTTGTCTTCATGGGTTCATGATAGGCATGTGTATCCTTTTCTACACCGTCCCAAGACATCACTCACCCTCTTGTGAATGTTGAATATCTAGGTTCTCAACTTCTTCATCATCCATGATGTAAACCATCTTTCCTTTCTATTTCTCATGGCAAGTTCATTCAATTAATATGGATTCCATTTCTTCTTCCTTTTCAAAACGTGCTTCAGAATCTATCTCACCAAATAATTCCTAAATATGCTCTTCTACCTTTGCACTATCTCCCATAGTTAAGCACTTGACAAATTTTAATGCTTCTTCTACTAGAGGTTTAGTTGAGAAGTATTCAAAGGTATGGAGCATTCCTGTAGTCAAATTCTACCAATTCCTCATCTCTTTATGTAGTTTGGCATATACATACTAGGCATGTGTGCATCCTTATAGAGTAGTGTACAATTTATGCACCCAGAGTGAAAGTGGTAATGCTTCTTGTCCTACCATCCAGAGTCTCTCACACTATTGAATGTAGTGCTGAATAGGTTGATCACCATTATAAGTGCAAATCTGTATAGGTGCATTGCTTCATACAAACTTGGTAGATAAGGTGATTCTAATCTCCTTCCACTCCCGTAAGATTATCTCTATGAACTACCCACCATCACACTATTGTCCCACGTAAGAAATATTCTAACATGTCTCTTCTCCTGACCTGGTCTATCCACTATGCCTCCATGGCTTGTAAGAATACAGGAAGATCTTATGCTCCTGTATACCAATGCACTGTGTTACCTATCCGTCAAACAAAACAAATTTGATTCTTTCATGCAACCATGCTTTTTACCTCGCATCTTACTAGTTCATATGTACCATGAGCGCAATTGTCACAAGCAATACTCATAGTATTACTAATAGAGTGAGAATTCTGCCATTGTAGGATTCCTTCCTTTGATGTCTCATTGACATCTAGGTCTTGAATAGTGCATACATAGAGTTTGTTTAAGTTCTCCTCACTTAGAGGCTCAACATATGGTGTAGACTTCCCATCTTCCAAAGGTATCACAACCATTTCCTCTTTTTCTCAAAGCTAATATACCCCTTATTGAATCTCAAATCAGCATTATTCGCATAACACCAAGGGCATCCAAGCAAGGTTGGAAAACTATCTACTTCTACAAGTGTTAATACCTCAAAATCCCTAGTGAATTTGGCCCCTTATATGGTTATAGATGCATCCTTAAAAACTCCTATGGGAGTGGCCTTAGTCCTATTTTCCATAAACAACACATTAGATGATGGTTGTAATAGAGGTCTCCCCATTTGTACCCATGCATCTAAAGTAAGCACATTGACTTCTACACCTGTATCAATCAAAATATTGCTCAACAACCATCCATCTACAACAGCATTCAGAGTGATCTCTTTATCATAGTCAATGCTATCAGGGGGAATATTTGCATGTAGGATCTGCCATTCATTCTTAGTGTTTTCATGTGGAGTGTTCCCCTTCAACCAATTTCCTAATAATGGAATAATATTTTCTTGGTGCAACATTTTACACACCTCTATGATGTCATCAATATTAAAGGGGACCTTCCCTGATTCTTTCTTTTGTTCCATCTTTCGGGCTGCTCTTTTAAACATTGTATTTTTCCTTGAAGATTTTTGAGGACCTCCATGGTCTCTTGATAGAATTCCTTCTGATGGGTAGGATCTGGGTACCTTGCATGCAGAACCTCCTCCTTAATTATTGTAGGCTTTTGGTATGATTCCTCTCTTGAAAATGTTGCTTCAACTCATGTAGTAATCTTAACTATCAATGCCTCGGGTCCTAGTTCTATCTTGGGCATCAACTGATATTTGACCATGCATTGGATTATAACCATCCCAATGCCTTTTTTTTTCTTTCTTATGATATTTACTCATATGATCATATAAGTCTACGTACTCTTCATATCTATGGTTCTTTCCGTAGAAAACACATACAATATTATGAGGAAATTCATGCCTATAGCGGTCGGGAGATCCGCACGTATAACATGTTCCACAAGGGAACCACCTCTTGCTCCACCATGACCTTACTCTCCATATCCACCATGATATCCACATCCTCTTCATGATCTCCTTAAAAATGGCCCTCATTCCTGTCATAGTGTGATTGATTATGATCTTGATCTTGGTGCTCATTCTTACATTTAGAATTATCTGTTACACTTTTCTATCGTACCCTAATGTCTATAGCATCATGGATCTAACCAATTAATCAAAAATCCTTAGTATCATGGGTCGTGGACCTGCAAATCTTGCAAAATCAGGATACATTCTTCCTTATCGCGCATTGTAACAAAGGAAAATGACTAGCATTATGATTCAAATGATAGATTTCATAGTCTAACTATAATGAAATATAGATATGTAGGGGTAACTATCCTTGGTGTGACCTTCCACTTCACAATCTGTACACCAAATTCTTGAGTGTGTTTCATGGGATGAATTTGCTGATAATTTTTCTAGTTACTTTTCCATGGCTGCAATCTATGCCTCTAAGAATATACTAACACTAGTGTAAATGCTCCCAACTACGGCTCAAGCATGTAGGCCTACCTCCACGATGCTTCACATGGATCAGTGTATGTCTTATGTGACAATGCTCTTCTAAATGGTGTAATCAATCCTCCAACGAACCATTGTGTATTCTGGCTTGCGTGAATATCATAATAAAGCTTAGATAGGAGTGTTTTAAAATGGGCATCATACTCATGTACACTCTCAGTAGTGCCTTTCTTAATATCCTTGAGCACACTTATACTCTTCTACTCAAACTCAGGGATATGGAACTCTTTTAAGAAAGCATCCTTCAGCGCTGCATAATGCACACAAGTTTGATCAAGGTAAAACTTCCTATACCAACCGTGTGTGCTCATCACCGTAATGTAGTAGAAAATTGACTTGCCTTACGCTTAGAAGTCATGATCCCTTTTCCATGCCATAATATTTCATACATATGCACATGTTCGGCAACATCCTCTATACCTCTATACTCTGGGAGACATAGATACATCTCCGTAGAGATATTCTCGTGGGTTGTGGACCTTGACCACCCGATTCGTAACATCCTGTGTTTCCTCTTCCTCCAAAACTACCAGATCCATGGAACTATAACCACCTATACCTCTTGATCCTCCACCTATAGCTAGAACATGACCTATAGATGTACTCACCTATGTACCGACAGTAGTACTATAATGAACCCCTACAGTCTGTGAGGTAGTTATAATTCCAGAGGTGAATTCAACATTCTATGTGCTCACGTTCTATGTGGATGATGTGCCTAAAAATGTTCCTCCAAATAACATTGAAGTCATCTATCTTTCCATTGGTGTACTTACTCCCTACTTACTCATGTTCTCCTACTTCTTAAGTTATCTTGCTAGTTACTTATTGTACTAGATACTGGAAAACCAAGTGCAAGGGATAGGTCACCTAGTGGATTAAGATGCATGCCTATGGCCTAGTAGTATTTGTTGGCGCACTTCTATGTGAAGAAAAGGGTGGATCTCTATCATGCTTTCCAAGATGGGGGATATCCTGATGCTTTAGCTCCACATCTTCTACGTGAGCTTTAAATCCTTCATGAGCCATCTCTCTCCTCAATGCCATACTTTCTGCAACATAATGTTTCTTCTCTATCTCCCTCTCACGTGCCTCATTATACTTAAGCTACCTTTCCTCTCTCTAACTTTCTGCCGCTAGGTCTTCCATCTTTCACCAAACTTGTTCTTTCCCTCGAGCATGGTGAGGTTTAGTTAGCCATTGGTTTACTTTCCAGTTCAAAGTTACCATCAAGATCTTGATCGCTAGTGGAATACCTTGCAGATATGCTCCTCTAAGATACCACAAAAACTAGAATTTAGCTACCTCCAGGAAAGAATACATCAAAATTGAATATTCCATAATTTAGCTATTTATAACACTAAGAAACCATGAATCCATAGCACGTGTCTAGATTAGATCAGTATCATAAAGGGCTTGAAATTCTTCTCATGTCAAGATTAAATGCACGATACCTCCAATTCCATTGAGATGCATAAGCAGTCATCCATTCGTATAATTCTACTGGAAAGATGGCAAAAAATCTTTCATAAAATCTATCATATAGATTTTGTTCTACCCAAGTGTGTGCATTAAAATCATATCCAATGTTGAACCATCATGCATATTCTTCCTCCAGATTGTGTATCCACTCCTCAATACTTGCTAGAGTTAACCAAAGACGCTCTTCCTCATGAACCATCCCGAAAATAAATAAAAAAGAGGTCCTGAAACAAAACTAATGATGTAGCCTAGAATTTACTAGATAACACCCTAGATGCACTTTGGCACATCACTCATCCTAGACTGAGTGCTCACCCAAAGCATGCAAAGGTACCAGGTCCCTCTTTAGGGTTGTTGTAGCAGGATGTTAGCATGATGAAGGAAGAAACATATAGATCCATAACTAATCCATCATTCTATAGTACATGCCATATTCATATCTATAAAAGAACAAGCTTAAACAATAATCATGATTGAATCAAGAACATGCACTACTCAATTACACACATGAATGACACTTAGATTCAACCAATATCTTCCATCTATTAATAAACACAAAAGCTCCTTACAATAATGGCATTCTATACCAATGCACACATGGATCTGATACAATAATCCATTCATCTACACATATCTCTTTATGCTTACCTCTTATGCTCTGTATATACCTATATGTCTCTCATCCTCCTACTATGTGATTCACATCATATATATAGGGTGGGGAATTTCCCTTCACAACTTATCTATTCCAAAAATAGGTCGCATGCTAATAATAGCCATGCACTGTCTACAGGCATAGCCACACATGTAAGTGTACTATCTATAGACCTCTTATAGTTAACTAAAGTGAAAATCCTATTCTTAGCATGTCTACATGAAAAATGCTTCGATCTTATCCTCTCAAGATATAAAATGTGTGGTACACGTCTTTGCCTCGTTGGTGTGTTCTACATGCCATCTTCTAAAAATAAGTCTTCATGCTCAAAATCAGCTAAGTCCTGAATGTTGAACTTTCCCTTTACACGCGGGTTCTTTCTATCCATTTGCTCCCTTAAACTTGGCCTTTTTTCCCTCACGGACTTCTTGTGTGAGTTCTCCAAGTATTCTCTCGATCAACAAACTCCCACCTTTGTCAACAATTTCTTGCCTATATCATCATATACAACCATGTCATCCGTTGTTATTTTTGATGTCTTCACCACAAACAACTTATCAAATTCATCCGTTGTTATTTTTGTTCATGTGGTTGTAATCACTAACCTTACAATGACTAGTGTTAGAATCCCAATCGTAGCCCATAAAACCCCTTCCGGTATTCCATTTTTGAAAACCTGCTCTGGGAGCATATTCAACTAATATTTCAACCTCCTTTTGCTTCTTCCCCATTTTCACCACTCCAGATGCTTTCTTCAAAGTGCCATATCAATTATAATGGTGTGTTCTTTTAATTTATTTGAGCTCGCAACTCAACCCCGCATGCCTTAACTTGAAACTACATGCCCTAACTCAAATCAAAACCCTAGATATGAATTTTCTTCCTCGCATGCCTCTAATTCACTCAAACACTTCTTCAAATGGAGCAGAAATCACCCCGGTGCGTAAATCAAACAAATTTTACTAGTTCATATCTCTCCATAATTTAGAGGTGGTTTTCTAGCTCACTCATCAACAACTCGATCGATTTCTCTTGATCGCAAAGGTGAAAACAATTTCACAACACCACCCTATATAGAATTTTATAAAAATATGCATTTATTGCACTCCTCCTACCACCATACTAAGCATTAACTTGACATTTCTTTCCTTTTTTGTGCTTATTTTTCTACGCTATAGTCATAACCTTCTTGCATGCCTATTAATACTTGGCTACAAACCTCCTTTCGTGTGCCTTCATGCACCCAAGTACCTATCCACTATGCCTTTTAGTAAGTAGTTTCCATTGTTATAGCCCACTGTTATCAAATTTTGTACACATGGAAAAATTGGACAACGAGGTCCTATTACAATCAAATCAAGACATTAGTCCCAGGGACCCACTTTTGGTCATCATTGAGATAAAACAGTTGAGAAACATGAGAATGAGCTTTGTTACAGATATCGGTTATAAAGCTCGATGAGAGCTTAGTCAAGGTGGTTCGGGGTTTAAATGCCACAAATGTAGAATTTGGTGATGAACAAGCCATGTCATGATGGCGAGATGATCCACGGGTTCCCAAGACTTGGTTGCTAAGGATGCAGGGATCCATGAAGTAATTTCCAAGTGGTGGGGGAAAACTTGATGGAAATATAACACATGGTTTCTCACGTGCATCGGGAGATTAGTGACCAAATTTCCATGTGGAAACATTGAGATGGAAAACCAACACAAGCTTTCCACTTTGTGGGGATCGTGAGAATCATTTCCAAGTGGGGATAATCACTTGGCAAGCCAAGGGAGAAGTTCCAAAAACCAAACGTGCTAATAAATAGCCCGAGTCTATGGCCGAGATTCGAGTGAGTTGTTGAGTTACCTTCCGAGTTGATAGGATGATTGATAGGGTGAGCGAGTCATGGGGAACCATAGCTTCTAGAGGAGCTAGTTTCAGGCCCGTGAATACAAAGCATGGTAGAGTTAGATCACCGTGCAAAGGAGGGAAATATTTGCATAGGAGGGGAAAATTTTGGTCATTGGAGGCTTGAGCTCACAAGACTCGTCATTGGAGAAAAATCAGAGGAGAAATATCTCAATGATCAAGAAAGTAATGGTCATAGAGAAGCTTGTTAATGGTGGCCGAGTCACTATGCATCAAGGAACTCACTCGATGAATCCACCGGAGATCATGGTGGATGTAGCGTAATAAAGAGGATAATGTAGGGAAATCTGTCAAAGCTTCTAAATGTCATGCATAATGGAATTGGCATCAAAATCATGGGATTTGATGAGAAAAAAAAGCTTGGTGACTTGTAGTCATAATGAAATGGGGGTTAATGTGCCATGAGCTCATGCCAAACTCTGTTGAAATGGAGGTGAGGAGTACTTGATTAATGAGCTTGGTTGGTCTTAGGTGAGTCATTCAAGATGAGGAAGGGATCGACATGGAATCACGTAGAGAACATCGATGGTGATCTATCAACAAGAAGTCACGAGAGGAGATCAAAAGAATAAGCCAAGTCATAATGAAGGTATTGGTGGCTGGTTCGTTAAACATCTTGGATGGCATGTTGGGCACATAGATGGAGCCGACTCGGAATTCATTGTGAGAGGGGTATCAAGTTCCATTTTTGCATGCGGATCTCAATGATGGTTAAAGAATGATTCATGGACTCTAGTGATAGAAGATAACTCACTAAGATCAATAATGATGGAGCAAGGTCTTTGATGGCATTAGGATAGTCTGATTCATATCAAAAATCACTCGAGTTAGTTATCTAAGATAGAGGAACTCACTTGATGCGGGAATAGAGCTTGACTAGAACTCGATGGTGATCTCGTACTAAAGGAGATGAATTGAGTCACAAATGAGGTAAGCTCATGAGAGGCAAGCTGTAAAATCTTATAATGGATGTGGTTTAGCACAATGTCAAGAGTTCGGTGGTGAGGTCAATGCCATGGAGAATGCGGTGAGCCATGGAGATAAAGAGCTCCTCAAAAATGAGTATTGTGCTCGATCGGAGCTCGTGGAAATAGAGCCTACCAAAATACGTGAGAATATTACATAGAGAAATTAGTCGAGATGGCTTGAAAATGCAGGAATAAAGGGATCTTGGAATGGTCAAGCCAATGAAAGAAGATTCAAGTAAAGAGATCTCTTATGAGAAGAACCGAAAAGTTAGTTTCGGTGGTGGGTTGATGAAAGGAAGATCGAGATAGAGGAAGATTTGTTGACATGCTCAAGTAATTCACCTGGATGAGCTCATGGAAGAGAGTGGTGCGGTGTTGAAGATATATCGACCAAGCTCATTTGATGGTGAGCTCATGCCAAGTTCAAAGAAGATATGATTGCTTAGTGATGGTTGGAGCTCGACACATGTGAGCATAGCTCGCTCAACGTTGGAAGAATGAGTTATTGGTCAAGCTCAACTCGGGATGAGCTGAGTTGCAGGTGTGATGAAATTGATTCAATTCAAGACCGAGTTCTCTTGATCTATTGGAATGAAAATCATGAGTCGGTGGTGAGCTTAATGGTGAGCTCGTCGAGGGACAACTCAGCTTAAAGGGTGGAGGACCTCTCGGCCATTCCTCGAGTGATTATGGGGAAAGCAATCTCGATGCGAGGGAGCCATTAAGGTCATGAGGATGGTCGATCCAATGTGGGAAGGGTTCAATGGATCTCAATTCATGAGAAGGGAAGAAAAAATCGGTAGGAGTAAATAGGAGATTGGAAGGAATAACTTAGCCGAGAGCCCTCACATTGGGCCGAGATAGACTGGAGAGTGGGTCTAGTGAGAATAGCTTGGTTGATACGATGAAAGGATGAGCTCGACACCAACTCGGTGAGTTGGCTTGGCTAGCCAACCACCAAGTTAGGCTATTTTTGACTTATTCACATGGAATCCCCCTTTTCAATGCAAACTTGTTTTTGAGGGATCCCACTCTTACTTTTAAATTTTATATATTTTATACTAATTTTATTAAATTAATTTTTTTTATTAAAATATTTTAATAATGATATTTATTATTATTATTAAAATATTTAATTTAAATGTTCTTTTAATTAAATGAGAAGATTAAGTCAAACCAGTCATTAATGACACATGATGGAAGGTTCTTAAGTGGTTCAACTAATTTTGTAATTAATGTAGATAATCATTTGCCTTTATTTTAGGAAGGAATTTATGACTTCTCCTCTCTTCTCTCTCACATAATTCTTCTATAAATGTAAGTCAAAAGTTCATTCCAAGGGGTTACACATTGGTTTCAGAACTTAGATGTGTGACACAAGTTGGAAAAGTTAGACATCTTAGGCAAGTGCATATTTTTCAAGAATCCTCTCTCTTCTGCTAGTTAGCTTTGTGGATTGGGGAACTTTCAAGCCTCCTTTCCAAGACTATAATGATAACTATAGACACCTAAAATACGCTTACACTTAGCATTTCATCTAATCCATTCAATTAACAACACTTCATTAATTCACCCTTCTTTGCTCCATTCTTAGATGCCCATTTATGACACCTCATCAGTCATATTCTCCCTCATATAATGAGCTTATTTGGATAATATCTCTCTTATCAGCTAAACATTCTTCCTTTCGACCATTCAAAACCTCCCTAGTTCTCTCTAGACCACTTCTATTGGCTTTGTAGGCTATCTATTAGTCACAATTGGTTATCCATACCCCTCCCAACTCTCAATGAGTCTTTAATCACTTCTAATCAAGTTTAACTAGCCTAAAGCATGTTTATCCTAATCTACTCCTAAACTTATTTTTAGATTTCAGTCCCACATGCACCAAAATTCCAAATTATTCCAAACCAAAATCTATAAATACAAGGCTAATCCTACCCATTCAACTTACACCTTCACACCTAGGATATCTTTTAACACTAAGAACACCTATTTTTGGGATTCCATTTGTATTAGCTTTAAGATATAATACATTTGATCTTAAACTTACTCCCTTCATTGATCTTGAGCTAATAACCTCCATTTGCATCCATAATCCAAGTTTTGAGTAAATAGAGAGAACCATTGGCCTTGAAGCCATTAATGGCGAGACTCCATTCTTAAAAGCTTGAGAACCATAAAATAACTAATCACCCCTTTGATTGCTAAGTTGATCTTATTAGGTTCCATTTCTTAATTAAGTAATCTAAAGAGTAGAGAGCAAGATATATGCTAGGTTTTTATGTTTTTGTCAATGTTATGATGCATGTATAGGATTAAATCTTGGTTATCTCTTATCACATGGTGCATGGATGGGTTAGAAAATCTTTGAGGTTCTTTAGCCTCATTCCATAGCTTTTGCAACTTTCCATTGCATACATTTGGCACGCCCGGTGGGACACTTATGTCCACCCTCCATTAATGGAGGTCTTTTAGGTTTTTCAAAGTTCATTTTCAAGTTTTTTTCAAATCACTTGTTATTTCCTCATTTTTATTTCTAACCCTAGATAAATGACCTTAATTTATATACATTTTGTGGGTTTTATATAGAAATAGGACACTTTGACTAACAACTAACCTATTTGCTCTTGAAAATTTTGAAAATCCATGTTTTTTGTAGGTTTTTCACAGGGTGCGCATAGGTGTCAAACAAGGGCACGTACATTGAAACCATAGCATACCCATCGATCGTGCACATACCTATCTAGTATAATTCATCATTTGTAAAAATTTACCTCTACAGGGGATGCACACACGTCTCTGTCATATATGATGCGCATATCCTTCTCTTTGGACGCATATGCATAAATAGGTTTAACTGTAGAATTTTTTTGTAAATTTTCACCTCTACAAGGATGCACATGCGTCTCCATCATATGATGTGCGTATCTATCTCTCTGGATGTGTATGCGTAAATAGGGTTGACTATGTAAAAATTTAAAATTCTATTTTTGCTAGGGCGTGTATCCGTTGGCTAGGGCGCGTATGCGTCACTCTGGGTGTGTAGGTGTCCTATTTGACTCTATTGAATTTGCATTTTTTCCTTTCCCACGTACCTATCTACTTGGGCATGTATCTATTGGCTGGGGCACGTATGTGTCATTCTGGGCACGTAGGTGTCTCTGTGTAGTCCGGATTCATACATTTTATTTTTAGTGCTACTTGTTTTGATCATATCTTTTGACTTGTTAACCCATTTTCAGAGTTTGAATAGGCATCAAAAAGATAACGAAGCATAATTTGTGAGGGAAATTCTAAAATTTAGATACCTTTGGTATATTATATTCTATCACAAAACTCCCAAAGTGCTCTGAGACCTCTAAAAATGCAAATTACTAAAAACTATTTTAAAAGTGCAAAAATGAATTTCTGGAATTTTTTGATTTTCTTGGTTCTCTAACTCTTGCAGGGTGCTAATATTGGTTTAAAGGTTTCCTTTTCATTAAATTTTTTTATACTAACTTAATCAAAAACATTTGCATCTTTATTTGTGAGCATGTATGCTCTTCCCTCGCGCCTTTCTAGGTGATCTTGGGAATCAGAAACACTTCACTACTTTCTTCATATTTGTAAAATGGTTTATTTATCTTTCAAAGTTATTTAAAAGGAAATAATTTTCACATTGTAGAAGTTAGGAATTTCCATTTATTGCAAATTTGAGTGAGATACCTTGTTGTATGCTCTTTCCTTGCATCTTAGGACGATCTGGGAAATCAAAAACAACATCTTATCTCTTTTATATGACATTTTGGAAAATTACTAACCTCATTGTGTAGGATCAAAACAATCACTCGTCAAAGAAAGGAGACATCAAATCAAACATACACAAACTTCTAATACACGTGTTCTTACAGGTTGCCAAATGGTGTGCTACTTGAAACCACATTAAGCTAAGCAAGATTAAAAACACACCATATTCAAATTACTATATTGCAGATTTCGGAAAAGGGTACACCCCTATCCACTCAATGGAACATAACCCCTTTGGAATAGTGCCTTAAGATATAAAATGGGAGTGGTTCTAGGAACCCCAAATAATCTACCACCGAGTAACCTCATGGATGAAACAGGAAGCACTCCACTTACCCACTTGTTTAGTTTTCCTTTGTGAGATAGTGTTATAAGTTTTCCCTATGTGACCCTTTTAAGTACATGATGGATGCATTTACTTCCCACTATGCTTGAAGGGGGTAAAGCCAAGATACTCCTAAACTAGTCATTGCAAATTTATTGGGTAAATTTCCCTACTCATGGATAAACTTTGTGACACCTAGTTGAGAGAACTTGTTAGGGAAGCCATTTTGTCAAGGAGCCCACTTTACTAGTCCTTTGTCGTGTCTTGGCCATCATGAAGTGATAAATTGTTTGAATTCAGAACCTTGTTTTTTGAACAAAGCAAAGAATCCACTTAAGTTGAATCTAAGTTCCTTTCATCATGAAAATTGGACGGCATTTCACTTAGCTTAGCTTCTTTCTCACCTTCGGACGAGGTGAAGCTCTACCCAAGTGATGCTTAGTTCATTTCCATATTTTGATCTACACCTTTGCATTCTTGTTGCCCATTTGGGGTAAGAGAAGGCATCTTTCGGGAGTTTTTTCATAGATGGTGTTCACCACTTTTTTGTCCGTTTATGCTCATCCATGTTTACGAATGAGTTGTTAAATGTCTAAAGTGTGGATGTGTCCTTATATCTTTGATGGCCACTTGATCTGGATTTCAGGATCATCATCATAGTTCGATTGATTCATCATTTGATCTCCCTTTGACATGTTATCTTTTTTCATTGTCTTGACACAATTAAGATACTTCATGCGTGTTTTCATAAATGTGATCTAAGTATCTACATTGTGGTGTTATGCTACACACAATTTATAACATCCTTAGTATACCTTGACTTGGTTTTATTTCAAACATTTTCCCAAATTTTGAAAGGTGTTTCTTACTTTGTTTGTGTCGTTTCGATACCACTTTGGCACTAATATCTCACTTCTCCACGAAGCTTGATAGATGTGTCCAATTGGTGTGGTTACATGGCTTACATTTGTAATCCTCACCCTTTAACATTTTGGCCTTGTTGGTTGTTGAATGTGTCATTGTATCCTTTTATTGGGATTCACATCTACCCTTTGTTAATATTTACGCCTTGATCATTTCGAGCTTGACGTAAATATTGACATTGTGTTGATCATCTTTGCATCAAACTCACTTTGCACATGCATTTTCATAGGGTGTATTTCCTTGTTGATTGGTTTTGTGTTTCACACTTGCATGATTGTTCCTTGTGATTATTCATTTAGAAAAATTATTTTCTAGGACAATCCTATTTGATCTCATAGAGATTGCATCATCACGATGTCTATTTTCTTAGACCTCCTTCCAAAGTCACGCACACATCTCCATACTTACACAATGTCTATTTGGATGTCATTATGTTACTCTAATTGACATGTCACTTCTTCCTTTTAAGGAGTTTCATCCCACTATCTAGGTCTAGACATTTGTGCTTAAAACAACACCAATAATGAAATACTATCATGCGCATTTCTCATATTTACAAAAATACGGAACCTAGGTTTAGCAATTCAAATCAAAATATTCCCATTACGACTAAGCCTCATTTGGTTCTTCGTGTTAGAGAGCCCATTCGGGTACCCTATTCCCCACCTTCAGCTCATAGTTGGTGGTATGGTTTGGATGCTTCTGATCCAAATTATTATTTAGGTTCCCCCCACTCTTCTTCTTTTGATTTAGATCCAAACTACCATTCGGACTCCCACTCTTCTTCTGAAGACTTAGATCCCAACTATTATTCGGATACCCCTAGATCAAATCTTGAATCATGGTCCTCCCTTCCTTCATAGGACCTTTATTCCAAATCACCTCAATGATGTCTTCCTCCTTTGAAGACTTGTGTGACTCCAAGTTCCATCGATCAAACATCTAATTCGGGTCTTGAGTCACGGTCCTCCCTTTCTTCGTAGGACCTCCTTCATTAGTCATCTCAATGACCTCTTCCTCCATCAAAGAGTTCCATGACTTGGGTTACCTCTAGTCAATCATCTAATTTGAATCCTACGTTGCAACTTAATGAATGGCTATGTGATCCTACTTTCCAACCTACATTACATCATCTTCTAGAAAAATGACATAGGTCTAAATCCAAATTGTCCATTCATGAGACGCTTGCCTCCAATCCTACTTCCTCTCTTGAGTCATCTTCTTCTGTCAATCAATCTTCCCCACTTATCAGGTCCATTTCTTCTAGTCAACCTCCCATGGTCGAAGAACAACAACCTCTACTAATTGATTTCTCTCAGAATGAAGAAACCATCAAAGTACATAAAGATATCCCTTTAGAGGATTGTAAACAAGGATTCTTTCTAGAACTCGATACGCTCATGTATTCGAAAGGAAGTTGATTCCTTTTATCAGAACATAAAGGAAGATCCTAAGGTCATGGAACTTGATTCTTCTTCTATTATTCCATCTTCACCTTCTTCTAAGTATGATGAGATGTCAAGGTCTAGCATTGATCTATGGACTATCTTCTCATTTCCCAATCATTCCTTATCTATTACCATTCCTTAATCAAAATTACTCCTTGGGTCACCATTGGGTATCCCATCGTCATCTTCTTCTATCCTGGGGCCACATCCTAGTAGCTTCCATTTTCTACTTGTGGGTCACCTCTTGGTATCCCATTCCCTTATATTCTTGGGTGATGTCCTAGTAGCCCTTCATCCTCTTCTATCTGTGGGATACCTCTCGTAGTCCCTCCTCATCTATACTTGGTTCACACCCTAGCAGCCCTTCATCATCTTCTTCTATTCTTGGGCACACCGTAGTACTCTTCCATTATCTTTCATATATGGGTCACCTTGGGGTAGCTCATCATCTTCTATTCTTGGGCCATGTCCTCGTAGAAAAATTCTTTCATCTTAGGGCCATATTCTAGCAGCCCTTTGTTTCCTTCTATCAATGTCTCACCTCCTCATAGCCCATCCTCTTCAATTCTTGGACCGTATCCTTTTCATTCATCACATACTTCTTCTATCAATGGTTATGGCAAGCCCGCGGTCATTTCTCGCATCACTTCTAAACATCCAAATTTTCTTTCTTCTCCTTCTCAAGATCGATAATTCACATGTCAGCTTATAACAAACCCAAATAGGCTCATTATCAATCCCAATTAAAAACTTCCAATAGCTCCAAATCTTCCAACAACTCCAACAGTCTTAGGGTTCAAAATCAAGTGCGATTCAAGAACACACATCAACATAACCATCAAGTATGGTGCAAAGTACAAAAACCTATGGATAGGGAACTCAAGCTCCCACATAAACAATCCTTTTTTAGGATAAATCACAGTCATTAGTTGAGTACAATCTCACCATGATCATCGAGATCAGAGAAAATATGACGCTTGATAAACAAACACGCCTAGTCTCCCTTATCAAGGAAGTCACAAACATCATTGTTGGATCCTATCACACATAGAGTGACTTTATTAGTCCCAACCTCTTAAAACTATCAAAAATATAAAAATAAAAACAATTCAAAAATACAAAAATGAGAAAACAAAAGAAAAATCAAAGGTACAAAGATCAAACATTGCAATCAGGTATTGCGTACACATGGATGTTTCTTTCTTCGCTTTCCTTCTTTTCTTCTGCAAGTCTTTCTACCATTTTCATCCCTTCGATGATATTGTGGTTAGAATTTTTACATGCATTTTGTAACATTTATCTCTATGGTATTTTTCCGACCCTCGGTATTTTATCACCTGGTAAATTAAAAGAATGACCGACCTCTTAGAGATCCTATCACATTCAACATCTAGTAAACTTGTTGCGAAGAAATTTTTGACATAATTGTTGACACTAGCCAATTTCTTCATCACAACCACTTCCATCGCCTTCCATCAAGACATCTATGGTTCTTAACCCTTGTCAAAAAACAAAGCTGAAATAAGTTTTATGAAAGTAAAAGAATCAAAATCAATCAAAAATCAAAAGCTAAAAGCTGCAAAGAAATGCAAATTGATATATAACTCTCTCTTTGGGTATTTCCAATAATCTCTATCATGGTTATGGACGTCGACTAGTAGTAGAGCAATGTTGTGATTATAATCAAATACATCTCCATCGGACTATGGACACCGACTAGCAAAGGTGGAGTAGTGTATGGCTATCCTTTCACCATCCATTCACAAAATCACCTTTCAAAATCAATCATTCCTACACATTGGCTAGGGTGTTTTCACTTGTTGTCTATTAAATCTTCCCTTCAAGAGGTAATTAAATTCCATGTGCACACACTAGATCTCTATGAGTAGGCAAGATTAGTATGTTACCAAGTGTCTTTTTTTGGACCTTGTTCAGACTCTTACTTTAGTCCTTATCTCATCTCACGATTTGTGCCTTTGGATAATCACTTCTTCATCGCGAGGCTTCTAAGCTACATTCATATCATTCACATCATTATTCTACTTTGTTTAGAACATCCATGTGTATAAGATTAATTTTTTTCCATGTTTTCGAGACACCTTTGTCTTCTTTCAAAAAACAATCTTCTCCTTCCTTTCTATCATGTGCTTTTAGGCCAACTTACATTGGGGGCATCCTTTCTTCTTCCCAGCACTTCATTGGTTTATGTTCATCATCATGTTGAACCTATCCATAATGTCCTTGGGTCCCGCTTCTACCTGTGAAGAGTTTGCCTTTGAATACTCCCACCTAATCACTGGGGCATTTTAACATCTTCACCTTTCTCGTATGCACGTGGCATTCTACCCTTGTAAATCCCATCTATCACTAGGGGCATCCACCCTTCCTCATCTTCCTGTACATAGTTTCAGAAAACTTTAAAAAAAAAACATTCAAATATGCTAGAAAAAATCAAAACATTCAAATATCTTTCAAAAAATGTCAAAAACAATATAAATCATCCTAAAAAGCATCACTCTTTGGTCTCACCTATTCATGTTTGTGACTCGTAGATCATTTTGATCTACCTCCATCAACAAAATCTAGGGTTGCTTTGTTCACTTCGTATTATTGGGGCACAACAAGTTGCACTGGTACTATTTTGTAGTGCACATTACTTTTTCATAGGACCGAAGTGTCTCATTATTCCCCTCATGTATCCTATTAGCTTGGGCACCATCATTATCGTTAACTCGCATAGGTCTCTTTTGAATCTAAATATGAAAAAAATTATGTTTCTTTGTTATTCTTGTTCACTTTCTCGTATTATTGCATTATGTATGTTGCATGATAACAAAAAAATTACATTATGTTTCTCTCATTAGGTTTGGCTTGTTCACTTTCTCGTATTGCATTGCATTATGTATGTTGCATGGAGTTAGGCCTCTTTTTTACTTTCTCGTATTTTTAATAGCATTGAATTATGTATGTTGCATGATGGAGTTAGCCTCTTTTACTTTCTTGTATTACATTTCTTTCTTTTGCATTATGTATGTTCTTCTATCATGGAGTTAGGCCTCTTTTACATTCTCATATTGCATTACATTATGTATGTTGCATGGAGTTAGGCCTCTTTACTTTCATCGTATTGCATTGCATTATGTATGTTACATGGAGTTAGGCATTTTTACTTTCTCCTCATTAATCAACTTATTTCGCATTATGTGTTCTTCCTGCCATTGGAGTTAGGTCTCTTTTACTTTCTCGTTATCTACCCCTCATTGCATTTTATATTTTGCATGGAGTTGGTGTTTTTAGCAATGGAAATTTGTTTGTATATGGCTTTTCATGTCATACTTTACTTGTGTTCATTATTTATGACCTAATTCTTCCTCATATTAGAATTTATTTTTAGACTTTTAATAAGAACTAATGATGATGATCTCTAGCAATATGATGAAAATAAAGTTGTTTAATGGTGAGACTAAAAGGCACTAAGTTGATCTTATTACATTCCATTTCTTAATTAGGTAATCTAAAGATGGATGTTAGCTCATTCCCTCTTCTTCATACTCCTTTTTATTTTATATCCCCTTTCTTCTCCACACTATTCTTTCTTTTGTTCTCTTCTTGTCATCTTTTTGATTTCGCCAATTGAGTTCTTCTATCACCCCATCAAAATCGAGGGGTGGATCCTCCATTCTACTCATTTTTCTTCTATCCCTTCAAAATTTTCTAGTTGAGTTTATGCTTGTCTACTTTCTTTAATGTGATGTTGCTTACGCCACCTCAAACAGGGAAAATGTAGACACCTTTTCTTACACTTAGCATTTCATCTAATCCATTCAATTAACGACACTTTGTTAATTCACCCTTCTTCGCTTCATTCTTGGATGCCCATTTATGACACCTTCTAGTCATATTCTTCCTCATATAATCAACTTATTTGGCTAATATCTCTCTTATTATTAGCTAAACATTCTTCCTTTCAACCATTCAAAACCTCCCTAGTTCTCTCTCTTTACTTTACCACTTCTATTGGCTTTATAGGCTATCTATCACATGGTCCTCTACAATTGGTTATCCAGACACAAGTGTGATTATCCCAACTCTCAATGAGTCTCTAATCACTTGTTAATCAAGTTTACCAAGCCTAAACCAAGTTTAAATAAGCCTAAAGCATGTTTATCCTAATCTAATCCTAAATTTATTTTTAGACTTTAGTCCTCACATGCACTCAAATTCTAAATTCTTCCAAACCAAAATCTATGAATACAAGGCTAAGCCTACCCATTCAACTTACACTTTCATACCTAGGATATCTTATTAACACTAAGAACACCTAGTTTTGGGATTCCATTTGTATTATCTTTAAGCTATAAGACATTTGATCTTAAACTTACTCCTTAATTGATCTTGAGCTAATAACCTCCATTTATTGATTAGCTGAACTCATGCTTGATATATGATTTATTCTATATAAGGATCCATAATCCAATTTTTGAGTAAATAGAGACAACCATTAGCCTTGAAGCCATTAATGGTGAGACTCCATTCTTGAAAGATTGAGAACCATAAAACAACTAATCACCCCTTTGATTTCTAAGTTGATCTTATTACTACCTATGTTTCGAACCATTTCTTAATTAGGTAATCTAAAGAGTAGAGAGTAGTATATATGCTAGGTTTTGATGTTTTTGTCAAAGTTAAGATGCATGTATAAGATTAACTCTTTGCTTATCTCTTATCGCATGGTGCATGGATGGGTTAGTAAAGCTTTGAGGTTCTTTATCCTCATTCCATAGCTTTTGTAACTTTCCATTACATACAATGACCATTTCCTCTCCTGAATGTAATTATGCATTGTGGACATTTTTGAAGTAATAAAAGTGTGTGTCTTATGACTATTGTTAGTCCTTTCATCATCCTATATACTTATTTGTGCCTTTCTCATGATTACAAGACATTGTGTAAGTTTAAGTTTCCATTGTAGGTTCTTAGAGTTATGTGCTTATCAAGTGGTGGAGTTCTACATGCAGTTGATTTTTGGTGCTTGTTCACCCTTCTTAGTTTCATTATTCTTCACTAGAAGACCAAAATATTGTTTTTCTAGTTGATTTTAACAAAGGGAACACACGCTTCTTAGTTTTTGGTATTTTGTTTACCCTTTCTAAGTTGCAGTAGGTGAATTTGGCTTGTGGTGTACAACACCCTCTTCAAAACAACCTTTCCCAAAGTCTAGCAATACCCTTTATTTGGTGCATCACCATCCCTAGTATAGTTTTATTTCTTGCAAATCTCTTTCCCTAAATCCCATGAATGATAGCATAGGTTTAGATAATCATTTTATTACACTAGAGAAGTACTATAATAAGTTTAGGAAGAGGAATCCAACCTTCTCTAGAGGTTCACCTCGATCCCAAGTCCCACATCTTGAGAGGTGATCCCATGTTACCCAATCACATCGAACATCCTTCTCACATTCTAGCCATTCGGAGGGTGTAGTGATTTTGTAATAACACCTCCCTCACATAACACTATGCATCCATCCATCCATATGTGGTTTACTCTATCTACACCTTTACTTTAAGAACCCGTAAAAATATCTTTATGACTATCCAAATTCATATACCATTCAAACCTAATCCATCTACCATGTACATATTCTACCCCACACTAAGGGTATTAAAAACATGGTCCTCTTTACATGAAAACACTTAGATAGTAATCATCTTCTAGCACACAAGTGTGATTATTACACAAAACACACTACTAAATTGAAAGGCAAAGCATACAACGATGAAGGAAACACATAAAAAGGAACTACAAAGTAAGGGAAACCTAATTTAAACTAAATGAAGTACTACATTATTACAAACACCATGAAGACTTATTTATAGTAGGGATTCAACCTAATCGAATTGAAGTAACCAAAAACTTGTAAATGATTGGTAGTTCATGTCCCATCTAGTACCTCTAGGTAGAAAGTGCTTCACCACCTTTATCTAATCAAATATATAAATTATTACATACAATCCCAAACAATGCACCATAATCTTTCCGGGGCCCATTTTTGTGGCGCGAGAACTTAGATTCATAAAGAAGAACCATATATCCAACTAAAATATTATTATCATTAATACGTCTATCATGCCATGCCTTATGCTTGGCCTTTTCTAACTAGGTTTAGAATCCAATGTCTTTAACGTAGTGCTCCTTTCATCCAATGCAGGGAGGGATGGTGACATTCGGTTATCAATTCACTCTTAGGGTGGAGGACATATTCAAGTGCTTGCTCATTAGCCAAGCCTCCTACGCACGTAATACACAAAGAAGGTAACATGAATTCCACTAGTATAAAAACCTCCACACCAAACACCAATTGGGAAATGGTGTGGCGTTATTCAACCCAAGTCTTGTAGCTTGTCATGTATGCCCAAACTACAATAAAATATTTATCATCTCAATCTTTCCTTCCAAGATCACAAATTTTAGTGAAGGTATGACTCAATATATTGTTTAAGGCCTTAACAATTTAATTTTCTTAAGGGTGATAGGGTGTTATCTTATGGTGTGCCACCATAAATTGTGGCTATAGTATCATGATGGTCTCATTAAGAAAATGAGTACCCCTATTAATTTTCAAACTCAATGGTAATCCATACCTATTGATAATATTTTTCCACAAAAACCTTATTTTCCTAGATGTTGTGTAATCCTTTATAGGTGCTGATTTTTTCCACCTTGTAAGATAATTTGTACAAGTTATGATGTAGCATGATCCATTCCTGCACATGGGTGGGGAAATAGGACCCACAAAGTCAATTTCCCACTTCTCAAAAGGTTCTACACTAGCAATAGGCCTTAAAGGCATTTCATCTCTATGCCCAGGCTTTCTAAGGCACTGACAATGGTCACATGCCTTACAATATTTTTTACATTCCTTATATAGTGTTTCCCACCATAAGTCAACCAATTAAATTTTGAGCATGGTAGAATCTCCTAAATAATGTCCAAATCCAATACCACCATGAGCCTCCTCTATAATAGATCCATGCTCATGCTTAAGTACACATTAGTGTAAAACTTCATCCCAACCTAGTTTTTATAAGTCTCCATTGATCAACATATAAGGCACGATGCGAATGAAATGTTATTTATTTTATAAAGCCTTCATTTCCTATATTGTGTCCTCAATGATTTACATGTCCTTGCTTGTATTAATCCTTGATAAATGCTCTAGTCTAGAATTATTCTTGAAAGGATTAACCACCATGGTAAAATAAATTTCTTGGAATAATAGAATCCAATGGCATATGCACCCCTGCAAAATAGGCTTGTTCAACAAGTACTTCAATGCCATGTGATTTGTATAGAATATAAAAGGTGTTGGCAGTAAGTATTGTCAAAACTTATGAAACACATATATCATTGACAAGGCCTTGTGATTTGTAGTTGTGTAATTATGTTTTACCCGAGTTAACTTCATACTTGTTAAGAAAATAGGATGATCAAAAATCCATTCTCCAATTTGGGATAATACATGCTAATTTCCATGCCAAAGGCGTCAACATGCACATGAAAAGGCTTATTCCATAAAGGAAAGTGAAAAATAGGTTTTTAGTAAGCCTTTCCTTATGTCTCGAGATGTTCACTATTGTGCTTCACTCGGTGAAACTTTCCTTTACTCTTGAATAACTCCTCTAAGTGAGTAAAAATCTTGGCATAACCTTTAATAAACTTCTTGTAATATCCTGTATGCCCCCATCATCCACACACTTCACTCTAGTTAATAGGTTACTCTAAGCCCAAACTAATAGTAAACTTAGTAGGATCCACTAACTAGCCTTATTTAAAAATGATATGCCCAAGAAAAGTCCAAAAATGTGTATCAAAAATACACTTCTTAGTGTTTAAAGAGATGCTACAACATCATCGACATCTCTCAACCATAAGCCTTAAATTATCACATTGATCATTTGCAAGCCCATAGAATTTCTAATCATCTAGATAAACCTGCTAGAACTTATGAATAAAGTATTGGAATGCCTATACAATAATTTGCAAAAACACTCTAGGTGCATTCTTTAATCCAAAGGGAATAACCATGAATGCAAAAATTCTCCATTTTGTGGTGAAAATTTTATTCTCTTTATCTTATTTAGCTATCCTCTCCTCATGATATCTACAAACATTTATCGGTGAAGGAGTAGATTTTACGTCCCATGACGCCTTCCAAGATTTCTTTAGTAAAAGGTGTGGGAAAAGGATCAACTACACATGTAACATTAAACTTCTTGTAATTCACACAAATTCTTATCCTACCATATTTATTTATATTGATCACCATAGGGCTAACCCAATCCAACTCCTCAATGGGCTAAATAATTCTAGAATGCAACATCTTATCAATTTCTTCTTTCTCCTTGACATGCGGGTTATGATTCATCATGTAAGGCCTCTTCCTAACTAGGCATGTACATTCATTTTGCTTGATTCTCATCTCACCCAAAGATTCATCTACCCCTTTCAATCCATGATATCCTCTAGGGAAAAAGTCCTTGAAGTTATGTAGTAACTCAATTATCTTAGAAATATCAAAGTCAAGCCAATAATCTCATATGATGGCCTCCTTAGGTTCAAAATCTATTCCAATGTTGGCATTCTTAGTTTTCATAGGCTCATTATAGGTGCACACCTTCTCATCTACATTTTCTAAGACCTGAGGCGTTCCCTCGTATGCTCAACATACGATTCTCCACTTCTTCATTATCAATGTTGTAAACCATCTTACCCATTTCTCTTTCATGGAAGGCATGCCCAAGTTATGAATTTGTCTCTTCTTTGTCAAAGCACACTTCTAGGCATGAGTCACCTAGTAATTCCTAAATAAATTCCTCAACCTTTGCACTATCTCCCATAGTCAAGATCTTCATAACTTTTAACACTTCATTCACTTTTGGAGGTTTACTAGAAAAATAGTCAAAGGTTTAAATCAAACCTTTAGTGATTTCTTTAGAATTTTTAGTCTCTCTAATCAAATATGTATAGACATACCATGCGCATGTGCAACCTCGCAAGGTGTAGTAGAGCTTGTGAACCCACAATGAAGGTGGTAAATATTCCTACCCTCTTTCCAGAGTCTCTTACACTAATGAATGTGGTGTTGAACAGGATCCTTACCATGAAATTCATATATCTGACTAGGCACATTACTCCTACGAAATATAGTAGAGAAGGTGATTCTCACTTCTCACCACTCCAAAATATTGTCCCTATGAACCATCCACCTATGTATTGCAGTCCCATGAAGATTATAAACTAGCACATTCCTTCTTTCCTCATCATCTATCCATTGGATTTCTATCATGTGTAGGAACACTTCAGGTTTTCATTCACCATTGTACCTTGGTACCTAGTTGCTACCTAAGTGGCTAACACAACATGGCCTTATTACATGTGTAACTTCAAATATCACTTCCCACCCAACCATTTCATAAGTGTTATGTGCCCAATTTTCACATGCAACACTTGTAGTATCACTCATGGACTATGCATCATCCCACTAGAGAACTCCTTCCTTTGATGGCTCAAGTATACTTGGATCACTATTGGTGCGCAAATAAATTATGTTTAAATTCTCTTCATTTAAGAGCTCTACGTAGGGTGCATGTTTTCCATCCACTAAAGGGATAATGACGCACTCTTCCTTGTTCTCAAAACTTATATAACCTTTATTAAAGTGAATATTAGTGTTTTTTGTATAACATGAAGGGAACCCAAGTAGTACTTGAAAATCGTGTGTACATTTGCAAGCTCGAAGATGTCAAAATCCCTATAAACTTAGCAAATTGAATAGTTATACTAGCGTCCTTCAAAACTCCAATGGGCATGGTTTTAGTTCTATTTTCCATAAATAGAACATTCAAAGATGACTTGTAATGGTGGTCTCCCATCTAAAACCATGCATCCAACATGAGTATATTCAATTCTACACTGTATCAATCAAAATGTTACTCTAGAGCCATCCATCAATAACAACATTCATAGTAATCTCCTTGTCATAATCCAAACTATGAGGAGGAAGGTTAGTGTGTAAAATTTATCTTTCGTGATCAATCCCAACATGTGAGGTGTTTCCTTGAACCATCCCTCCAACAAACAAATGATGTTGTCTTGTTGCAACATTTTACAAACCTCTTTTAAATCATCAACATTTTTCTGATGGATCTCAGCTAATTTATTCTATTCTAACTTTCACTATTGTTCCTTCAAATAATGTATCTCACTCTAAAAATTCTTTATCACCTCCATGGTTTCTTGATAAACCTCCATCTAATGTACATGGTCTAGATATTTAGCATGTAGTACGTGTTATCCAAATAACTCTCCTAGTTATTTTGGATAACTGGTATCTTCATTTTCATTATGATGCTTCATATTTCAGGTTGTGCGCATGCATACTTTCTCATTTAGCACTTTTCATAGGCTGTAGTCCTTTCACATGCTCCGCACGCCTTGTGATTCTTTTTGCATCCCTCTATAGACACCTTCCAAATCGGTTAAGTTCCAAGTCTTCTGTGACACGAATCTTTTCTTTCTTCCGCCACATGCCCTTCCTTAGTTGGATATTCACACCCTGCTTCCATACTTTTCTTTCACAAGTATGCATTATTTTTTGTGGCACGTGCACCTACACATGTGCATTCTCTCTATTATCCTCTCACGTGCTTGAATCTTTCCATGTGCCTCACTTCCTTACTACATTATCTCTTTACATTCTAATCCCCTTCCATTTCCCCCTTTCACACCTTCCTCCCGTGTGCTCGCTTTCTTCCCTTCTTCCTATGCACACACCTCTTTTTGTGTCCCCTCACACCCTCCTCATGTGCCCTTCTATAGACATGCCTTAAAATTGACTATCCTTTCTCTTCCTCTTGTGTGCCCACATGCACCCTATTGTGCCACGCACCCTCCTTCGATTGAATGTCCACACACCTCATTTATGTGCCTTATATAATTATACCTTCCTCCTATGTGTGCACCTATGTGTATACCTTCCCTTTGTTTCCCTTCCGCGCCTCATGCCCAACTCCCGAACTTCAAAATGCCATAACTTTCAATCCAAAGCTCCAATTTTCACAAAATTGGACTTTTTAGAACGTGTATGACGTCCTTTATGCCACATATTTCTTAATTTTGATGAGGGTAGATATATGAAAATTAAAGAAACATATCCATCTCTAGTCAATTAAATACCTAGTCCCGTCAAATGATAGAAATTCTGGAAAATCCAAAATAGTTGCCTCCACTCAAAATGCCATATCTTTTGCATTTCTCAACAAAATCACACAAAATTAGTACCGCAACGGAATTATGGCTCTAAGGCCAATGCAAAAAAATCAAGAAATTCAGGATTTGACAAGGAATTGATGGTGATTTCACATACTATGTGCCCGATTCGAATAGTGTTTTATTTGGTAGTTGGTGGCATTAAATGAAGCAAGGGATGACATTTCCCACTTATGAAAGTCATGGGATAGGATGATGATCCTGTTGTAAGAAACATAACATCATTTCACTTCATTTACTACCTCTTTCAAGTGGTGAGAAGACATATTTCAGGATTTTCATTTTCCCTCTCTCTCTCTCTCTCTCTAGAATTCTATAAATTGGAGTGTTGGGCTCATTGTAAAGGATGTAGTTTTTGTGTAGAAAAAATCTATCAAATTTTTTTTGTGAAGCCAATGTGATACAAGCCCTCGTAGGTGACTCCTTGAATGATGATCCGGACACATATTTTGTAATAAATTTGATTGTGCATACTCATGAAGCAATAGATGCAAGTTTGTGGATGTATCTTCCCCTGTTGTGTTTGTTGCATTCCTCTTCCCCTTCAATCTCATTGCATATATATTGTGTCTATCTTATGCTCTTGCAGGGATCCATTATCATTTTGTGTGTATGAAATG
Source organism: Taxus wallichiana var. yunnanensis (assembly GCA_018340775.1). Lineage (NCBI taxonomy): Eukaryota > Viridiplantae > Streptophyta > Pinopsida > Cupressales > Taxaceae > Taxus > Taxus wallichiana. Next base: position 569,091,860 of record CM031242.1, on the reverse strand, counting down.
TTGTTGTGAATGCATTTTTTCTAGATTGTGGAGAAATGTGATCACCTCTTCTGGCATGCATTTTGCTTCCACTTTTCACACATTGGAAGGCTACCCTCATCCTCTCCTTTTCTGGTGTATCACCACTTTAGTGTAGGCTTTGTTTTCACACATTCTCTCTCCTTGGTCCCTTGGAAAGTTAGATTAGGATAGATATTTTTGCCTATATTAGAGTATATTATGGTAGGTAGTTTAGGAGCAAGAGCCAACTTTCTATGGAGATCTATCTCAAGAAGCAAGTCCCACAACTTGGAGATAGCACCCATGTTATCCAATCACACTATGAGCTCAATAAAACAAACTTGTACAAACCATAGGGTGTTGTGATTCAATGATAACAATACCTCCTCCTTTGTAATGGCATGATTCTACTTTGAACTTTCTGGCACACATAACCTTAGTGCGCGTAATGATCTTCATGGGTACTAAATCAAGATAAGGCTAACTTTGGCATCTAATGATCTTCCACAACAAATTGTAATCTAACAATTCTTGTGCCCTTATCTTTCGTGTGCTTCTTACTAAATTGTTCATACACCTTCCGAACATTCTTCATGGTTATGGTTCTTTCCAAAAAAGAAAAAAAATATTCTAAGGGCATTCACGCCTGTAGTGATAAGTGGATCCACATGTATAACATGTTCCTCATGGAAATTCACTTCTTCCACCTCCACGAACCCATCCTCTAAATCCTCCATGATAACCTCAACCTCTTCCTTGTCCTCCATTAGAAGGCCCTTCATTGTGATTATGATCATGATGCTCACCTTATTCCTTATAATTATTTACAACATTGGTCTAACGTAGACCAATATCAATAACATCATGAATCTAATCAATTAACCTCGCTATTCTCATTATCATGAGTGGTAGACCTGAAAATATTGTAGTACCAGGATATGTTATTCCTTATCACACAATGCAAGAATGGGAACCTACTTGAATCATGATCCATGTGACATATTTCATATTCTAGCAACATGGTGTGCACCGAATTACGAGGGAAACTATCCTTAGTATCACCATCTACTTCACATTGTGCACCAAATTCCACTACATGTCTCATGTGTTGAGTTTGGTGATAATTTCTATAATTTTTATCCATAAATATAATCAGGTCCTCCAAAAAAGGGTTGACTCATGTGTCTACACTCCCAATTTCTTGAGTGTGCAGAGCTACTTCAAGTTCCTTGTGTGGATCCGTATAAGTCTTGTGTGAGAGAGCCACTGTAAAAGGCATGTTCGAGTCCTCCAATGAACAATTAAACATGTTGGCTTGGGTGAATTTCATAAGATAAGTTCAACAAAATGGTTTTTAAACATGCATCATACTCTTGAACACTCTCATTCATGCCCTACATGATGTCCTTCCTGTGTTAATGCTCTTCTTATCAAATTAAGGGATATAAAACTCTTTTAAGAGAGCATCTGCAAAGGTGAATATAATATACAAAAGTTTGGTCTGGATGAAATTTCCTATACCAACTATGTGTGTGCCCTTACAATGTAGTTACAAACTAACTTTTCATTTAATCGAGCTACAATCCCCTTAGCATGCCATATTATCTCACACATATGCATGTTCTCAACTTTATATTCTATCCCTCTATATTATGGAATATTTTGGGGCTGGTGTAGACCGTGCCCACCGGATCTAGAAATTGTATTTCCTCTTGTTGTAATGCCTCAATTGTCTTACATTTGTACTTTATTTCTTGTGTATTGATTGGCAACATAGACATGTGATTGTGTTCTTGAGTGTGTGCTCTGTTGAACTGCTTAAATCATGTTCTTGAGAAAGGTATCAATTTCTGATGAAATCTGTCCTATTAATCAATCATATGGAAACAATTGTACTAATGTTGTGATCTTTACTTAACTAGTTTGAGAAATGAACTTATTGGTTTCAGCTTGTGGAAAGTTTGAATCAAGTTCTTAGAACCATTAGGTGATCTGGTAATCAGGAAAACTATTATTGTCAGAATAATTGCTAACTTTGTATTGATATCAGATTAGGATAGCACCTTGGATCAGTCACAAGTATCCAAGGCATTCTCCTAAATCAATCTATGAATATGAATTTAATATTGTGATTACTTGAGTTTATATTTGTTCTAGAATTTGAATTTCAATATTGATCTGGTTCCAATGATTCTAATCTTAGTTTGTGTATAAATTTGTTACTGTGATAAAGGATTTTGTATGCTTGGAAGGATTGGTTCATATCAAACATGTTTAATAATGTGAACAATAAAATTTTTGAAAAGTATTTTATTTGTTGTTGATTTAGACCTAACCTATACTATGGTGACATATAAATTTCTAAGGACCTAACTAAATCCTATGTACATGAGATCAAGTATTAACAACCTAAGCTAAGGTTAAGACATTGATATTAAATAATATTTGACCCTAACTTATCAGAGGGGGGGATCCTAATCCCTAACCCATACCCTAACTATGGTTGGCATTAATAAGGCAAGGTTAGTGGAATGGTAAGAATTAAGTGCCACTTATGTTGTAATTGGAAATTTAAATTTTGAAATTTATTAGAGGCCACCGCTAACTTTAAGTGGAAAGAAAGTAAAAATTGGCATGTGTTGGTCTTTAAACTTACACCCGTGTCTTGGATCTGGAAGAGCCGAGCTATTTGAGATCACAATGGAGCTTGTCTCCAAGTTGTGGGACCTTGCGCACTTGAGAAGGATCTCTAGAGAAGGTCGGTTCCTCTATCTATTTCTACTACTATTGCTACTCCTTGTCTTTGAAAGGGTAACTAAGTTAATAAATGCCAAGGGACCAGGGATAGGGGATAAAAGGTGATAGCACTAGAAAGAGGGATGAAAACTATCTATCCTAGGAGGGAACAAAAAGAGGATGCATGAAACGAGGCTAGGAAAGAGTAACACGGTTGAAAACATGTTTACGACATCATTCTCATAGAACATGACTAAATAAGGAACTACGGGGATTTGTGAAGTGGCACAATAAACTCAAAATGTAAAAGAAAGGAAAGAAAAATAAATGAAAACATGTTAGGATAGAGAATAGTCACAAAATGATGCTTTTATTACTTACACAAATGCACAGAGATATTATAATGGTGAAAGAGACCAATATCCATATGCATGAGCCAGATCTAGAGGTCTACAACTCAAAATACAAAAAATATGAAGTCCTTAGCCAAAACACATAAGGATTTAGATCATCCAAATTAATAATGAGCCCAAATCTTGCATTTATAGATGAATCTATAGGAGGAGAAAAGGAGGGAAAACCTAAATTTGAAATACAACCACCCAAAAAGAAGTATTAAATGCCTATAAATCCACCTAAGAATCTTTCAAATGCACTTCCCTAGGTCTGTTTGGCATGTTGGAGGAGGAAGGAGGAGGGATCATATCAAATTAGATGGTTAAAGTAATCGATCTACTCATTAATGACCAAAGAGACATTTTCCAATTTTTACCTACCGGATACATGAAGAATTTGAATTTGAATATCTAACATTGTGGTTGATGTTAGAATATCTCTAAAAAGTCTAGGTGCATCCCGATTGAAGCTCTATAGAAAAAAACAACTGTTAGGGGATGTCGAGCCTCCTACACGTATAAGACACGTGGCATGTGTGAATTGGCTGAAAGAATGGTCAAATATGGAAAATATTTTTCATTTTAGCCACATGTCACCCACTCGATTTGTTGTAATGATTTACAACCCTGTTAGTGTGCTTTGATTAGTTGTGTGTGGAAAAATCAAGCATGTCATAAGATGACCTAGAACATAAGGTTACAAAGGATGGCATGAGGGAAGGGCGTGTGAAACAAAATAGACAAAGGTGTAGAGGAATGCATGCACGATGCACATAGGAAATGAGGAAAACTAGTGAGCAAAGAATGCATGGTTAAGGTGTAACCATTATAAGATGATGTGAGGCCATGTGCGAGGGCTAGGGACTTAGTTTATTGAAACACATGAAAGGTGCACACGTAGGGTGAATGGCTACCAGGAAGAAGGTGAATGTGTAGAAGACACACGTAAGGGGAAGATGGAACAAAGAAGAAAAGGAAAGGAAGGGAAGAAGGGGAAGTGCACAAGGGTGCGTGAGTAAAAGAAATTAAATGTGGCAAGGGAACTTGATCATGCATAACATTGTAATGAAGAGATCAGAGCCAGAAGATGTATATAAGTTATCCAAATCACTAGGAGAGTTATTTGGATAACATTTTGGCAAATTTTGGGGCCATCTACCTGCTAGATGAAGGAGATCAGTATCCTAAAGCATCCATTAGGCATGGATTCTACTATGTAATTATTTGAATAACTTCCCCTGAAGTCACTTGAAGGATCATTCTTGACTTGATTCTGAATCTTGCAACTGCTTGAAAGAAGATTTGTATTTTGGAAGAAAAAGAAGAGCATGCACAAGAAATAACTATGTAGAAACAAACAATATGTGCATGACGCACTTGGAAGAATTGAATCTACTCTAATATATACAAAATGATACAACAAACTTAATGGAAGGGTTTGAGATAGATCTCATTTATTGGGATCTACAACGCGCTTCCATCAAGATGAGTTAACTTGAAAAGAGTTAGCCTCTTTGCATGAACTGATGACGTATGGGCCACTCGAAAGTGTATCAAACTTTGAATGGCATCATGGTTTAACTCTATCAAAGCATCCCATCTTAGAACTAATTCCCCAACGTTGAAAGCTTGAGGCCTAGCCTTTCTATTAAACCATTTCTTTTTTGCTTGCTAATGATGTTCTAGCTTGATCATGACAAAGTTCCTTAGTTCTTCAAGATTAACCAGCTCTGCCATTTTGATTTCTCTCTAGTTTGCACCTTAGAATTCTAGTTGTTGGGCAAGCACTAATGAATTTAACTCTAGTGTCAAAGGAAGGATAACCACCTTACCATAGACAAGCTTATAAGGTGAATTTCCTATTTCCTTTTTGAATGTGATTCTATATGCCTAGAGTGTTCATGAGACTTTTTCTACCATGTTCTTTGGCTGATGTTCATTGTGCACTTCATGATTCTAATCGGGTTCTTGTTTGTTAACTCTACCAAACCGTTTCCTTGAGGGTAATGGTTAGAAGATGTCTTTAGGTAGATGCTCGATTTAGCTCCCAATCGGTGATTTTAGTAACAAGGATTTTGCATTATCGGAGATAATGGTTCAATGGACACCAAACCTTGTGACTATACCCTTGATAAAGTTAAGGATGACTGACTCGGTTGATTCCTTGAGTGTGATAGCTTCTATCCAATTGGTGAAATAGTCGTAGATGTCAACACCCACTTGTGTCTAATTTTGAAGGTGGATTGATCATGCCTATGAAGTCAAGACCCCATTGTGAAAAATTCTGATCCACTTGGATGGGTCGAAGGGGAACCATTGTGAATTTTTTATTTCTTACAAAGAAATCCCATTCCTTACATTTTGTGACCCACTTGTGTGTGTGTTGCAAATAGAGTAAGCTAGAAGATACCTGACATTATGATATTCATTGCTATAGTTTTGGTAGAAAAGTTTTCATAAGAGAACCCATCATGAAATTCTACTAACACATTTTTTCAATTTACGTGCCATTGATACATCTTAACAACATGCCATCAAGATTCTTCTTGAAGATAAGTCCATCAACCAAAACATAAGGGATAGATTGTAACCTCATATGTCTTCTCTTTTACTTGTTTAAACTAGGAGGGTATGCACCCTTGGAAAGGAATGTGATCATGTCTTTCATCTAGTCATGCTCACCAAGATCTATATTTTGCTCAAGTTACGTGCGGAAGATCTGCATCCAAAACCAATGAAGTCTCATATTCATTCTATGCATCCTCAACAATCTTCCTATAGAGCATGCTACCTCTTACCAGTTTTGTGGCTTTGATAGTCACATCATACTCCATGATTTTGGTCACCCATCATGCTCTCTTTTCATTGATCTCTACTCCCATGATGAATTCTCTAACAGAAGAGTGGGAGACTAATACCTTGATATGATTTATGGAAAGTATAATTTTGAATTTCTTGAGCATGTGCATGATGGAAAATGCTTTCATCTCCATGTGATTGTGTCTTAATTTGTAATCCTTCAGCATCTAGCTGAAGAAAGCCACTGGTTGTTCTATCTCTTTTTCATTTTCTTATGTTAGGACAACAAGAACACTAGTATCAGTTCCATAAGCATAAAGGATGAAATCCTTGGAACAATCTAGGTTGATGAGTGTTTATGAACAAGAAATTTATTTCTTGATTTTTCTAAAGCCTTCTCTTCCTTGTTATGTCCATCTGAAGGCTATGTCCTTCTTGAGCATTAAGGTGATGGGCCAAGCCGAGTCCTTGAAATTAGGGATAAAATTCCTAACAAAGTTGATCTTACCAAGGAAGGACTACAAGGATTTTTGTGTGCTAGCAGGGAAAGACCTAGGATGGCTGAAACCTACTCATGATCAATTGTGATACTATCCTTTGAAACCACATGGCCCAAGAGATTTACTGTGACACCACAAAATTACATTTATTGGGGTTAAGAGACACCCCATACTTTGTGTATCTCTCAAATACTTTATCCAAGGTGAATTTCCACGCTCTACTTTAAGAAGACTATTATGTCATCATGTAAACCAATATGAACTCATTGATGTAGCCTTTGAAGGAAATGTCCATGGCACGCTAAAATATTGTGCCTATATTTGTGAATTTTTGATATGCATATGTTCCCCACTTGGTTATAAATGTCATTTTTAATCGATCCTCTTCCTTGACTAGGATTTGATTGAAACTTGAATATCCATATAATATTGAGAACCTCTGCATGTCAGCCATAGTCTACAAAATCTTCTCCATTGAAGGAAAAGGATAACGATTCTTTAGAGATGCCTTGTTCAAATCTCTGAAATCAACACAAAGTCTGATTTCACCATTATTTTTGTGCACTAGAACTAGATTCATGACCTAAGTAGAGTATTTGATGGGAAAAATAATTTTTTCCTCAATGAGTTTGGATAACTTCTTTCTCATGAGGGTTCTATCTTTGGATTGACTGGATGTTGCTTCGTCGATGGGTTTAACACCGAGGATCAAGGTCAATGGAGTGTTAAGAAACACTTGGATCAAAACCTTTGAGGTCTTCATACTCCCATGAGAAGATATCACTATATTGTTGACACGAGAGATGATGAGGCTTGCCTTTCATCATGCACGTAAGCCTTTCTAAGTAGTAACTCCATTCCATGCACAATAATGGCTAGGGAGTAGTCTTCTTACGTGGCATGCATATAATTTTCTTCACCTTTGAACTCATCATGAAGGCTAAAATTTTCTCTAAGGTCACCATCCATTTAGGAAATTTTTTTGTCTTTGGGTATTACTTGATCACCATAGTTGTCATGCAAGTCAACTTACATGCTTGATGAGAACTTAGCTTCATTTTGGATGAAATCGATGATCTATGCGAGATCATTATCAAACACTTTCAAAATGGTATTGTTGTTTGGAATGGATGGCCTGATTACCATCTTAATATGTCGAGTGTTTCCTTTGAAAATTCCTCAGAGGAGTGAATTGTGAACCGAGCACGGCCATTTGATCAACCTCCTATTAATTTTATGTAGCACCACCTGCAGGTTTAGAGCATCAAATCTCTCAATGAGGTCCCAAAATCTATGTTTATAAGCTTTTAGAAGCTTATTATTTGTTAAGAACTTTTGGTAACTTGATGGATGACCAAATCTATATCCCCAAATATTTGTAGTGCCTTAATTTTCTTCTTTTCAGTAATCATTAGACCATGCACTAACACCTCATATTATACCACATTATTAGAGCATGTAAATTGCAACCTATGCGTGAAGAATAATTTATCATCCTTGGGAGAAATGAGAAAAATCCTCCTCCCACGCCATTTTCTTCTGGAACCATCAAGTTATAACTTCCATAGGCCGAGGTTTAACTTGGTATTCCTTGAGTGCACGTGCGGAAGCACAATGTTTTCTTTAAGAATTTAGTAAGTACCAAGCCCTAGTTTCATAAGCCTCTAGTTCTTCAAATATGGATCAAATTTATGGATGCTTTCTACCCATTCATCAAGTACTAGGTCAGGAATAGAGGGTGGAAGAGGTTGCTCTGCGAGAATTGAAGCTTGTTCTTGGATTAAACAATTGGCTTGGAGAGGGGATGGGACATATGGCTCTACAAGATATGAAAATATAGGCTCAACATGTATGGAAAACCAAGTACCATACCTTGTCTTGAGTAACATAAGAGACTAATCAAAAGACAAGTAACCACCCACTTGAGCCATGAAATCTCTTGACATACATATGACAAACAATGGAGGTAAGTCAATGACTAACACATCTTGAGTAATTGTTAAACTTGGACATGCATGAAGGGTCAACTCAAGATCCTTAATGAATCCTAAGGTATTGACATTTGATTCATCGAGTTATAGGACTCCTTTAGTCAAGGGGCTATACCTAAGACCTATGACATCAACTATATTCCTGCATGATAAAGGTACTAGCGAATGAGTCTATCATGAAATTATGGAGAAGATATTTTCCTAAGATTAAGGAAATGTAAAAGGGTGGGGTTTTAACAATTTTACTTACTTGTTTCTCCTCCTTTTTTAGATGTTGATAAAAGCACGTGACTTCTATATGATTGGATCAGCACGTAGTAGTTATGCCAATCTTCATATAATAGGTCACACTTAGATGGAATGGTCGGGGCATCCCACGGTGTGACACTTATATTTATCTTCTTCGTATGGTCAAAAATTATGAATAGAAGGCCCACTGGCTTGTGCATTTGGGGAACAATATTCCTTTTTGACTATTAAGGAGTAAAGCAAGAGTTTTAGCTAAATTAGGAGCTTGACCTTCCAAAGGAGAGGCACATACCACTTGAAGAGCCTTACATGGGGCCTATTATGTATGAATTTGAGAACTCTTACTAATGGATTCCTTAGTTGTGTCTTTTTTCTTTTGAGGGTCATTCTATGCTGTTGGGAGTGTGACCTACACACCTTAACTCAAACATTATATTATTATATCTTGTGTTATCCGCAACTTGGGAACATGGTCTTATTGTATCATCTACCACTTGGTTGATTGAATAGAAGTCCTCAGTGCCAAAGAACATCAAATTTACCTCTAGAAGAGATTATGTTCTTCCTTGGTTTTCTACTTTAGAGGTACTTCTTGAAGGCTCACAGGATGAAGCATTCTAGATCATGTAGGCTTGGGCATGCATAGTATTCACATAGTAATATTGACTATGAGGTATGTTGCAAGGGAAGCACCATTCTAAATCTTACACCAAATTATTTTGAACTAGAACAAGCACTTGACTTGTACTAGGTACAGAAAGAGAAGGCGCGGGGAAACCTTACAAGGGGATGATCCGTGTTATCATGATAACTATAATTTTGTTGCTTGGACACATATCTTTGGTTTCCATATTGATTCTACCAAGGATGATTATTCTATCAATACACCTGATTAGAATTACCTTTATAGGCTTGCACCTGTTTCTTTTCTAATGATATGAATTTGTTTGATAAATTTATGAGCAGATCCTTTAATTCTTCATCCTCCTTTTGTTGCACTTGAGAGTAGGATGTAGATTCAATCGATTGCATTCCTTGTTCGGGAATAGTAATAGGGGCAAAAAATTATTGGGAGCTTGTTACATTTTTGGGAACAAGGGCATCAAAGGTCTAGGAACTATCTTTTCCCACTGAATAAGACTATTTTATGCCCTTACTGCAATACCATAAGAAGTTGGTAAGGTCCTACCTCTCGTAGATTGAATCATGACTGAGATATCATTGTTCAACACCTTTAAATAATATAGAAAATCATGTTGGGATTTAGGTATTACCACAAGGTGGATTCTATCCCAAGTCTTCTAAAATTTGATGTTGAAATCAATCATCTACTCATTGGGCACCCTTCTTCTTGTTGTCAGTTTCTCCACTAGATATAGGTGATTTGACTTATCTTCAAAGTAATTGCAAAGAGTTATACCAAGCTCATCCTAGGTGGTAATAGATCCAAGTCTTAATCCTCAGTACCATTGAAGTTCTTTACCTTTGAAATAGGCTACAAGTAACCTTACTGCTACATCATCATGTGTGATCATAAAAGGAACAATAACCATATTGTACCAAACCAAAAACAAAGATGTTAATCAAACACCATGATCAATAAGATGAAACTAATTCTCTAGAATAACTTTATATAAACCTTTTCAAAAAATGAGCGCGTAATATCATATATTATTATGGAAATCAATGAAATATAATGACAATGGGCCTTGCTTATATAGGAAAGGAATAACAATCTAAGAACCAGTCAAGGTCATAAATCAAACCATAAATAAAGAAAATAACTAGTCATCAAAGAATTAATCAAGACCATAGATTTAGGAGAGAATTAGACATCAAGGATCTAGTGAATACCATAGATCAAGGAAAGAACTATACCTAACAACTAGATAATATCTCCAAATATCTAAATAAGATAAAATAAATATCCACACACATAAGTGGGTGAGGATAAATAAAATAAAAGTAAATAAATTATGTATGTGAACATGAGCTAAGGTAAATACATAATCTAACACCCCCTCAAGTGAATATAGGGGCCAAAATAGAAGTGGCATGTCCATAGTATGAGTCTTGAAAACTAGGCCTGATGAGGTAATCATGTACAATAATTGGGAAAAGGGACAACGTAAGGTACCTAAAACCAATAACAACAAAGTAAAGAGATAAAAACCCGTTGCATGAAATACTAAGAAGTTAGGCTCAAAAAATCATACAATCTTTGAAGAAGATTGGTCATGCACTATGGTGCGAAACCACTACTCAATCACAAAACTAAAAATAGACTAACACTTTGGGCTTCACTAGAATAGCTCCATACAAGGAGAGCTATCAATGGAGTGATGCCAAAAGTGCAAAAAAACACCAAACATAATTTGATCAACTACTGCAAATAGGTGTGTCATGATCCAAGAACAATAATCAAAGCAATAAGGTAAGGACACAAAATCTAGAGTGTCATGATCTAAGAAAATACAAGGTAACAAGGAAAGGACAAAAAACCTGAAGAAGCAAGATCAACACCACACCCTTCCATACTGTTGAATGGGTAGAGTGACGTTACAAATTTTTATGAGTTGTCAAAATAACTACTCAAAAAAGGCAAACTAACATTGGACTTCACTATAATAACTCCCCCACAATAGATACTATCAACATACCAAAAGTGTCTAAAATACGATTACAAAATCTCTCAATAAATAAGAGAGATACATTACACCTACTAAAGAAAAATTCTCAAAAAGAAGCATTAGAATGTAGAAAGTATAGAAAGTGGAGAAAAAGGCCAAATAGTGGAGGAGCCATGCCAAGTAGAGTTCTCTCAATGAATGCCTATGTCACCACCACGATTGATGTGATATCCACCCCAAATCAACATAGATTGATGAAGAAGATGCCTACATATGAATTAGTGTAAAATTCACAATGGGTGTATGCAAAGTAACATCGGAATATGTGTCGAGTTGATCAGATTCTCGACAATTCAAATCTCGGTTTCTCAAGCTGAGTGAAGGTGCAAAACTCATGTGTTGCTAATGATCCTTAGAAAAGTCGAGTGAACAAAAATAGTATCTTTTTCAATGTGTTATCCCAATGAAGTATCTTCTCAAAACTAATGTCATGGCGAGAATTCCACTTAAATGTGGAATATGGGAAATAATACCCTCTGAATGTCTATCAATACCTCCACTAGTTAAACCCATAGAATAGAGCATGCGGCCGAATGCAGTGGTATGATTCTCAAAAGAGCCATGCATATGAGAAAAAGTAGGATACACAACATGTGTTACTGTAATAGGCACAAATGTGGAAGAGCATGCAATAACAAGCCTCATAGGCTTAGGATCATCGAGAGCGGAACAAGCTCAAAGATTGGCGATGAATGTTAATGGGTAAAGAGAAACAACTGCAAGTGGACTAGGAGCATGGATATGGCTGTCCACAATATAATGGCGATGTTGTAGGATAAATATTTTTCTTTGCGGGAGTATATTAGTGTATCCTTATCATGAATGAGTGATTATAGAAGAGAATTTTACTTCTTGAGTGATCTATTTTCTTCCACAAATTTTATAATATCCTCTTCAAGTCAACACTTTTTAAAGAAAATCATATCATTCTCAGAATCCATGATAGATATAAGAAATAAACTCCCAAAATTTTAGGAAGATGGGCTCACCAAAATTACGTCCACATTGATTACAAACTCCTCCATATTTGGCATTTTATAATGAGTGTGTGTTATAATATGATACTTTATAATTATAGTTCAATTCTCAAAATAAATATTTTCAATAAAAAGAGCACAAAAAAAGCACTTTTGCCAAAAATGGTAATCAAAACTGAGTAACCGATCAAAAGATACAAGATTTTCAATATTATGCTCTGCTATTTATTTTAGTTGCCACTAAAACAAAATAAAATGCTCTTTCATTCTGTAACACCTTGGAAAAACTGTTATATTTATCTTTTTCATTACAAGTGTTGGCATGTGATTTTATTGAATGAGGTGTGTTCCCTTGATTGTTGAAAATCATGCTTGTTATGGATAAATCATTTCTGCTCTTGGATTCTTTAGAACAAAATGATATGGCTTGCAAGAATCCATTTTCACTTCTTATTGATAAGCTACAATTTGATTTTGAGAGTTGCAAACTTATCTCTTTTGACTGACTCATCCTTGGATCAATTTCAATGATCCAAGGAATGTTTTAAATCTTCTTAATAGGCCGAATGGTAAATTGACATTCAATAGTTTGAGAGACATAGCGAATGAAATTTTGTATTTTACAAATTTTATGGTCTTGTGTGAACATGCCTTCATTGAGTTGTATGTTGTGTTTGGATCTTTGGATTGATCTCTATAATACATTATTGGCGTAAAGAAAATATAGTCTACTTATGACTATGAAGGGGATCAAAATCCTAAAACTAAAGGACTATCCTAACAATATCCTAAACTAGGTAAGAGCACCTACTTCCTAACTACATCTACTTAATTGGGTTATAATCTAACCTAAGATTCTTATTCTATTTTCATTTGGAATGACATCCTAACCTAAGCTCTTGTGCTAAATGAATAAGGGAGAAAATTGCTAAGGTGATACTAGACTATTTTAACCTAATGCCTAATACTAATGGTTGTGAATTTAATCTAACCTAAGTTGGAAATTACCTATGGAAATGTTTAAGACCTAAGGTAATTATAGTTAGACTAACCTAAGTATTTGGGAAATCTAGCCTAAACTATTAAAAAGGAACCTAAGGGGTCGCATGGCACTAAGGTGACGGTTCCAATGACATTCAAGTGATTTGATTTGGGTTTAATGCATGGAGGTACTACCAGTTTTGGCAAAGGCCAGTTAACTTTAGTGGGGGCTTATGTGGAGGCTTCACTAAATATGGAATTACATATTTTATTGGAAATGGCATTCACCAGTTTTGGGAGGTGGTGGCAAGGAGAGATAAGAAAGATATTTGGAATCAATGGCATTAATGGACCTTGGTTTTGTGTGTAAACCATCTTGGAAACAAGGGAGGTGGATTTGTGGGAGGTTGTTTGGTTTTGCATGTCTCGTGAATTTTTCTCTGCATGGAGCTATCTGGTTCTTTGAACTAGTAGTTTGACTTCCACTTCTTGGCTATTTTTGGTTTCTCTGGTCTATTTTTGATCAGAGGAATGTATATGAGGCATTAGAAGAAGATTTTTTGGTTTTTGATATTTTGTGGAGAAGAAAAATAGTGAGAAGCTCATTGAAGTCTCCTTCAAACCGAAAGAGGCACTATTAGGCATGATAGGCTCTATCCATTAAGATTTCATGTTTTATTTAAGTGATTCATTAAAACAATCTTGCTCTCATGAGATAAATTTTTGTTTGATTTGTCTCATTATTTACTTGCATGTTTTTAGGAATCTCTATGGTTTTTGGGATGAAAATCCATTACATAATAATGTTAGTTTTTGGGAAACTTTCTCTGTGCTAGTTTAATGGTGACATGCATGCGTAACTTTTATTTGAAGCTTTGTATTTCATTCTGAAACTGGTATTTGAGGTTATTTTACTCTTAACAGCAATTCGTTGCCTTATGTTTCATCGAACTATTATCGGAGCTTGTGTTTCTTTCAAACTTGTATTGGAGAATTCATGTTTTGTTCGAGATTGCGTTGTGGCTTCGTGTTTCGATATGAGCTTGTATTTGAAATTCACATTTATTTTAAGCCAATATTAGAGCTTTGTGTAGTTCTGAACTTTTTTTGAAGCTTCAAGTTCAACACTATACTCGTATTCGGTATTTGTGTGATTCGAACTTGTAGTCGAATCGATGTGTTTAATTCTAGACTTGTATTTTGAGATGGATTTTTCTCATAATCAAGGATTGAAATGCTTAAACTCATTTATGGACTATCTTTCTCGAAAGATAAGGGATTGAGAGATTAGTTCCGGTTTGAAGTTGATTTGGTAATCTCTTTTGAGATCTCCTTCATGTAGCTTCTTGAGTGTGAATGGTTTTAGTACTTCTGTCTTTTAGATTATACCGCCTTCTTTGAACTTGATAGGGTGTGTAAATACGAAGTATATCCTATTCTTCTCTGCCCTGAGTGAACCCGCATCTTGTTGAAGGCTTGATTGTTATGTTAGAAGGATTAATGGATGGGAATTGTATCTTGTTTTGGGTTTGGTTTGATATGTAGTTTGTTGGAACAATCGTTAACAGTTTTGAGGATTATGGAAATACATTATGCATTTTCCTTCTTGTGAATAATGTTGAAATGAATACCTTCTTTGTCGCAAGCCTCTTAGATAGAACTTGAGAGTCCTTGTTGTGAATTCTGTTTCAGTCACGATTGGAGGTAAGTTTGGGATAATACTTGTCTTAAATGTATATTGGGTTTTCTTACTTACCTTCAAATCCTCTAAAATAGACTTTTGGTTTTTAGGGAAAGAAGAGTTGATTACTCTCCCATGTTGAATCTTGTTGATAGGATTTATCATCTCTAGTTCGGGGTTGTCTCACTAATTTTGTCTTCACAATGACCATGAACTTTAGGTCTCTATTATTTGGAGCCGTGTAAGACCTAGAAGTTGAGAATACAATATCTATTGAGATCGTGGGTTGTATAGAACCTTGTATATCTTATACTATTTGTGGATTTCTATTCCTTGATGGATTCATTGAACGAATCTCTAGGTTTTAAAAGAGAAAGGAATATGTTCTCTTGGGATAGTATGTTGTTTAGGGACTGTACTATGTACTTCATTCTGATATTGAATTCAAACTTGTGTTTAATGAATGGGAATAGATAAACCAGTTGGTAAATATTTGTAAGGGAAAATTAGAAGTGTGCTTTCTTTTAACTGTGTGTTTGGTTTTGTGTTCTCTCTTGGGAACTAGTTAAATAACTTCTAAGTTTGAAATAGAATTGGGAATTCATTTGATGGTATAAATGAAATGATTGGCCCCTTTTCTAATTGAGATCCCTTTTTACTGTTGTTTGGATAAGTTCATTTGATTGAACTTCTCTGTATTCGATTCTCTTATGTGATGGAAATTTCTTGTGGATTGTTTGGTCTACTTTGTATAAGTCATTGGTTGTAATGATGTGGTAGGAGATTAGCTGAGTCGGTATGTTGGAAAGAAAATAATAACATGCTTAGACTGATTGTTTTGCTTGATTGAGTCATACTCCATTTGGATTGATATTGGTAGGTTGTCTCTTCTTGCACTCTGTCTTATTATGAACCCTTCTTGGATGGACTGGATAGGAGATTAATTCTGTTTGAGTCTAGCTTGGATTTGTGGAAAGTCTAGTTTCAGATCTTTTGAATTATATCTTCTAACATGTAGAAGTTAGTAAGACTTACAGTTAGACTATTTTGATTTCCTATTCTTCTTGGATTGATTCAGGATTCTTGTTTAGATGTTGTCTCTTTATTTATGGAATCCTTATATTGTTATCCTTGAACTGAAGTATTTTATGCGTTCTAAACTTGTTTCGGTATTTCAGATGATTAGTGTATGGGGAATAAGTATGTATTAATTCTTCTTCTTTTCCTGATTTGGAAAGATGAAGCATCTTAATATGAGCTATGATGTAATTAACTTCTTTTTTTGCTTAGTAAAGATAAATGTGTATTTCTATTCTTATAGAACTATGAAACAATTGGATGACAAGACCTATTGATTGTTTTAAAGTAATTGATAGGATCAATTAAACCTTATGATATAATGCAGATGTTGTGGATTATATTATGCTCTTTTCTTAAATGAGAATTTAGACTCTTTCATTGTACTTATTTTCTAGATGTTATTACTTATGATTATTTGTATGATATATTAATTATTTCATTAAAGCAAGAGTTGTTTTAATGGAACAATTAGTGGAATGCACTTCACTTTAATGCTTAGTGCTTATCATGCTTAGTTCATTGAACTGACCCATGTTATCAATTTTTGCAGATGGACATCGTAAGTTATAAAAGAACATAAAAAATTTTATGATGCATCGGTTTACTTAATTCATGATCTTATGTAAAGGATTTTGAATTATTCTTGACCGAGTTGTATTGGAAAAGAAAAGTGATGTTCTTTTAAGATCTTAATTTTGATTGACATACAAAATGTCTGAAATGCATAGTCTTGTAAATGTATATTTATCATCATGAATTGAAAGGTTTTGTGTTGGAATCCAATTTGTGATGTGAATTATTTTGTACTTGTATGACAGAAATACTAGTGATATCTTGGTGGTATTCTTTATATTTGTTGTATACTATTGTTGTTATAAGATAATAAGTTGGATTAAGGAGATAGTATAATCTCCCTTATTATAATGAACTTGTTAAATTGCAAAAGATGTCATTCTCTAACTACACAACTATAGTTTAATAATGAAATATGCTTGGGACATACAATTAAACTATATGAGTAACGAATGATAAAAATGTTATGTTAAACCTAACATCTAAAGGAAGACTCTTCCTCTCTCAAAGAATAAAAGATAAAAGGAATAGTGGTTATGATCTTTAATCTTTATAACTTCATTTATAATGTAAATGCTAATTGAATCTTAGTGGATGAAACACTTGATTTGGACAGCTAGGTTACACTAGTAATTAATTGTTGATGTTTTTGTCCTGTTTTGGGATAAGCGATTGTTATGCCACGTTAATGAATAACAATGTAAACGTGATTTAATGAAGTTATCCATATATAATTAGGCTAGTGTGGGATAAAGAATTTAAGGAATGTTGGTATTAGGGTTATGCATGGTTGTTGTAATTTGAATCTTAATTCAATATTAATTATGATAATGACCACTAAGGGGGTATGTACATTTTGATGAATCAGTTCTCATAGATGTTGGCACACGCCAACTGTAGGATTGTACCCTTGAGAATTCCTGGGACTTCTTGAGGATACAGTGTTGTAGTTGACATGTGGCAACACCCTTCCATATTTGTTCATATAGATCTACGCACATCTGGACTTGAACTTCGTTTCCCTCTATGTCAAGTTAGTAGCATGTTTTGGATAGGTAGTAGCTTTCTATGACTCAGGATACCTTGGCAAATTCGGATGATTTAGGTCAGCCAAGTATGCCCATATACTCTAAGTCATCGTGAGCATTTTCTATAACGAAATATGATGCTAACTTGGGCTGGGTCAAACCTTGGGCAAGTAAACTAACAATAGTTAGTAAAGACCATTCTAGATAATAGAGAGTGGGGTAAAGGACATATTCTGGGAATGATGAGTATGTCATCTAGGAATAATAACATGAATAATATGTTGAAAATATTTGTCCAAAGTATCGCTCATGTTGGTTGCGTTGTCCTATGTCACCTAGTTTATAGCAATGTGATGTTAGATGAATATTGGTAACAAATATACAGACAAGTTCTTTAAATAGATCACTCAGTACCCATAATAGGGTAGGAAACCAATTATACGTAGTATACATAAAGTATTCTATACTTTGATTTAACATGAGAGATCATTTGGTAAATGAGTCATGGAATGAGAGATCGGTAGTATACCGAGTCATTACTGACTCCATATGTTTATCTGTTATGAGATTGATTGGCATGTAATATGTGTTATAAATGATGTTTTATTTAGAACATAGAACATTGTGTTTTACAACAAAAAAACATTTCCCTTGTTTCTAAATTCTTAAATTGGGAATGTTAAATCTTGGTATCAGAGTTGAAGGTTGCAGCTCTTGGACCTATTATGTCCATAATATGATGAAACTTAAATTTTCTTATTAATAGAAAATGGTTAGAACAAGAGTAAATTTTACAAATAACCCTCCATCTGATGAAGGAGTAAGTAACTACCCAAAAAATCAATGAGATCCTTGCTGAACTACTAGACACAAGATATCATTTGGTTGTACTTGAACAACAAGTAATGGGAAATGAGGAGGAAGAAGATGCTGGTAATAATAATCAGCCACCTCCTAAGGACAACACCAATTTAGGTGTTGATAATAACAATGTGAACATACCTGATCAACTTGAGAACAAAAAGGCTAGGCTAGCAGTTGAACTCACTAATGATATAAAAAGGATAAGTCCACCCAAGTTTGATGGCACCACATTAGGAGATGGGGTTGAGAATTGGCTCAACGAAATGGAGAAATACTTTGCAATAAGGAATTTCTCAGAAGAAATAAAGGCGATATGGGAGCATATCATCTTTCCCATGAGGCATCTTCATGGTGGGATAACCATAAGGATGAGTTAAACATTGATGAAACTAATATCACTAGGATCAATTTAAATGTTACTTTAGGAAACATTAGCATTGCCACTACTTTACTATGATAAGAAAATGATGAATTCCAAAACTTAGCTCAAGGAAAGCTAACTAGAATGGCGAGTATTGGGAGTGGTTTACTAAACTCCTTAAGTATGTACCTTAGTATCAAACTGAAAAGAAGTTCGGGATACGGAAATTCATCATGGGATTGAACCCCATTATAGGAGGAGAGGTGGATGTTCACATCCTAACCATGATGTAAGGGGTTGTTGAAAAGGCCATAAGGTAGGAACAAAAATTGAAGAAAATATTTTCTCATAAGGAGGAAGTAAGGAAGAAAATCCCAACTCTTCTCGTATCATCTCTTACACCTAAGAAAGGACCATGAAGGAAATTCGAATGAAAAGTAATTTTTCATCCGATACTAATAAGATAAAGAAACAAACAAGTTTGCTTGTAATTCATGGAACAACTTTGTCAAGAAAAATAATAATAGACAAAAGACCTATGGAATTTAGAATGATAACTCTAAGGCTAGAAATAAATATGAGCCTAGAAAGGGACTGTAGGAGGCTGTTATAACTATGGCAAAGATCATTACGTAAATCAATGCCCTTTGAAAAATGGTGATCGTAATCAGTAGCACAATATACACACTATAGTAGCTGACAAGAAGGTTGAGAAATAGGCCACACCCATAGAGGCTCCAGGTAAGTTATTTGGCATACCTATAACTATTCTTTTTGATACTGGAGCTACTGAATGTTTTATTTCTAGTAAATTAGCATCAAAATTAAAAAGAAAAGCTAGAAACATGGATAAAACATGGACTATACATTATGGAAACCATGTTGTTCGTACAGTTAGTATGTGTCTTTTTGGAGCAGTCCTTGACCTACCTATTTTTTTAACTAAAGTTGATCTTTATGTTGCACCTTTGGGGTCTTATGATGTAATCATATCTGTGTGAATTTTTTAACATAACATAAGGCTAAAGTGGACTATTTTTAAAAAAACACATTAGTTGTTTAGTTGACCTACAAAAAAATAGAGATTCAAGGTATGAAACAAGATATTTTTGTTAGGAAATTGTCAGCTATGCAACTTAAAAAGGCCAAAAATAAAGGTTGTACCTTATATGCAATAAAGATTGCAGAAACAACTAAAGAGAACAATGATGTCTTGGAACGATATCCGTTGTTACTGAAACTTCAATGATGTGTTTCTAGAAGAATTACCAAGTCTTCCACCCAAAAGGGAGTTTGACTTCACAATAGAGATCAAGCCTAGAACCGAGCCTATTTCTAAGGCACCTTATTAAATGACTACTATAGAATTAGTAGAGCTTAAGGCTCAGTTGCAAGAAATTTTGTCTAAAGGTTTGATTAGACCAAGTGTTTCACCTTGGGGAGCACCAGTAATTTTTGTGAAAAAGAAAGATGGAACACTTAGATTGTGCATTGATTACGAATGTTAAACAAAGAAAAATCAAGAATAGATACCCACTCCCTATAATTGATGATCTATTTGATCAGATGCATGGAGCATCGGTATATTCTAAGATAGATCTTCAATCTGGATATCATAAATTATGGATTAAGGATGAGGACATTCATAAAAAAACTTTCAAAATAAGGTATTGACATTATGAGTTCATGTTTTTACCTTTTGGATTAACAAATGCACATGTAACATTTATGAATTTGATGAATAATATCTTTCAAGAATAATTGCACAAATTTGTGCGAGTATTCTTGGATGACATTCTCATATATTCTATAAGTATTGAGGAACACCATGAGCATTTTAAGATAGTTTTGGAAATCTTAAGAAAGATACGAGTTATATGGTAAGTTATCTAAATGTTCTTTCTATGACATAGAAGTGCACTATTTGGGACATGTAATAAGTAAGAATGGAATTTTTGTAGATCCTTCTAAAATTGTAGCTATAACTAAGTGGCCTACACCAAAGAATGTACATGAAGTTAGAAGCTTCATGGGGCTTGTTGGTTACTATAGAAAATTTGTAAAATATTTTTCTAAGGTGGTTGCACCAATAAATTCTTTACAGAAGAAGGATAAGAAGTTTGTTTGGAGTGATAAATGTGAATTTGCATTCAAAACTTTAAAGGAACAATTAACTTCAACACCTATTCTAGTGGTACCAGATCCTAATGGAGACTTTATGGTAGTAACTGATGCATCTGGTGAAGGTCTAGGAGGTATTTTGTTACAAAATGATCATGTCATAGCTTATGAAAGTAGAAAACTAAAGTTACATGAGTTGAATTATGCTCCACATGATTTAGAGCTTGTTGTCATTGTTCATGCACTACAAGTTTGGAGGCATTACCTGCTTGGTAAACCTTTTGAATTAAAAACTAATCATCTTGGGCTGAAGTATATTTTCACTCAGCCAAATCTAAATGCAAGACAACAAAGATGGTTAGATTTTTTGTCTCAATATGATTTTGACATCAATTATATCAAAGGTAAGGAAAATAGAGTGGCTGACACTCTAAGTCGTAGGAAGCACATTTATACTCTTATAACATTGAGAACTCAGTTTAAGGATGAAGTAAAAAGTGTTATGGAATCTGATTCTTACTTTCAACAAGTAAAGACAATGCTTGCTACAGATTCAAATGATGTGAGGTATAAAGGTTTTCACTTTGATAATGAAGGAATCTTAAGATTTGAAAATAGAGTATACATAACTTGGCCAAGTGTTTTAAGAAAGAAATTGTTAGTAGAGAATTTCACAATTCACCTTTTCTAGACACCTTGGTATTACAAAGATGTTTGCTGATATAAAACAACAATATTTCTAGAAAGGAATGAAAAAGGATGTTATTGATTTTGTGACACATTACCTTGAATGTCAATATGTTAAAGTGAACATATGCACCCATCCGGTTTATTGTATCCTCATAGCATACCGTAGTACAAATGGAAAGTAATAAGCATGGATTTTGTACAAGGGTTACCTATGTCAAGAAATAAACATGATGTTATTTTAGTAGTTGTTGATAAACTAACAAAGGTAGCACATTTTATTGTTGGTAATCTAAAGGATGATTCTCCTATATTGGCTAAAATATTTGTACACAAAATTTTTAGATTACATGGAGTACCTGAATTAATCATATCTGATAGAGATCCTAGAATGATGTCAAGGTTTTGGCAAATGCTTAATAAAGCCCTAAGAATTAATATGAATTTTAGTTACGCATATCATCCAGAAATGGATGGACAAACTGAAAGAGTTAATCAAGTTTTAGAGGATATGTTATGAATGTATTGTATGGATCAGTAGTATAAGTAAGGGGAAGAGTGCCTTCCACTATTGAGTTTACATATAATAACACATGTCATGTCTCTCTTAAGATGGCACGTTTCAAAGTGTTATACGGAACAAAATATAGAACCCCTGTTAGTTGGGACAAATTGAGGATAGAGAGGTAATTGGACCTGAAATCCTTATGGAAATGGAACAACAAGTTAAAATGATTCATGAGCGCTTGAAAGAAGCAAGCAGATATAGGAACAAGAGTTATGCTGATTTAAAGTGGGTTGATAGGAAATTTGAATTTGGTGAGAAATTATTTCTTCAGTTAAGCCAAAAAGATCTCTATAACTTTTGGCAAGGTTTTCCAAGTTATCACCTTGTTATGTGGGACCTTGAGATAGTTGAAGTAATCAACCCTATAGCCTACCATTTAGCATTACCTCCTACTTTGTCACGAATGCATGATTTTTTCATATTTCTTTGCTTAAGAAATACATTTCAGATTTATCACATGTATTAAATTGGAATTCCTTGTAGTTCCAAGTCCCGGAAATAATTGTGGTTAAACCCATACGAGTGCTTAGAAACTTTGATTACATTTAATAAATTGTGAAAAAGTCAATGTAAGGTCCAAAGGGGAATAGTTTAATGAAAAAAGTGCAACACAGGAAAACTTTGGAAGATATGGAAATTATTTTTCCATATTTATTTGATCGAACTAACTATGATGACTAATAATTATTTGTGATTTTATCTTTATATATCAATAAGTCTACCCGTTTGGGGTAGATAACTATTTAATTTTAAAAATAAATATCTATGTGAATGTTGATTTCTAGAACTTTAAATTCTGATATTGTTAGAAATATATGTTAAGAAAGTGAATAAATTGATTATCCTTAATGCAATGATCAAAATGAGAAAATCATCGGATGATGATTCTTTTTAGGAGGGAAGTACGCAACACCTTGGACAAACTGTTATATTTATATTTTGCATTACAAGCGTTGGCATGTGATTTTCTTGAATGAGGTGTGTTCCCTTGATTGTTAAAAATCATGCTTGTTATGGATAAATCATTTATGCTCTTGGATTCTTTAGAATGGAATGATATGGCTTGCAAGAATCCATTTTCACTTCTTATTGATAAGCTGCAATATGATTTTGAGAGTTGCAAACTTATCTCTTTTGACTAACTCATCCTTGGATCAATTTCAGTGATCCAAGGAATGTTTTAAATCTTCTTAATAGACTGAATGGTAAATTGACATTCAATAGTTTGAGAGACATAGTGGACTGAACTTTTGTATTTTACAAATTTTATGGTCTTGTGTGAACGTGCCTTCATTCGGTTGTATGTTGTGCTTGGATCTTTTGATTGATCTCTGCAGGACATTATTGGCATAAACAAAATATAGTTTGCTTATGACTATGAAGGGGATCATAATCCTAAAACTAAAGGACTATCCTAACGATATCCTAAACTAGGTAAGAGAACCTACTTCCTAGCTACGTCTACTTAACTGAGTTATAATATAATCAAGCTTGTTATTCTATTTTCATTTGTATTAGCATCCTAACCAAAGCTCTTGTGTTAAATGAATAAGGGAGAAAATTGCTAAGGTGATACTAGACTATTTTAACCTAATGCCTAATACTAATGGTTGTGAATTTAATCTAACCTAAGTTGGAAATTACCTATGGCAATGTTTAAGACCTAAGGTAATTATAGTTAGACTAACCTAAGTATTTGGGAAATCTAGCCTAAACTATTAAAAAGGAACCTAAGGGTCGCATGGCACTAAGGCGACGGTTCCAATGGCATTCAAGTGATTTGATTGGGGTTTAATGCATGGAGGTACTTGCCAGTTTTGGCAAAGGCCAATTAAATTTAGTGGGGGCTTACATGGAGGCTTCACTAAATATGGAATTGCATATTTTATTGGAAATGGCATTCACCAGTTTTGGGAGGTGGTGGCAAGGAGAGATAAGTGGGAGATTTGGGATTAATGGCATTAATGGACCTTAGTTTTTGTGTGCAAACCATCTTGGAAACAAGGGAGGTGGATTTGTGGGAGGTTGTTTGGTTTTGCATGTCTCACAAATTTTTCTCTGCATGGAGCTATCTCGGTATTTTTAACCGGTAGTTTGACGTCCACTTCTTGGCTATTTTTGGTTTCTCTGGTCTATTTTCAATCATAGGAATGTATATGAGGCATTGGAAGAAGAGTTGTTTGGTTATTGATCTTTCGTGGAGAAGAAAAAGAGTGGGAAGCTCGGCTAAAGTATCCTTGAAAAAGGCACTATCAGGCATGATAGGCTCTATCCATTAATATTTCTTGCTTTCTTCTAAGTGATTCATTAAAACAACTATACTCTCATGAGATAATTGTTTGTTTGATTTTTCTGGTTATTTACTTGTATGTTTTTAGGAATCTCTATGGTTTTTGGGATGAAAATCCATTGCATAATAATGTTATTTTTTGGGAAACTTTATCTATTCTAGTTTAATGGTGACATACATGCATAAATTGTATTTGAAGCTTTGTATTGCATTCTAAAACTGGTATTTGGGGCTGGTGTTTCTCTGAATAGGAATTCGTTGCCTTATGTTTCGTTTAAACTATTATTTGGAGCCTGTGTTTCTTTTGAACTTGTATTGGAGCATTCATGTTTTGTTCTGAGCTTGCATTGGGGCTTCGTGTTTCGTTATGAGCTCGTATTTGAACTTCGTGTTTATTCTGAGCCAGTATTAGAGCTTTGTGTAGTTCTAAATTTTTTGGAAGCTTCGAGTTTGACAATGTACTTGTATTCAGTATTTGCGTGATTTGAACTTGTACTCGAATCGATGTGTTTGATTATGTACTTGTATTTTGAGTTAGAGTTTTACTTTTAATCAAGGATTGAAATGCTTGAACTCATTTATGGATTGTCTACTTGATAAGGGATTGAGAGATTAGTTCTAGTTTGAAGTTGATCTGGTAATCTCTTTTGAGATCTCCTTTGTGTAGCTTCTTGAGTGTGAATGGTTTTAGTACTTCTATCTTTTAGACTGTACCACCTTCTTTGAACTTGACAGGGTGTGTAAATACAAGTATATCCTATTCTTCTCTACCCTGAGTGAACCCATGTCTTGTTGAAGGCTTGACTATTATGTTAGAAGGATTAATGGGTGGGAATTGTATCTTTTTTTGGGTTTTGTTTTATATGTAGTTTGTTGGAATAGTCCTTAACAATTTAGAGGATTATGGAAATACAGTATGCATTTTCCTTCTTGTGAATAATGTTGAAATGAATACCTTATTTGTCGCAAACCTCTTAGATAGAACTTGAGAGTCCTTGTTGTGAATTTTTTTAGTCATGATTGGAGGTAAGTTTGGGACGATGCACTGTGTCTTAAACATATATTGTTTTCTTACTTACCTTGAGATCCTCTAAAATAAACTCTTGGTTTTAGGGAAAGAAGAGTTGATTACTCTCCCATGTTGAATCTTTTTGATAGGATTTATCATCTCTGGTTTGGGGTTGTCTCACTAATTTTGTCTTCACAATGAACACAAAATTTAGGTCTCTATTATTTGGAGCCATGTAAGACCTAAAAGTTGAGAATACGTATCTATTGAGATCGTGGGTTGTATAGAACCTTGTATATCTTATATTGTTTGTGAATTTCTATTACTTGATGGATTCATTGAATGAATTATGCTCTAGGTTTTGTTACCTCGTTTTGAGTTTACGATAAAGCGATTAGATAACCCCTACGAAATTTTGAAGATTCTTTGGCATTTTGGCCTCTTTTAGCGCATTTCGGGTTTTCGAGTTTTTTAATGATTCGACATAAGTTTTAACATGCTTTATGTCTTGTGTCTTCCAAACCCAAACCCACTTCCTATTGTGAAAATCAGGTTTTGGACCTCGGTGCATTGGAACATGCCTTACAAACATGCTTTACGCCTTTGACATGCTTTCCGATACCCGAAGTTCCGCTTAGTTCTTTGTATCGGGTTTTCGAGCCATGTAACATCTAAACACCTCATGTTTTTACCTCATGCTTTCGATACCGAAACCCGAATTGCACTAAGTCCCCTCGTGTCGGGTTTCGGACCTTTCAACATCTTATCTTGACATGGCATTCATAAAGTCGAGTTGTCGATCGGTGAGTTGGCAGCGTCGTGAGCCCAAGTGTATTAATTGCCAATTTTCTTATAAATACGCGGATTTCCATGTCATTGTTACAGAGTTATTTTTAATTCATGGATTTTCACGCCTACTCTTCCGATTTGAAACCCGAAGCTTCGCCTTGCCCGATTGAATCGCTTTGTTTTCGATTTTCCATTTCTCGATTGAAGGTATTTCTTTCTCCCTTCTTTGTTCTTGGTTTTGTACTGATCGATTGCACGTGGTTTCTTCTTAATTTCTCACCGAGTTTTGGGGTTTTCCTTCCTTCTTCTTTCTGGAGTTATTTAGAAAAGGGTTTTAGGTTCTAGGGTTTATCTCTTCTGAGACTACCGCTTGGTGCTATATCTCCCAAGTTTTATTATATGCATGGAACATGAATGACAAAAAAGGAGATTGCATGTTTTGAAATCCAATGGAAAACCCTGTTTTTCTTCTCGGGTTTTGAAGATTGTTTTGCAGAGTTGAAGACCTGAAGTATATCGAAAGTTTGAGGCGTCGAGGTTTCTCAAAGTTCCGATCTCCACAGTGAGTGCCGGGTTTCCCAGAGTTCCCGTCACCAACACAAGCGTCGGGTTTTCCCTGAGTTCCGGCAAGATGGCACCTTTCGAGTGTGCGGGCTTTCCCAAAGTTCCGGCATTACCAAAGTGTGTCGGGTTTTAGAAGTTTGAGATCAACACATCAGAATTTGAGATATTCGACATCTTCTTCAAGAAATGGCGGACTCTTTGTTCTTCCGGCATATTCAGCAGATCAAAATTCTGACGGTAGACAACATCTCCTGAGCTTCGAACCTTTCTCCCTTCAACGTTCTTCATGTCGGATCTGGTCCATCTCAGGAAAAGGCCGAGAAGTCTGGCAGAATGAAATACAAGTTCAAGAAGCTGGAATCTCCATCATACATTGATTGCAACTATGATATCAGAGACACCGAACTCGGGAATATAGACATGGAAGATTTCTGGAATAGGTTGAGGAGTTCCTCCCAAACTCCATGGATGAAAGCTATAGCTGATAGTGGTTTGCCTCTCGCAGCGGCTCTTCCCATGTCTGCTCAGTGTCCAGAATTCATTTTGGCTTGTGCATCCAGTTATGACTCGGCGTCTCGTTCTGTGAGAGGTCAATCAGGTGAAGTAGTGGTCAAATTAGATGGAGGTTATTTTGATGATCTCCTCAAATTGCCTAATTTTGACGAGTATGGAGAGTTGGACATGAAGTCAGCTCAGAAAGCCTGGGACAATGATCAGGAGGACTGTATCAAGCATGTGAACAAGAAGTTCTTGATCAAGGCCAAGCCAGCTGTGTCCAGATTTCCAAGGACTATCCCCAGGAGTGATTTCATCCAAGAAATCAATGACATCATCACCCTGCTGAGTCGGGTCTTTGGTTTGCCCGAATCAAACGTATTTCAAGGATGGATGTATCAATTTATGATTATCATCAAGGAAAATCAGCAGGGGATTGACTGGGGTACTCTCATTAGCAATGAGATTGATTCCCAAATGACAACGGTCTTGTCAACTGGGAAATTTTATATGTCATCATATGTCACATATCATGCTGGCAGAAGGGATGAGGAACTATCCAGGGCTTTGATACTAAAGAAGCGAGCAGCGAATCAGGTTTATCAATACTTCCCTCAATTGACAAAGAAGGGGTCAAAAGATCATTTCAGGAGGGTAAATGATGCCTTTTTCTATGAGAATATCTGCAGGATAAATCCTGAGCTGAAGAAGACAAGAGTCTCAGATGAGGCTTGGGCAGAAGTTTCTAAATGGGGATGTATCTTCGTACAATTCAAGAAGTTTACATACCTTCGGGTGGTCATGTACTCGGGAGATCCTTTTCGCCTGCCCCGATATCCAGGGGATAGATTGATATTAATGGAATTGGTTAGGCAGTTGTTGGATTTTCATAAATTCCAACAAAGCAAACATAAGGCTGCTGTATCCTTCCCGATTTCTATTGGGAGATACACTTGCTCGATGGTAGTAAAGGCCAAAAATGTTGTCCATGAACTTCAGGACAAATTAAAGAAGCATATGAAGCCTCGAGATGGTTTTGATATCCGAGGAGTGCTCAGGGCATATGGAACCCAGCATTTGCACAGGCCAAATATAGAGGATATTTGGGTGGATCTACGTAATGAGGTTGCTATTCGCAGAAAGGATCATAGCAGATTAACTATTCTTTGAGATTGTGCAAACATCTTTGGAGCTTGCTGATTTACCGGAGAGTACATTGTGATTAATGAAAGTGTTTTGGATCTTTCCTATGATGGATTGAAGGAAGATCAATATGTTTTCCACCTATTGATTGGTCACCAAATTGAAAAAAGCCTCTATTACGAGATAGGTCGGCTCTAATTCTTGCTCGCACCAAAGCATGGCTCTCCTCTTGGGAATGAATTTTAAAGATGATAAGTTTTCAAAGTTGGCTTGTTTTAGAGGTGGGGCCCTCCAAAAGGAAAAGGACAGAGAAAGTCTTCTAAGGCGCTTATAAAGGTCAAGATTGTCAAAAAGAGGAAAAAAGAAAATCTCTTCAATGTCTCTCTAGAAAGCGGTGAATGTGCTTTGAGAATCTAACCACCGAAATAGGAGATATTAATTTGGAAGAAGGAGGAAGCCTAAGCTAATTATTTTCACCATTTATTTGGATTGCTCAACTGGAGAGACCTTATCTCTTGCATTCAAGGCTTTGGAGTCTGAATCTGCACCTCCTCCCTCACAGCCACTTCTACCTCCTCATTCTCCATCTACTTCTGCAACCATGGCCAGTATTTTCTCTGGGCTTTCACCCCTCTCCGCTGGAACCCAAGTGATCATCAGCACGCCTCCTCCTGTGCCTCTTTTTATTGGATCTACTACCACATTGGTAACTATTCCTCCTCCAATAGTAGAATCTTCTCCTCTTGAGAGTAGAATACCAGTTGCTACAACATGTGTAACTTCCTCTGATACGCCGCAATGGCTACTCGAGCAAACTCCGAGGAAGAGGAAGGTGATTGTGCCCATACCAGCTTTTGATTTCAGCTCACTCAAGGCTCCTCTTTGCAAAAGTCGGCCAGAAGCCCAAAACAGCTTTGAGGGTTTTGGTGGATGCTTCAGAGATAAGTTTCGAGAGATTGCCACTCCCTCAGCTGACAAAACTAGAGATGATATAACAATTGCTGATTATCAGGTAACTAGGGTGGCTCTAGGGAAAGTGACAGTAGAAGGGGCACAACAAGATGCACGGGATTCCATAAACGTGTTGTGCCAAAATTTGAAAGAAACAAAGGACAGCAGAGAGGAGCTTAAGGAGAAAGTGAAATTTCTTTGTGAGAGTTTTGCTTAAA
Source organism: Taxus wallichiana var. yunnanensis (assembly GCA_018340775.1). Taxonomy (NCBI): domain Eukaryota; kingdom Viridiplantae; phylum Streptophyta; class Pinopsida; order Cupressales; family Taxaceae; genus Taxus; species Taxus wallichiana. Next base: position 569,062,120 of record CM031242.1, on the reverse strand, counting down.
TTATCAAAACCCCTTGAATCCATACCACCTTCTTTTGTTTCTGTCGGATTGATTTCTCATTGATTACTGCAATTGAGAAGATTTCTAAACAAGGAAGGGTGGTCGATGAATGGGTCCAAAGTTGCTCCAACGAGGGAAGGAAGTATCTGAGGCATTGTGAAAGTTCATCAATCTATGGGAGACATTCTAGAAAGATGGAGAAAAGATGGATGAGGAGATTTCTCAAGAAATTGGATGCTTGATTTGACTTATGAAGCTCTCCAGTGTTAAAGCAAATACCAACACATCTCTTGGTTGAAGAAGGTATTCTCCCTCATACGGATAAGCATTTCCAGAACAACCAAGGCCATCGAGTTCGGGGTGAAGATTCTCAACGAAGCTGCGCTAAGTTGAGAGAATCAAGGATAAAGGCTGATTGATGGGAAAAGTGATTTAGAAGAAGAGTTCTTGACGATTTGTTAAAGGTGTCGATGGAAATTCAAGTATACTATCGGCGGATGATCTCTTCAAACAATTCCAAGAGTCTTTCGCTGATGAATCAATGCTCGGAATTTGACCTTGAAAAGATGGACTTGTTGGTAAAGATTGAGCATTCTTTGGAGGCCTTAAGAAAACTCAGCAAAGGATTGAAAAAGCTTCATTTAGCACTTTGCCTTGTGATGTTCATGAAACCTCGTGAAATTTGGAATGATCATTCCACTTGCACTTTTTGAGAACGAAATGCAAGGCATAATTCAAAAGTTCCAGAATTTTAGAGCAAACAGATCTCGGCGGGAGGAGGAAGAAAAAGAGGAAGGAGTAAAAGATGATGATTCGATTAAGTCCCGAGTGTTTCATGTCATTTCAATCTTGAAATCGACATGTCTTTTTCATTTCTGTTTATCACATTTTTGAATCATGTTTTGACTTGATCTCCTGCGTGAGAATCATGCAAAACAGAACTCTTGTTAAAGCGCTAATTTTTAGGATCTGCCCTATTTTATCTCTACTTCTTTTGTTATAAATAAGGGATCTTATGCATTCCAAAGGGTGGAGATTTTTGGAATATTTAGGGGCTTTAGAGGATTGGAAAGAAGAAAAACTTTGTGTTTTCATTCAATCATTTTGAAGAATAGGAATTGATATCGTTTCACGACTTTGTGTTGTGGAATATATCTTACTTAAGATAGTGTTCTTATGTTCATGATCTTAAGCTATTCTTTGCATAGCATCTTAGTGTTTAAACGATTATTTTGGACATTATATTTGTGATCTAAAACTCGTATGATTATTTCGTTTCTGTGTTTTACTCAAAAGAAAATACGTTTCTCCCATTTCCTTTCTATTGCCGCTTCTTTCATCATTGTAATGATTTGTCTCCGGTTCATTTACGAAAGAAATACCCTTGAATTTATGAATGTGGATTTGGTTTCATTCCAACCCCCAATGGTTAGATTAGTGTGAATACTGTATATATTGTTTACCGTGTTTTAGATTAGAAATAAACAGGCAGCCTCACCTATCTTTGAGGAGGGATTTAATCCCATGTACTGTGGTTGAACCTCATATTTTGGTTTGACAAAATATCCAAGCTTTGGTTTTAAAAGAGAACAAAATATGTTCTCTTGGGGACAATATGTTGCTTTAGGGACTGTACTATGTACTTCATTACGAGATTGAATTTGAACTTGTGTTTAATGAATCTTAATAGATAAACCAGTTGGTAAAGATTTGTAAGGAAAATTAGAAGTATGCTTTCTTTTAATTATGTGTTTGGTTTTGTGTTCTCTCTTGAAACAAGTTAAAGAAATTATAAGTTTGAAATAGAATTTGGAATTAATTTGATGGTATAAATGAAATAAATTATTGATTGGCCCCTTTTCTAATTGAGATCCCTTTTTACTGTTGTTTGGATAAGTTCATTTGATTGAACTTCTCTGTACTCAATTCTCTTCTGTGATGGAAATTCCTTATGGATTGTTTGGTCTATTTTGTATAAGTCATTGGTTGTAATGATGTGGTAGGAGATTAGCTGAGTCGGTATGTTGGAGAGAAAATAATAGCATGCTTAGACTGATTTTTTTTCTTGAGTTAGTCATACTGCATTTGGATTGATATTTCTAAGTTGTCTCTTCTTGCACTTTGTCTTATTATGAACCCTTCTTGGATGGACTAGTTAGGAGATTAATTATGTTTGAGTCTAGCTTGGATTTGTGGAAAGTCTGGTTTCATTCTTTTGAACTATATCTTCTAACATGTATAATTTAGTAAGATTTACAATTAGACTATTTTGATTTCCTATTCTTCTTGGATTGATTCAGGATTCTTGTTTCGATGTTGTCTCTCTATTTCTAGAATCCTTATATTGTTATCTTTGAACTGAGGCGGTTTATGTGTTTTAAACCTATTTCGATCTTTTAGATGATTAGTGTAAGGGGAATAAGTATGTATTGATTCTTCTTCTTTTGCTTTGCTATGGAAAGATGAAGCATCTTAGTATGAGCTATGCTGTAATTAACTTCTTTTGCTACTTAGTAAAGATAAATGTGTATTTCTATTCTTATAGAACTATGAAACAATTGGATGACAAGATCATGTTGATTGTTTTAAAGTAATTGATAGGATCAATTAAATCTTATGATATAATGCAGATGTTGCGGATTATATTATGATCTTTTCTTAAATGGAAAATTCAGACTCTTTCATTGTACTTATTTTCTAGATGTTATTACTTATGATTATTTGTATGATATATTAATTGTTTCATTAAAGTAGAGTTGTTTTAATGGAACAATTAGTGGAATGCACTTCACTTTAATGCTTAGTGCTTATCATGCTCAGTTCATTAAACTGACCCGTGCTAGCAATTTTTGTAGATGGACATCGTAAGTGATAAAAGAAGGAAAAAACTTTTATGATGCATTAGTTTACTTAATTTTGGATCTTATGTAAAGGATTTCAAATCATTTTGAGTTGTATTGGAAAAGAAAAGTGATGTTATTTTAAGATCTTAATTCTGATTGACATGCAAAATGTCTGAAATGCATGGTCTTGTAAATGTATATTTATCATCATGAATTGAAAGGTTTTGTGTTGGAATCCAATTTGTGATGTGAATTCTTTTGTACTTGTATGATGGAAATACTAGTGATATCTTGGTAGTATTCTTTATATCTGTTGTATACTATTGTTGTTATAAGATAATAAGTTGGATTAAGGAGATAGTATAATCTCCCTTATTATAATGAACTTGTTAAATTGCAAAAGATGTCGTTCTCTAACTACACAACTATAGTTTAATAATGAAATATGCTTGGGACATACAATTAAACTATATGAGTAATGAATGATAAAAATGTTATGTTAAACCTAACATCTAAAGGAAGACTCTTCCTCTCTCAAAGAATGAAAGATAAAAGGAATAGTGGTTATGATCTTTAATCTTTATAACTTTGTTTATAAAGTAAACACTAGCTGAATCTCGGTGGATGACACACTTGATTTGGATAGCTACTTTGCATTAGGATTTAATCATCGATGTTTGCTGTCCTATTTTTTGGATAACTACTTGTTATGCCACGTTAATGAATAACAATGTAAATGTGATTTAATGTTGTTCTCCATATCTAATTAGGCTAGTGTGGGATAAAGTAATTAAGGAATGTTGGAATTAGGGTTAGACATGGTTTTGTAATCTGAATCTTAATCTAATATTACTTATGATAATGACCACTAAGGGGGTATGTACATCTTGATGAATCGGTTCTCAAAGATGTTGGCACATGTCGGTTGTAGGACTATACCATCGAGAAGTCTTGGGACTTCTTAAGGATATAATGTTGCGGTTGACATATGGCAACACCCTTCCATATTTGTTTTCTAGATCCATGCACATCTAGAATTGAACTTTGTTTCCCTCTAGGTCAATTTAGTAGCATGTTTTGGATAGGTAGTAGATTTCTATGACTCAGGGTACCTTGGCACATTCGAATGACTTAGGTCAGCCGAGTATGCCCATATACCCTAAGTCATCGTGAGCATCTTCCTATAACAAACTATGATGCTAACCGGGGCTAGGGTCAAACCTTGGGCAAGTGGACTAATGGTAGTCAGTAAAGACCATTCTAGATAATAGAGGAGTGGGGTGAAGGATGTATTCGAATGACGAGTATTTCATCTAAGAATATTAACATGAAGAGTATGTTGAAAATCATTGGCCAAAGTATCACAAGATGTTGGTTGCATTGTCTTATGTCACATAGTTTATAAGCAACGTGATGTGAGATGACTATTGGTAACAAATATTTAGAAAAGTTCTTTAAACAGATCACTCGAGTACTGAATAGGGTAGGAAACCAAGTATAAGTAGTATACATAAAGTATTCTATATATTAATTTAACATGAGAGATCGATTGGTAACCGAGTCATGGTGAGAGATCGGTAGTATACTTAGAGTCATTACAATGCATATGGTTATCTGTTATGAGATTGATAGGTATGGAATGTGTGTTCTAAATGATGTTTTTTTAGAATGGAGAACATTGTGTTTCAAAAAGTAAAATTTCCCTTGTTTTAAAGTCTTAAAATGGGAATGTTACACCTTCACCACACAAATAAAATGAAAGGGCATTGGAGTAAAGCACCTAATAGTAGGAATCATAAGATTTAAGCCCTCATATGCCTCTACCATATGACCAGGGGCTAATAATTTCAATGGTGTTTGCAAAATGAAACTTACAAATGGATGTCAATAGAAATCTCCTTCTTTGATACCATAAAAGGAATGATAACCATATTGTACAAAACCAAGAACACGAGATACTAATCAAACAAAATGATCAATAAGATGAAATTAATTCTCCATAATAACTTCACATAAATCTTTGCAAAAAATGATCAACAATATCATATATTATTATGGAACTCAATGAAATACAATGATAATGAGCCTTATTTATATAGGCAAGGAATAACAATCTAAGAACTAGTCAAGGTCGTAGATCAAGCCATAAATCAAGGGAATAACTAGTCATCAAAGAACTAGTCAAGACCATAGATCAAAGAACTAGACATCAACCATAGATCAAAGAAAGAACTATACCTAACAATTAGATAATATCTCCTAATATCTAAATAAGATAAAATATATATCCACACACATAAGTGGGTGAGGATAAATACAATAAAGGTAAATAAAGTACCTATGTGAACATGAGCTAAGGTAAATACCTACTCTAATAGATAAAATAGAGTGAACACATGTTTGCTACATCCTAGATATGCTCCGATGGGTGATTTGATTATCACCAATAAAGTATGGAATAATTTTGAGCACACCATTTGGCATGTCATTTTACACGTCCAATTACTAAGGGAATCCCTCTTGTAAAGTTGGAAAAGTTTCTCAGTCAAGGAGATGGATGATATGCCATCGCAGGGCATGTAGGTTGTCTATTTTGAGGAGGAATTGAATGGGTGTGACACGCTGGAGATAGAGATGTGCTTGTAATACTCTTGGAATGGACTCTCCTTAGGGATAGCTAGAGGTACTTGAAATAATATTTAGTTTCTGCACTTCTTCTTGTATGCACTCTTCTTATGAAAGGAACTCAAGGTTGCTAAGAAAACATTTGGAAATGTTGGGAGTCACCAGATGTGTTGAAACGGGCCTCCAAAGGCTGAAATACTAAGTCCACACACCAGAAATTAGTAATATGAAATGTAAGATTTCATTTCTGGTCACATTGGGCATACTAGAAAATGTTGGTCTTCAATATTGCACCCAACTCTCAAATCTGGAAGAGACGAGCTGTTTGAGATCAAAATGGAACCATATCTAAGTTGTGGGAATTTGCACACTTGATATGGATCTTCGAAGAAGGTTTGTTCCTCTATCTATTTCTACTACTACTGCTACTCCTACTCTTAGTGTTGAAAGGGAAAAATTAGCTAATAAATTCCAAGGGACCGGGGATAGGAGGATATCATAATAATGAGCTACACTAAAAGGAGATAACACCAAAAAGAGAGGGATGAACACTATCTATTCTGAGTGGGAATGAAAAGGGAATGCGTGAAAGGAGGCTAGGCATGAGTAACACAACTGAAAACATGTTTACCATATCATTCTCATGGAACACAACTAAATAAGGAACTGCAAGGGATGTGAAGTGGCACAATGAACACGCAATGTAAAATAAAGGAAAGAAGAAGAAATGCAAACACGTTAGGACAAAGAATAGTCACAAAATAATGCTTCTATTACTTCCAAAAATGCACAAAGTTGTTACAATGGTGAAAGAGGCTGATATCCACATGCATGAGCCAGATCTAGAGGTCTACAACTTAGAATACAAAAATATGAAGTCCTTAGAAAAAATGTGTAAGGATTCAAAGTATCCAACATTAATAATGAGCCCAAATTATTTCACTAGATTATTAACACATTTAATGAAACATATAGAGGGTGATAGGCCAAGGAGGAATACATGTTTATGATGCTTTGGTTGAAGGTTGTGTGTGTGTTTCTGATTTCTAATCTAGACCTACCATGAAGAACTTCCTTTTGGCTAGGAGGAACTACCTGTAAATGCAAAACAAGACCACAAGAAGAATATTAAACAATATATGTCAAGAGGCGCCTAGAAATGTGAGATTCATGAAGTGTGATACTTCCTAGATGGTTGTCAATCCACTATTTAATAAAATTTAATGTAAGAAATAACATAAAAAAATAACATCTTATTGTATTTGATATGATTTAGGTATCTCATTCAAATACAATAAGCAAATATAATCTAACAAGTAGGGTTATGATCAGATATGGAGGTTGGGTAGGTGGTTTTGAGTTTCTATAGGTCTAAAAAGGTCTGGTAAAAGGTTGTAAATGATTCTGGGAAGTTTGGGGATGGGTATTAGCTTGTTGTCTGAGATGGTTTGTCGGACACGACGAGACCGATGTTGGTATGGGTATGACCAAAGATGGTTTAGATGTGACCAGTGATGGTCTAGGGTGCATAATGGTAGAATGCAAAAATGGGTACCTAGGCTCTCTTTGTGTCTGCATAGAGAGTTGAGAAGGCATGTGGTGGGAATTTAGGTGGGCTACGAGGTTTGGGTAAGGCTATAGGAGGTTTTTGGGGTGTTAAAGTGAACTTACTAAAATTTTGTCATGAAACACATTAATCGATGTCGGTCTAATGACCGATGTCGGTAAGAAGGGAAACTAATGACAGTTAAGGTAACCAAATTAGTAGGGGTGGAATGGTGGAAATCAAATAAACTTTGTTTTGGATCTTCTATGTGATTGCACAAAGAATGGAAGAAGTATGGTTATGTTCATAAAAATGTTAGGATGGCTCAGCAATGCCTAGGAGTTGGGTATGCGGAGATAAATAGATGTGGATGATTGAATGGGTAGATTGCTAGCAAAGTGGGGATGCTTTAGAATGTAAAGGAGAATAGGATCTAATTCAATAGAGATAAATAAACTATAATCTAAGTAAGTATTAAATGATGCAAATAAAAAAAAAAAAACATTTACTTGTACTTGCATGCAGTTGGTTAGTGGAAGATAACAATGGTTCATCTATGAAACCGGTGGTCAATTCTATGGCGTGCTTCTGGAATGTTACCATGAATACCCATGCCTTAATATCAGTCCTGGTACTAGCTAGGTCATTTGGATTTCGAGAAGGCTCGTTCGTGCTTACATGTAGATCTCTCTCTCTCTCAAACTCAAAAAATGACCAACCTCTCAAAATTACCAACCACTAGAAAAAGGTTGCCAAAATGAATATATGGTAACCAAAGATGGTTTGGGTGACCATCGTCGATTTATGGTTAATCGGCAATTTGTTACAACATGAAATCCCATGTTTTCCAAATATGAGATCTTGGCTATCTTTTGGCCAGTTCCACCCATTGGTCCCAATCTAAAATGGTATCTTGTGCTTAGATAAGTGGGTATGTTGTTAGAGAAAGAATAGGCATCTAATGTTAGGGTTAGAATAAGTATTAGTTAGTTAAGGTAAGTAGAAATTGAGTCTTAGCTAAATGAAACATGCTAAGAATAGGTACGTGATGACATATCTAGGTGAGGTTGTTTTACCATTTTCTTTACATTTTTGAATGACAAAACAGAGATAGTTTTATGGGCTAGGAGGAATACTTTTTAAATGGGTTGGTTGGAGGTTGATGTGCATGTTCTTACTTCTTAACCCATTTTCGATTGTAATAGCTTCCTTTTGGTTAGGAGGAATTACCTGAAATAGAAAACAAGACCAAAAAATAATAGTTAAATAATATATGACAAAGTGGACTACCTAGCGTGTGCTAGATTTGAAGAAGTGTGATACTCCTAGATGGTTGTCAATCCATCATTTAAAACAAATTAATGCAAGAAATAAGAAAATTACTACCGTAGTTGATATGATTTAGGTATCAAATTAAAGTACAATAAGAAAATCTAATCACAATAGGTTAGGCTATAGTTAGATCTAAAGGATGAGGTGACTATCAAGGTATTAGGGTGGTCAAGGTATGATCCTGGGTTGTTTAGGTTAATTGGTAGGAGTTTTTGGCTCTTTTCTTGGGAAGGGTATAAAACATAGAGACAAACATCGTTCTAGTATGACCAATGATAGTTTACGTAGAACCGACTATTTCACCCGATTCTTAGATCATTTCTTTGAAGCATTGACAAAATAAATAGAGTAACGGGCATAAGAGGAATACCTGCTCGAGATGTTGGTTGATGGGTTGTTGCATGCGTATGAATTATGAATCCATAGCTGATCGTGAGTGCTTCCTTTTGTCTAGGAGGAACTACTTGTAATGCAAAGAAAGACCACCATAAGGAATTAAACAATATGGGTAGTGAACGCCTAACGTATGCTAGATCCGGAAGTGTGATACTTCTAGATGGTTTTCATCCAACTATTTTAAACAATTTAATGTTGTAAACAAAGTAAACCTATTATAGTTTGAAATTATTTAGGTATCTCACTTAAAAAAAAACAAGAAATAGATCTAATCTAACAGGCTAAGCTAGAATAACATCCAATGGTCAAATGGTTGGTTATGGGTTCTCTGCAGGTTTTGAGAGAGGTCTCAGGTAGATCACAGGTGAATGAGGGTGAAATCAAATTAGGTGGGTAGGTCTCTGTTCTAGGTTGTGGGAAAATATAGAAACTGGTGTTAGTCGGGGGTGACTAACGGAATTTAGGTGTAACCGGTGCCAATTACTGTGAGATTTAGAAATATCACAGAACAAGTTGTGGTCTCCTTTGTGATTACACAAAGGAATTTGGTGGGTAGAGATGAGGTATTGGGTAACTGGAGTAGGATTTGGTGAGGTTTTAATGGGTATATGAAAGGTGAAAACATTGGAGAAGGTCAATATGGGGCAAGATAAACAATGGATGATAAAATGATGATGAAATGAAATAAACCAGAAAGTATGATGTTATACTTACTTGGATTCCATTCTGAATGCCTATGCGTGAGGGATGGGGGTGGTGATGAAGGGTTTGAAGGTTAAGTGATCACCACCGAAAGAAAGCTTCTACATGGGCTACATGTACACTCCTCTTTGCTTGGATAGATCAAATCATGGTTGGGATAGTCATGCAGGAGAAGATGCTCAATCCCCTTCCTTGCATGCGGGTTTTCGATAAAATTTTCTCTCTGAATGTGTTCTTTATCTTTCTCGAGATGTGTTCTTGCTCATCAACCTTCTCTTAATATTTTCCAACCTTTTCCAACCTTGAGAATAAGGTAGTTTAGGGGTTAAAAGGGGTAACCGATGGAGGTCTGGCTTAACCGAAGACGGTTAGGGGTAACTGACGTCGGTCAAGGTGGGATTTCCTAGGTTTACTAAACTAGGGAGATCCTCCTGATTTCCTTGGATCTCATGTCGTTATCCCATGGATTAGACTGGGATATTCTTGTGAGCATGCGGGAATGTGGTTAGAGGGAATGTAGGCATTGATTTTAAGTGTTTGGGTAAGTCTTAGCTAGTTATGGCAACTTACTAAGAATAGGTCTTAGGTTGAGTTGGATTGGTGAGGTGTCTAAGTGAACTGTATGTGTGGATATTATTTAAATAAGATATTTAAATAATAAATATAGTGAGGATAATGAATTAATTTAATTAAATTAATTAAATTAATATTAGTGGGGTGAAGAGGGTCATGGCTAGGTAAAAGTCATAAAGGGTACTTATTGGTTGAGGTATGAAAGGGGAGTGTGACATGATTTTAGTGTCTACATTTTTCCCCTTTTTGTTGCGTAGCTTTATTGGTAAGAAAACTAACAAAAAAAAGATGTGGTTGCCCCATGTGTGGGTGAAGGTGATCCCCCTCAAACTAGGCCTGACGAGTAACAGTGAAGCGGTAAGTGGTTTGATAAAAGGTAAATGTGAGGAAAAGGCAAGTGGGTACATGGGAAAAGGGTGAAAGGTCTACTTGGGAAATCAAGGGAATGGGTCAGGGTCAAAGGTAACAATAGTCAAATGCACACACACGTATAAACTTCAGCATCCTACTAGGTTGAAGAGTAAGAAAACTCTACATTGTCTAAGGTCGATAGGTTTATCCGAACAAGGTTAAAGTGAATACGATATCCAAGGTATAGGATATGGTTTGGAAACACAACAGGTTAGGTTGAGGAAAGTTCGGTATGTTCCTATACACACCAAAGGTAGGGTCGGGATAAATGGTCATGACAATAGGTTAGGTAAGGTCATTAGGTCAATCAACATAGGTAACAGATTTCGTAGGGTATAGCAAACACATGAGGTCAAAGGTCATTAGTGATGGTCCATGTCTAAATATTTAGATCATAGCACATGTAAGGCCAAGTTATGGATAAAATAATGAGCCCCCAAAGGATGACAAGAATAGGAAGGCAAGTGAGGAGGTGCGGAAAGGTAAGGTAAATAGGTTGGGTACAAGTGGGGTGGGGTAAAGGATCGGGGTAAAGGTGGAGTAAAAGGAAAAGTAAGGGAAATGTGTAGGTTAGGGTGATTGATGTTGGGCATGGATAATCGATGTCATTATATGTAAACCGATGATGATTAGGTAGGGCATGCAACCATGCCGGTCAATGGTAACCAATGTCAATTAGGTCGGGTTGGGTATGAAAAACAAAAAATCCATGTTTTTATTATTCATTTGTTATTTGCAAAGTGAAGAAATGAAAAAAAAAAGAGAGAGAAAAGAGAAAAAATGTCCAGAGGAAATGGGATAGTGAGTGGTAGTTGGATTTGACGAGGTCGGGTTTGTGAGTAGAGGTCCACGGGATCGGGGTGAGAAAGTTGATTGGTCGGAGGTTGTAAGTAGTTATATTCGGTGATGGCAGAGGCTAGAGAGGGATTGGGTGGACCACCATCATAGTGGCTAGATGTGCCACCGAGATGGCAGTAGTGCGATGAGGTAAGCACCTAACTCTATATTTTTGATTAGCTAGATTAGGTGTTTTGGTTATTGTCATTTGTAGGGTTTTGTGGGTTTTGGTTTTGTGTGGGTGGGTAAAAATAAAATGTGGGTATGGGGGGAACAATGGGAAAAAAAGAGGGGGGGAGGGTAGTAAAATGTATATGTGTGGTGGGTAGAGGTCCAGGGGGTAGTTTAGATTATTGTAGGTGGGGAAAAAGAGGAAGGGGTGTTTATTTAGAAAATGGGGTTTTGGGAAGTCATAGGATTCGGTGTGACAATGACCGGCATCACCAAGTTTGGCTAGCATTGGTTGGGAAGAACTAGTATTGGTCACCAAATAGGTGATTGAGGTTAGTTAAGAGGTAACCATGGTTTGTAAGGGTGAACCGATTGGTCACCAAATAGGGACCGATGCCGGTTAAAGGGTGCGTGGGGTCGGTTAGGATGAATGGGTACTAGTCATGAGTTTAGGCACAAGGGTGCAAAAGTGATGTAGGTTAGGTAGTTGAGATGGATAGGGTAAAAATAGGGTTAACGGTAAGGATAATTGGTGAATATGGTCATGGTAAATAGGGATTAATGTCGTGTTTGGATTGGATGCGGGAGAGTGCAGATTACACATGCGGATAGGGTTCTACCTCTACCGGTGACATTGCATAGTTTAGAACCCCTTTTAGAGCTATAGCATGTGGAGGTAGTGGGCTTGAGTGGGATCCGGTGCTACCGACATGTTGTTCGAAACCCAGCTTAATGGTCGCACTCGTTGATAGATGGGACTCCGCGACCAACATGTTCCACCTTCCGACGGTGTGATGATGGCTCACCCTAGGGGATGGGTTCTGATTTTGTGGTTACCCATATTGGGTGCCCGGAGTTTACTCTATCTCCTCCAAGGCCTCGAGGTGCTGATCGGGATAGTATTTGGTGAAGGGGTGGTGAATTTGAGATTCCATAACACCAGTTTGAGCTATTATGAGATATACCTAGCCTCTCCAATGAGATGAGGCTAGTGGTTCTATTGATGGAGGCGGTGTGCTTCATGCATTGCTATATGCAGAGAGTGGATGCTTTCTTCGATCACTGATTGGGGTGATCCATGATATGATGGTTGAGGATACCCAATTTTCCTAGGTGCCAGCATTCCTGGTGCAGTTGTATAGAGAGTTATGGGCATATGGGTGGCTGCATGCAGGTTCATCCTATCTTGTACCTTCTTACTACACCATTGGGATTATGAGAACATAGCTTGTGTGCAGCCGGTAGGGATGCCATGAGTTGATGCATTCCCACTAATATTGGTGTGGGTGGGATATAGGAGATGGGTGCCGGTGATAGGAGAGTGGAGATCGGATAGGCCGACACATGATGTGTCCCATTTTTGGAAGTTATTGGAGGGTTTTCCGGAGTGGACATTATCTTGATGCCATATGTGGGATTCCCCTCATATAGGCACATGCACAAGGAGCTAGCTAATCTCCAGTTAGAGAGGTGGATACAAGGTCTCCATGCCAGGGAGGATGAGATGATCCCATTAGACAAGGTCTGACGATAGTTTGGGCTTATATAGGATATTCCTCCATCCTTCCCACAAAGATTGGAGAGATGACGTGGAGAGGCCTCTACATCTACCACAACCTACAATGCCTATGGGGGAGGAGGAGGAGCCAATGGATTGTTGGATAGATGACTCCAAATGTAAAAATAGGTACAGTAGTGGTGGGCGGCTCGATTCGAGCCATACCACCTGGGACCGGGCAGCCGACTTAGTTACCATTACAGTGTAGAGAGACGCCCTACAAGGGGGTAGGTAGGGACACTGATTACCTAGATAGGTATATTACGTAAACACAACTAGAGGGGTCAGAGGTAGAGGTAACAAACCTACGAGTATAGGTGGCTAGTTTGCATGCTCGAATGGTGGATGGAGGAGATGGAGATGGTTAGGGGGGATGGTTAGGTGGCAGCCCTTCGAGGCTAAGGTGGAAAGTTTACAGGACCAATTGACCACAACCCATACATAGATTGGGGGTTACGAGGCCCAGATAAAGGTACACGGGTAGGGCACACCACTACGAGCAAAGGGAGCTAGTCCCAGTTCACGAGGCCGGCACAACATGTAGGTCACTATAAGATAGGTTTCTTTGTAGGGAAAGTACAGGGGCCAAGACCTATGGGACCACCACAGACCATTCCTGTATCTAGGTTACGGGATTCCCTAGGTGAGGTGATATATTATCAATATCAGCTCATGGTGGCTAAGATAGAATTCCTATTCTACGGAGAGTACATGGCACAACATGCATCCAATGAGAGGATGAGATCCTACACACATAGTGTGGAGAGCACAGGAGGTTAGTGAGCTTTGAGGCCCGATCAGGGAGAGGCCACTAGTGCACGGCAACCAGCACTAGGTGAGGTTCCAGTAATGACACAAGAGGCCGAGGGTGCAGGTGACACAGAGATGGAGGACATCCGGTGAGATGTCTAATATCCGGTCACACCGATTTTTATGTATACTAGTGATTTTTGGATATATATGCCGACATGCATCTAAAAGGTAGTTATATTTTTGATCACATACCAGCACCTATGTGCCGAAGATATTTTGTATTGATTCATTCATTATTTTTTTATATATGATACAAAGATGGTTAGAAGATAAGAGGGGGCAATAAAGCCACTGATTGGGTAGACCATACTAAGTAGATCATAGCTTGGAGGGTGATTAACATAAAAACTAAAAGGCATTGCACGATTAACTATTCTACTACGATGAAGGTAGTCATAGGATCACCAAATGTTTAAATTCCAAAATTTCCCTTGAATCAATTGAGACAATGAGAGTGTAAGTTGTAAGGAGGGTGAAAGGTAGTTAATTTTATATGTTTTGAGTGACAAGGCTTTTGGGCAAGGGTCCTAGGTCACAATGGGCAAAATCTATGACTAGTTTTTTTTTTGATAGACTGATCGATGTGGGAATTCTATATAGGATAAATAATATGGTACTCCTTGAGGTCTTCGTGAAGCTGATTGATGCGGGAAGCTCGGTTTCTCTCATTTTTTTCCGAAGCTTTACATAGTTGTCCTTTGAGGGAGCATTCTATTTATAGCAACAATTTTTCAAGAGGAAGATGTCCTTTTGAGGGAGTCATCTTTTATAACAATTTTTATTCAAGGAGTTTGGTCCCATGTGAGGTCTTTGAAATCATGGACTCGACAAAGGTGGAAGATATGAATCTCATTCAAAAGGCAAGGCGGAACAACCATGGGATCTCATCTAAAGGTAGATGAAAAGTATCCATGAGAATCATGCTATGTGTAGCGCCATGGTACACATATTCAAGAGAAGATAACAAGTGACGGGTACTCACATGATTCTTGTTTAATCATTGGGGAGGTGTATGGAGTGGGTAGTGCTCAAGGGATGAGCTTGTAAGAGAAAAATGGTTAGGTAGGATGACGAGTCAATAATAGAATGGTCGAAGATGCAATGTGTTAAGGGGCTCAGGTTCAGGTTTACCATCAAGTGAGGATAAATGATAGGCACCTGATCCATAGGTATGAGTTACGATGTATGGTCCAAGCCAATTAGGAGTGAATTTGACCCATTTACTTTTTTCTACTTTAGTTACGTGTTGATTTTCTTTCAAGACAAGGTCACTAACTTGGAATGTTCATTCATGAACACATTTGTCATAAGCACGTTTGATACGTTTTTGGTAAACTTGAAGGTGATCCAGAGCATTAAGATAGCATTCGTCTAATAACTATAGTTGAGATAAGTGGTCCCGACCAAAGTCATCATCAGTAAGCATGTCATTGAGAGAAATTCGGAGTGAGGGGATCTAGAATTCAAGAGCCGAACAACCTTTGTACTGTAGACTAGAGAAAATGGCGTGGCCATAGTGGAAGTGTGAATACTAGTGTGGTATGCCCACATGGAAAAAGGAATGTGCGTATGCCAATCCTTCCCAGTATCGTCAACCACTTTCATGAGAATTTTGTTGAGGGTTTTATTAGTGGATTCATCTTAACCATTGGTTTGTGGCTAATAAGGTGATGAGAAATTGAGTTGAATGCCAAAGGTGTCACAAAGTTTTTACAATGTTTTATTTTTGAATTGTTTTCCATTGTCAGTGATGAGGCGATGAGGAACACCAAAGTGACAAATGATGTGGTGGTTAATGAACTCACATATTTTCTTAGCTTTTGTGGAGATGAGTGGTATGGCTTCAACCCATTTTGTATAGTATTCGGTACCAATGATGATCCATTGATGGTGTTTAGACGAATGAGGATTGATTTCTCCGACAAGATCTAAACCCCATTGAGAGAAGGTCCAAAGGTCACGAGCAACTTGTAAGGCATGATTGGGTGTATGATGAAGATTGGAATGTTGTTGGCATTTCACACAACGTTTGACATATTCACAAAAATCATGGTTAAGGGTCGGCCAATAATAGCCTAGGCAAAGAATATGTTTAGCAATAGTAAGGCCACTAAAGTGACCTCCACATATGCCATTATGAACCTCCTAATGGTATAAGGAATTTTAGAACTTGTGAAGCATTGTAAGAGAATACCATCAAAGCAACGCTTATAGAGGAGTCCCCTGAATGATGAAAGGTAAGATGGAGAAAGAAATGTAATCAAAGTATTGTTTATAGCAAAGGTCACTCGGGTTAAGGGTGTTGGTTCCGATTCATTAAACATCGTGAGGTAAATAAGAAGGTGAATGGAGGCATTGTATAGTGACAAATATTTTGGAATCGATAGGGGGAAGTGGGTATTTGTGAAGCTAAACAGGCCATGGTATCTACAAATTTGTTGGTCAAACATGGCATAGTTTGAAGGGTGTAACAATCAAATGTGGTCAAAAGTATGTCAACATGTTGTTTATACTTTTGAAGTATCTTTTACGACATTGGTACATACCATTGACTTGGTTTATCACCAATTGTGAATCACCAAAGATGTTGATTGATTTGACATCTAGGGCATATGTGGATTGGAGACCTAGTACAAGCGCTTCGTACTCGACAATATTGTTGGTGCATTCAAAGTCTATTTTCAAAGACAAAGGAATGAGGATAATAATACAGCCCCACCCCATGTTGACACTTAGAACCGTCAAAGAAAAGTGTCATTTGGTAAGGGGGTTCGTCTAGGGAAAGGGTAGCAATCGACTCATCTGGGAAGTCAAAATTAGAGGGTTGATCCTAGAAATAGGTGCGTCAACCAATTGGTTGGGATAGCTTGGCCTTTGATGGAATTTTGATGAATAAATTTGAGGTCAAGATCAACTAAAAGCATAAGCCATCGTGTGGCACGCTGATTTTGATAAGGTTTGGCATACATGAAGTATAAGGGATCGGTGTTGGTCACGACATAGATTTTGTGGTTGAGTAGGTAATGGCAGAGTTTGGTGGCAACAAAAACTAAGGCTAAGAAAAGTTTTTCAGGATGGTTGTATTGGGTTTCATAGTCCAAAAGAGTACAACTTATGTAATAAACTACCTACTCCCTGTGTTGTTCATCACGATGAGTGAGCATGGCTCCAAAGGAATGATCGATGTAGCGTATATCTATAGGTAAAAAGGTTGATCATCTTTCGGTGGAATGAGTAAAGGTGGTTGGAGAAGGTATTTTTAGGGCCTCAAAAGCTTTGTGGCAGTCATCATCCCATTTAAAGGAGACATCCTTCCCGCAGATGATGAAATGGTTGACACCGATCAAATAATTGTAAAATGAAATGGTGAATGGACTGCAATTTGCCTTACAGGATACTGAGAGTTGGTGAAGGTTAGTAGGTGGAGGAAATTCGAAGATGGCCTTGACTTTAGCAGGGTTAACTTTTATACCACGGAGGGAAATAATAAATCCTAGGAGATTTCCTGAGAGAACCACAAAGACACACTTTTTAGGCTGAAGGTGGATGCAATATTTAATGAGGCAGTCAAATATGGTGTTGAGGATGGTGAGGTGCTCGAGCGACGTTTATATTTGGCCAAGAGATCATCCACGTAATCTTCCAATATGTGATGCATGATATCATGGAAGATGTAAGTCATAACACACTGATATGTGGCACCAATGCATTTTTAAGGCCAAAAGGCATGACTCGATAGTAAAAGGTTCCCTAAGGGGTGATGAATGTGGTCTTGTGTTGATCTTCTGGGGCAAGAAAAATTTGGTTATAACCCAAGAAGCCATCCATGAGTGATAACATCTCATGAATAGTGGTGAGGTCAACCAGTTGATCAATATTGGGCAAGGTAAAATCATCTTTTAGGAAGGCTAGGTTGAGGTCACAGAAGTCCACGTAAATGTGGAGTCCCCTATTACTTTAGTAATAGGGACAATGTTAGAAATCCAATGAGGATAATCAATGGGTAAAATGAAGGAAATGGAAAGAAGGTGTTGAATTTATTCTTTGACGAGAAGAGCAATGTGAGGGTGCATTTTCCTCAACTTTTGTTTGATAGGTTTGGCATCGGGAATGGTTACAATATTGTGGACCACTATGGTGGTGGGGTTAATACAAGGGAATGTCTACGTAAGACCAAGTGAAAGCATGGTTATGATCTCGGAGGAAAGAAGTGATGGCTTCCTATTCAGCAACATCTAAAGATTTTCTGATCTTTAGGATGTGTAGGTCATCCTGAGTATGAATGTTGATCTCGATAGTCAATTCATTCAACATGGTTTGCATCTCAGAGGGTAACGATTGATGAATATATGAGTCTTCTACACCAAGGTAGGTGAGTATGGATTCATCATCCTAAAATTGAATGACATTAATTGTAGGTGTGTCATCATCGATCATTTCAGGATACAGGAATGGAAGAGTGGAAGGGGCCTTGCCTTTGTGTTGATAAGTCAAAGGCCCCAAGGAAATGGTGTTTATGGAAAAAAATTTAGGAGAGATATATTTGAGATCCATCAAATCCGTCGAATGGTGGTGATTAAGGTTGGGGGTGAAGGTGGTGATGAAGATGAAGGTGGAGAAGGGCTAGGGTCATCAATGAGTTCAATGCGGGCTTGTTTGGTAGGAGGTTTAGGGAAGCTAATACCACTACGGTCATTATGTTTATGGGTGGTACATGGAATAACGGTATGGCGGCATTGCTCATAAAATCTAAAACCAAAACCATTCCACGTACGGTGGTACAGAAGGTGTGGCGAAATGGCAATTGGTAAGTGATTGGAAGTCGACGAGAAAATTGATGGGTTTGTGATGTTGGTTCGGTGTGTAAGTGGTAGTATCAAGTCCCCATAGTGAGACTAGTACGAAGATGAGGAGGACCATAAAGGAGGTGTTCTCCTATATGGTGATCATAGCGTGGGTGTTGGTGAAGAATTCCATACTCTTGAGGAGTAAGGAATGTATTGACACTATATAGTAGTAATCCCTTAGAGTGAGGTGTTAAAAACACCTTCCAAGGGATCAGTGGTTGGTAAGTAGGTATCTGGAATGGCTGATGTGTCGAGTTTGATGTAGAGGTGGAGTTAATGGATTGGGAAGCTAATGGATCAGTCATGAAGGTTATAGTAGTCGTAGGAATGGAGGAGGTATGTGTGGTGAAAGCAGTGGCTATACTGGTAGGTGGAGGTGTAGGTGAACTTGTATTGGTTGCGGAGGTAGACGGTTTGATAGGTATGAGCACATGATTTGGTCAGTAAAGCATGTTGCATGTTTTGAAAGGTGATGGGTCAGCTAGAATGCTATAAGTGTGTCCTTCGTGTTCAAACTTTACACAACGATGCAAAGTGGAAGGAACACAACCCATGACACAGATCCATGGTCTACCAAGCAACAAGTTATATTGGAATTCCCCCTCCAAAATGTAAAATAATTCTAGAACAGTGTGGGGGCCCACGCGAACATGGAGGATGATAGTGCCTAGTGTGGAGGTGATAGTGTCATTGAATGAATGCAACATGACCAGATGTTTATGCATGTAATTGTCAGGTATGCGCATTTGAGAAAATGCATGGGAAGAAATTATGTTAATGTTAGCACCTCCATTAATCATCACATGGCATACCCGTATGTCATCAATTTGGATGGAGATGAAGAGGGTCAGTCTGAGTCATCATTTTGGTGTGGCACGATCTCCTCCTTTGAGAAGCTAAGGAGGCCACTTGGTGATTAAGGTGGGACAAAGAGGAAGGTGGTAATTGGGTGAGAGAGGCTACATGATGGGGTGTGATAGTGGAGGCTATGGGTGTAGGGTCATTGGGTAAAACCTCAATAGATTGATGAACCTCCATGAGAGCTTAACGATGGGATTACGAGGTTTGGATGAGGTCATATAAGTACATTTTAAGGGGAGATTGGTGTAATTGTTTGAGTATGGTGTGATGTGTGATGTCATTAGAGATGGGGTACGTGTGGCCATAGATAGTTATTTTAGGTATAGGTATAGATGGTATATTGGGTATAGGATTGGTTGGTGGGTCAGTTTCCTTTTCTTTTCCCTTCTACGCATGTGTAGTGATGTGTATCATGTTGATTTGAGGGGATTTGGTAAATGGAGAAGGTGTAGGGTGAGTGGTGTAACGACATAAAGGGAAAAAACCAACCTGGAGGAGAAAATCCTTATGAGGTGAGTGGTGCAACAACATTGGGGTGGTGGTATGGTAAGCTCTCTAATGTGAACCATGTTAATTTCAAATCTTGAGGGTGACTCTAGGAGTGTGTTGTCCACTCAAAATTCCCCGCTCTGATAAAAGTAAAAATTTCAAAATTTTGAGTTTAAGTGTCTTTTCTGTCGAGCTGGTGGTGTGAAAAAGGCCGTGAAATTGAGAAAATCTGTGTTTTGGGTCATTTTGTAAGTATTTCGGGCCTGTCGGAACTTTTTGTCCCAACTGTCCCAAGTTCAAACGGGTCTTCTGTTCTCCGATCGGCCGAAATCCCCGAAGTTGTCCCATTTTCGGGCCCGTCGGAAGTTTTTGTCCCAAGTGTCCCAAAACTCAAAGTGCACTCTGTTCCCCGATCGGCCGATTCACCCGAATCGCGTCCTTCGCGCAATTTTGTCCCAACTGTCCCGAGTTCCAAATTGCTCTCTGTTCCCCGATCGGCCGAAACACCCGAACCACGTACTTCAGAACTTTTTGTCCCAAGTGTCCCAAACTTTCCGTGCGAGCTGTTCCATTTTCGCCCGAACCGGCCGAGTCGCGTACTTCAGAGCTCTTTGTCCCAAATCAAAAAGTGCAAGTCGTTCCATTTTCGTCCGATTCACCCAAACCGCGTACTTCGCGCGTTTTCGTCCCAAATGTCCCAAAATGCATTTTCTCCCTGTTTCACCCGAATCGGCCGAGCCGCGTGTTTCGCGCATTCGCGTCTCACATGTCCCAAGTGAACCTAATGCAATTCATACTTAGTTTTTCCCGCTCTACCCGAATATGCTAAATATGAATTTAAGTTGCGGCTCTGATACTATCAATCCGAAGATCAAATTCCAAGGACAGCTGGCAGAAAGACGAAGCTTTCAAGACGCTGGTTATATCAGTTTTCAAAGATATTCATTGTCATCTTCAAGATGAAAATTCTGGTGTGTCCCTCGTGGCAAAGACATAGCTGAGACGTGGAAGAAATTCAAGCAGCGGTTTCTGAAGTTGATGGGTCCCTCTCAGTGACCGGCCACCTGTCTTCTTCCCCATACGTTTCTCTTCTTCCCTTTCTTTTTCAGTTTTCTTTGTAATAGGTTGAGGTACTGCGATTTGGCGGTTCTTAACTATTCTTTAGTTAAAAGAAAGCGATTACGAAAATAACTGAATTGTAAGCTATATAATGGTATTTTCTACGCCATTCGAAGGAGGAAGAACTTGGCATATTTTCTGGAAGTGTAAATAGATCAGAGAGAAATCAATACAAAAGGGCTTTCCATTCATTGTCTATCTAATCTTTGTTATCTCTGTGTTTTCATTTAATTTCGTGAAGATCATTTGTTTCTAGTTCGTTAGTCTCACTGATTGCATATTTTCAAATATTACAGTATAGTGATCTTGTACAACCAAGAAGGAACTTTGTGTCCTTGATTAATGAATCTGAAGAAGGTTATTTACGAACTTTGTGTCTAGTAATCTCATCTTGTTCATCCAATGCAAACGATCTTGTTTTAAATTCACTGCAACTTCGCATACATAAAGGATTATTCTGCTATCTATAATTCTGCATGTTGCTCTTCTGCTCACCCTCGTATTCCCTTTCCTCAGTCCTTTTGATGGCGATGATCCTTGTGGAAAACACTTTCGTAATATCCAAGTTCACCATAAAATCATGTTTTGTATATTTGTAAATAAGTTCGTTTACAATAAGGAACCTCTCCCATTAAAGAGGAGGACTTCTTGTCCCACATTGTGTTGCTTTTCTTAAAAGTCCTATTTGACGACCAACGATTTTTGGCGACTCTCATGGGAGAATCATATTCCAGTTCTATAATTTTTCGATCATCTTTTGATCTGGCGACTCCACGTTTTACTCGAGGGAGAAGGACCCTTGGTATTGAAGACTCTCAGTTTCAGCTTTTGGAGCAGCAGGGTTTTCCTCTTCCTTCCTCAAGAAATAGAAGAACTCGTTCGACGAGCACTCCACCTGTTCAAGAAAGAAGTCCTACGGGTGGTATTCCTTCAGAACCAGCTAGCCCTAATCTTCAAGCTTTGATTCTTGCTGGTGTTGCAGTTCCTCTCCAAGCCATTTTTCAAAGAATGGCGGCGCCATTACCATGGGGTCATCGTGTCGGGCCCCTGGCCCTTACTCAGCCTTTGCATGAGTTACCTAGAGGTAACCGGAAGAACTTCCCCAAGTTCAAAGGTGACGGCAAAGTGCATCCTGATGAACACATCGCAGCTTTCATTGTTGCCTGTGGAGTTCTGGGAGTCGAACATGAAGACGTCTCCGTGAGGCTGTTCGTTGAGACGTTACAAGACAATGCTGCTGATTGGTTCTACCACCTTCCGGCTAACGCTATCACCGACTGGAACACGATGAGAACTCAGTTCGAAAACCGTTTCAAGCCGGCAGAAGATGTGCATGCTTTGCTTGCCCAAATTTCTCAGATAAAGAAAGATTCACAAGAACCCATGAGAGAGTTTGTGGCCCGATTCAACAGACTGATCAACAAGATTCCTGTAAATACTCACCTGTTGATCAAATTCAAAAGTGTTTCTTCCTAAATGCTCAAACGCCCAAAGTTAGTTATGCACTAAGAAGGGCTAATCTCGCAACATTGGTCGAGGATCAAACTCTTGCTGTTAGTATCGAGGATGACTTGATCATGTCAGGGAAGTTGAGAAGAGACCCTCCCAAATCTAAGTCTGCTGCCTCTTCCTCTTCCACCCCTGGACTTAATACTGATCCATTAGTTCAGAAACTTGCAAATGATCTTATTGCTATAAAGAAACAATTGGCTCAGCATGCCCCTTATGCAGATGTTCCAAGAAGGAATTTTCAGCCCAGAAATCGTTTACCTCCTTCTCAAACAAGACTAGCACTTGAAGGACCTCCCGTTAAAGTTCCTGTGAATGCAACTTGTGAGGTTGAAGAACCAGATGATGATGAAGACAATGAAGCTTGCGAGGAGTATGTGGAAGAATTTGATGATGAGGTAGAAGAACTTGAGGGATCTCGGGTTAATTTCTTTACCACTGAGGGCATCGATGATGGAGATGATTATGATGAAGTGGTAGCAGACATGAATAGCGAATCATTTGCTGTCATGACTCGAGAACAGACAAAGCAGAGGGAGAAGGTGACACAGCCCATAAAGAAATCTAAGGAGCAGTCGGCAACTATCCCTGTTATTGCAAAAAGGGGATTTCCTATCCCTACTTCATCTGCACCAAAGGTGAGTCCTATCAATCCTGCTACCAAAGTTGCTTCTTCTTTTTCTCCTAAAGTTGATAAGCCTAGAATTCCAAATGATGATGGCCCATCCACTTCTGGGTCTTTTGATATTGTTGATCACCTGAAAAAGACCAAGGTCCAAATCTCAGAAGCTGAGTACTATCAAACCCATCCCAAAGCTTTTGCCAAGATGATTCAATTTGTTAATTCCCATTCCAAGACCACCTCTAAAGGCCTTTTACCTACTCCTCCTTCTGCACCGACCTAGTCGGTAGGCTTCTTGTCACCTCACTTTGGTGACAAAATTAAACCATTTTATGTAACACTTCTCATAGCTGGCCATAGACTCAGTAATTGTGTCATAGATTCAGGAGCCTCGGACAATGTCATGCCAGCTAAAGTAGCTCATGCTTTAGGCTTAACCCTCACTCATACTTATGGATCTTACTACTCTATGGAGAGTAAGGAAGTGCCTCTGGTTGGAAGGATTAAAGATGCACAAGTGGCTTTTGCTGCCTTGCCTGAAAAGAAAGTGTTGGCTACCATCTTAGTAGCAGATATCCCTCCTTCATATGGGATGTTGCTAAGTAGGAACTTTTGTAAAGATGTGGGTGGGGAAATTCAAATGGATTGGTCACATGCCCTTGTACCGGTTAATGGACAAATGAAGAAGGCTTTGCTGAGAAACAATCTGAGTATATTGTGCAGAAGACGGATGATCCTAAAGCACAAATACTCTATGAGGATATGGGTCATGGCAATTACATGATTATGTCCCCTGATGAAATCCAACCCCCCAAAGCATCACCTAAAGATCCTAATGGTGTTTGGATTTTAGAATTTGATGGAAGTTGTTCCTCACCGGTTACTAGAGTGGTGTCTGCTAGTGTCACTGAAGAAGAAGCCTACACCCCTTTTCATTCAAGTTACGGTTGAGAATACTAATAACATAGCGAGTACGAAGCTCTCATTCTCGGATTACGGGTGGCCAAAGAACAAGGTGTAAAGAACCTTCTGCTCGTGGTGATGCGAGGCTTGATTGTAAAGCAAGTCGAAACCTCTTTCGGGTAAAAATGGGAGGATGAAGCATTACCGGAATCAGGTTTGGGATTCCATTGAATTCCTTGATGCTTTCTCCATTGAGGCAATACCTAGGAAAAGAACAAGGCAGGGCTGATTCACTAGCTGTCTCGGGGTCACTACTAATTCCCCATCCTGAATTCTCTCGGATAAGTTCACCATTGAAATGGTCCATCGGCCTAGTGTACTGACAATGACACCAATAAGCGGCGGTTTTCAATAATGATCAGCATTTTCTTTCCTTCCTGGAACTCAAAGGTAATTTTGAACAACTGTATTTTGAGGGAAGTGACAACCTGCCTCGTGAAAGTGTGTCCTTTGGCCAAGCTGTCACCCAAGGAGAAGAAACAGATCAGGAAGGGTGCATTAAACTCAAAGGAAACAAGATTCCTAAAGGTTTGGTGAGTTTGGAGGAATTATTTGATAAAAATGACGGTATGTGAAATCTAGAGCTTCCTCTGGCCTCACAATCAGCTGAACATGACAAAATCAATATTGGAAGTTCTACTGACCCCAAGCTCGTGAATATCGGAAAATGTTGCACAGTAGATGAGAGGAGAAAAGCAATTGATCTTCTAAGGAGGTATAAGGATGTTCTTGCTTACTCTTATGAGGATCTAAAAGCCTTCAAGCCAAAAGATATGCAGCACTCTATTCCTCTTAAGCCTGGAATTAAGCCTTTCAAGCAGAAACAGAGGCAATACAACCCCAAAATAGCTGACACCATCTTTCAGGAGATTCAGAAATTGTTGAAGGCTAAAATCATCTTTCCCATTCACCATTCAACATGGATTGCAAATATTGTGCCTGTTAGGAAGAAGAATGGTGAGATCCGCATCTGTGTTGATTTCAGGAACCTGAATCAGGCTTCTCTGAAAGATAATTATCCTTTGCCTATGATGGATCAAGTATTGCAAGCGATATAACAGGATCTGAAATGTTATCTATGCTTGATGGATTTTCTGGATATAATCAGGTAGAGGTTGATACTGCAGATCAACACAAGACAGCCTTCACTACTCCTTGGGGTACCTTTGCCTACAAGAGAATGCCTTTTGGGCTTATTAATGCTGGTGCCACTTTCCAGAGAGCTATGGATCTGGCTTTGGAAGCTTGAAAGGGAAGTTTATTGTTATATACTTGATGACTGACGTGTTTCCAAGACAAGAGCGGATCATTTTGATCATCTGGAAGCAGATTACTGCTAAGATGTGGAGAACATGGGATTTCTTTGAATCCTAAAAAATCTGTTTTCTTGTTCACGAGGGAAAACTATTAGGGCACATTGTCTCCAAGGATGGTATTAAGATTGACCCTGAACGAGTTCAAGCCATCCAGCAAATTCCTCTCCCAACCAGTAAAAAGGGTGTGCACTCCTTCTTCGGTAAGATCAATTTTTTAAGAAGGTTCATCCCTGATTTTACAGAGTTAACTTTGAATATTTCTCAAATGATGAAAGGGAAGCAAACATTTGGTTGGTCTTAAGGAAAGGAATCCTTTGAAGGTATCAGAGAGCTATCGTTAAAACTCCGATTTGGCACATCCGATTTCAACAAGGATTTCATCATCTATTGCTATCTACTGAGATAATACCACAGTCATTTGTCTTAACTCAAGAAGACTCTAATGAGCATGAACTCCCAATTGCATTCATGAGCTATATTCTAAAGGATCACGAGTTGAAATACACCATGATGGAGAAGCATGCTTTTGCAGTGGTCAAAGTTGTGAAGTAGTTTCGTTTTTATATCCTCAACTCTCACTCCATGGTCTGGTTCCAGATACAATTGTTAAGTCAATTCTCACACAACAAGAATTTGGATCCAAGAGAGGGAACTGGGTTGCTAAGGTCCAAGAGTACGACATTGATATCAAACCGACCAAGCTGGTTCGTGGAAAAGGTCTTTGTGAGCTCATTGCTGAAGGAGCTAAACACGAGTTGCTGGAGGAGAAAGCTGACATTCCTACTGTTCTGTTCCTTAGCTTAGTCGATGAATGGTATGTTGACATTGCCCATATTCTCACCTATGGGAATGCCCCTCTCATTTAACTTGCCAGGAAAAGAGGACCATTAAATTGAGGTCGCCGCGATATGTATTATGGGAAAATGCTTTGTTCAGCGTTGGCTTAGATGGGAGATTTTTGAAGTGTGTGGACAAGGAACAGCAGAGAAAATTTCTCTCGGCTTTTCATGATCGGCATGTGGAGGCACTATTCATCAATGGTCCTTTGCTCACAAGATACTCACGTGGAGGATACTACTTGGCCTTCCTTGTTCAAAGATGCATCCAAGTGGGTGGATAAATGTGAGGCTTGTCAGACTTTTGTGGGAAGACCTAAATTGGCGTCGTTGCCTCTCAAGCCAGTTGTGATTGAGGAACCATTTCAACAGTGGGGTTTGGACTTCATTGGTGCACTTAATCCTGCTTCTAGTGCTGGTCACACTCATGTGCTAACTGCCACTGACTACTTCACCAAATGGGTGGAAGCTATTCCGGTCAAGAGCACTACTTCTGAAGTGGTATGCAGCTTCATCAAAGAGAACATCTTGGTAAGGTATGGTGTACCTAACAAGATTGTAACAGATAATGCCTCGAATTTCTCTTCAGCTGAGATAATGGACTTCTGCTATGGGTATGGTATTTCTTTGGCTCACTCTTCAGATTACTACCCTCGGGAAATGGGCAAGCAGAATCCACTAACAAAAATCTGGTGACTATCATAAGGAAGTTGGTCAATGAGTCTCAACAAAGCGCACAAAAAGCTCTATGATGCTCTTTGGGCGAACATGATTACACCAAAGAGAGCTATTGGAATGTCCCCTTTTCAAGTGGTATATGGAGTAGAAGCTCAATGCCGGTGGCAAGTGGAGGCCTGCCCGGCCTTGCACCTAATGAAGGCCATTGAGGATACTAGTTTCAGAGAGATGCTCTGGATAAGAGAATTATGTACACACACAAAGCCGAATGAGGACAGATTAGTGGTTCTTTGATAGGATATCTGTTCACCAGGAAAGGTAAAGGCCTGTTTGACAAAAAGCTAGGTTGAGAGATTTCCAAGTTGGAGACAACTTGTGTTGCTATGGGATAAAAGACATGAACCTCGTGGCAGCCATGGAAAGTTTGATTCCCTTTGGCTCGGGCCTTTCAAGATCAGACACTTTGCTGGTAAGAATTCTTTCTATCTTGATTACATGGATGGTTCTCCCTCCCACTTCCTTATAGTGGGCAGTATCTCAAGTTGTTCAAGTCCTAGGTGACTAGGGAGTCCTTTGTATATTTTGTACAGTGTTTTTGCTTCTCTGCTTTTGGTGTGTTTCCCTTCTGTTGTTTTGGTGTGTTGCCCTCTGTATTGGTCTATTTTTGACTCCGTTGCCCAATGGATAAGGCACTGGTCTGCTTCACCGAGTTTGTCTAAGTTCTTGCCTTGTCTCATTCCTTGAATTTATGCCAAGTCATCCCCAGAAGGAGCCAGCTGTTGTCCACTCAAAATTCCCCACTCTGATAAAAGTAAAAATTTCAAAATTTTGAGTTTAAGTGTCTTTTGTCATCAATGGTGGTGTGAAAAAGGCCGTGAAATTGAAATTGAAAAATCTGTGTTTTGGGTCATTTTGTAAGTATTTCGGGCCTGTCGAACTTTTTTGCCCAAACTGTCCCAAGTTCAAACGGGTCTTGTTCTCCGATCGGCCGAAATCCCCGAAGTTGTCCCATTTTCGGGCCCATCGGAAGTTTTTGTCCCAAGTGTCCCAAAACTCAAAGTGCACTCTTGTTCCCGATCGGCCCTTTTGCGATTCACCCGAATCACGTCCTTCACGCAATTTTGTCCCAAGCTGTCTCAAGTTCCAAATTGCTCTCTGTTCCCCGATCGGAAAACACTCGAACCACGTACTTCGGAACTTTTTGTCCCAAGTGTCCCAAACTTTCCGTGCGAGCTGTTCCATTTTCACTGAACCGGTGAGTCACGTACTTGAGATCTTTGTCCCAAATCAAAAAGTGCAAGTCATTCTATTTTCGGCCGATTCGCCCAAACCGTGTACTTAGCGTTTTCGTCCCAAATGTCCCAAAATGCATTTTCTCCTGTTTCACCCGAATTGGGTGAGCCGCGTGTTTCGCACATTCACGTCTCTCACATGTCCCAAGTGAACCTAATGCAATTCATACTTAGTTTTTCCCGCTCTACCCGAATATGCTAAATATGAATTTAAGTTGCGGCTCTGATACTATCAATCCGAAGATCAAATTCCAAGGACAGCTGGCAGAAAGACGAAGCTTTCAAGACGCTGGTTATATCAGTTTTCAAAGATATTCATTGTCATCTTCAAGATGAAAATTCAGTGTGTCCTCTAAATAAGCAAAGACATAGCTGAGACGTGGAAGAAATTCAAGCAGCGGTTTCTGAAGTTGATGGGTCCCTCTCAGTGACCGGCCACCTGTCTTCTTCCCCATACGTTTCTCTTCTTCCCTTTCTTTTTCAGTTTTCTTTGTAATAGGTTGAGGTACTGCGATTTGGCGGTCCTTAACTATTCTTTAGTTAAAAGAAATGGTTACGAAGAGTAACTGAATTGTAAGCTATATAATGGTATTTTCTACGCCATTCGAAGGAGGAAGAACTTGGCATATTTTCTGGAAGTGTAAATAGATCAGAGAGAAATCAATACAAAAGGGCTTTCCATTCATTGTCTATCTAATCTTTGTTATCTCTGTGTTTTCATTTAATTTCGTGAAGATCATTTGTTTCTAGTTCGTTAGTCTCACTGATTGCATATTTTCAAATATTGCGAGTATAGTGATCTTGTACAACCAAGAAGGAACTTTGTGTCCTTGATTAATGAATCTGAAGAAGGTTATTTACAGAACTTTGTGTCTGGTAATCTCATCTTGTTCATCCAATGCAAACGATCTTGTTTTAAATTCACTGCAACTTCGCATACATAAAGGATTATTCTGCTATCTATAATTCTGCATGTTGCTCTTCTGCTCACCCTCGTATTCCCTTTCCTCAGTCCTTTTGTAACTGATGATCCTTGTGGAAAACACTTTCGTAATATCCAAGTTCAACCATAAAATCATGTTTTGTATATTTGTAAATAAGTTCGTTTCTGAATAAGGGAACCTCTCCCATTAAAGAGGAGGGACTTCTTATGCCACATTGCTTTTCTTAAAAGTCCTATTTGACGACCAACAATGAGTAAGGGTGGAGGTTGTGGTTTTGAGTGGGCAATGTGGGAATGGTTGTCGGTGAAATAGGATCCTCATCGAAGGTCATCATCATCAAAGTTAGTTTCTAGTGGACACAATTGGATAAGGATGGTTTTAAGGCCTTGAAGTTCTCCACGTCGCACTGGCACAGCACACGATGGTATGTGTAAATTTTAGTATAGTCAAACCCTTTTGGCTTGGGTTTGAGGGGGTTGTAAGGTTGGAGTGATGGTAATGTGATAACGAAGTCTCGAGGAGGTTGGTTAAAATTTTGGCATAGGATCCTGCTAGTGGATCACAATGGGAAGGAACGTGGGTTTGGGTGTAGGTGTGATTGATTAATGAGGAACTATTTTTAGAAGAGGAGGAATGGGTCGAGCTACGGTTTTATGTGCTGGTGTTGTTTTAGGTATCGGTTGTATTTGTTTGGGTAGAGTACAGTAGACGGATGGGTAGGAGGGTGTGTGGTTGTTTTGACTACCTTATTGTGGGGTAGTAGGGTTTTGTTTTTGGGTTGCACCTTCTTGGTAAAGGTGATGTGGGTGTACGAGGTCTAGAAGGAAAAGTAGATGCGGAAGAGGGCGAGTTATCAATGGGGATAACGGGGTGTTGTGAAGGTAGATGATGTGGGTCGTGCTTGGGGTGTGAGGACAATGATGACTAAAGTGTAGTGGGTAGTGAAGAAACAAATGAGGGTATTGAAGGTATCGGTGGTAAAGAAAGCGTAGGTGCGGGTGTAAGTCGTGTAGTGTGTGTGCAGGTAGGTTAGAGGTTTATGAGGAAGGAATGGGTTATTGTGTTATTGGTTTATGGATGGGTGAAGGTCACTTTACCATGTTGAGTAGCTAAGGCCTTAAGGCAGACGGGAAAAGTGTGGGTGTGACTAGGTTCGATTGGGGTATGAGGTCGATGAGTTTGTTTCTTTAATTTGGGTGTCGGGGTAGGTGTGGTATTGACATTGGAGGATGTAGCTAAATCTATTTTAATAGGTGGATTAGTAAGGTTGGTGGTCGAGGTGACCCCTAAAGTGGTAATAGGTTTAGTTGAGGCAAATGTTGTAGGTGTGGGTTTGGGTTTAGATGTAGGTTGGGTTATGGGTAAGAGTGTGGTTTGAGTGCTAACATGTATCATGGAAGGGGTTGTAATAGAGGTGGTCATGTTTGGTTTGATTGGTCGAAATGTGTTTGGGTAGATAGTGGAGGTATTAGCGAGGGATCTCTGCATCTGTGTTGAGATGGAGAGTAAGAGGCACCCCCATAGTAAAGCCTTATCCACATAATCTAAGTGATAGGCCAAACATGAGAAAGGAACATCTGTAGGTGGAGTTGGTGAGGACCTAATAGCAATTCCTATAAAATGTTTCTTAGAGACAGGGAATTGGCTAGCTTCAACTTCCATGGGTAAGAGAGTCGAAAGTAGGTCGAGGGGTTATGGGTAGCTGATGGAGAATACTCACCAAGCGAAAGGTATCTCAACCGGATTTATGATAGGTGGAGGAGATGATGGGAGATCCTCTATAAGTGGAGGAATAGATGGGTGCTCCTCTGTGGGTGGAGGAGGTAATGGGTGGTCCTCTTTGGGTGGAGGAGATATTGTGGGTAAAGGTTCTCTAAGTGGTGAAGCCGAGGGGTGAGATGGGCTCAATTTTAGTGGAAGCCCCCTTCATTAGCGATGAAGGAGATGAAAGGTGTTCCTCTGTTGGTGAAGGAATAGGGGAGGTTGGTTCCAACATGGAAGGAGGATTTTGGGCTAGGATCTCCTCTATGGAAGGAATATGGGGTAATTGGGAGGCAACAAGTACCTCACTAAAGATAGCATGAACCTCATGGGTATGGGTATCGTGAGTTGATGTCTCACCGGTTTGATTGGATGAAGGGACATGGTTGGGAAATGGTTTTTTGAAGATTTGTAGATTTTGGTTGGGGGTGGCGTTGGGATTATCCATAGTTAACTCACCTTTATCAAGCATTTCTTGGACAATATTTTTAAAAGTGATGTAGTTTCCATCACTATGACCCTTTACTCAATGATAGTTATACAAATCATGTTCTTTATACCATGTGGACATGGGGCGAGCAGGGTCAAAACCATTGTGTGGTTTTATAGGTGGAAGGATGATGGCTCTGGATTTGATAAGATTTTCTAAGACAGAAGAGTAAGGTTCCCCAATTGGGGTATATTTTCTCTGCTCTCGTCTAAATTGAAAAGTCTAGATAGGTGAGAGATTAGATGAGGGTGTAGCTTGATTTGACGGATGAGCTAGGTCAGCCTTGAGTACCACTTGCATTAGCGGTGCCCTTAGCTTTTGAATAATTGGTTTGTGGTTTGGAAGAAGAAGAGGTATCATTCGACTTGAATGCCAAATTCTTATTGCGTAATTGGATTTTATTCTCTTTGATGGCCTGAATCTCTAACTTTTGTGCCATAGTGATTGCCTCATCAAATGTTTAGAAGGTTTCAACTTTGTAAGGTTGGGGAGATACGTCTAGCACAATCCCGTGTGAAGAGCTCGATGAGTTATGTTTGTGGCAACTGCAAGGTAATTTGATTGATCAGGCTACGCCAATGAGTGACAAAATATGTGATAGATTCGTCCTCATACTGACGTGTGGAATATAAATTGGTCATGGTAACCTTCTTCACGATATTGATAGAGAAATGATCCAAAAAGGCTTGGGCTACCTGATTGAATGAGAATAAAGAGTGTTTAGGTAACCCGCAATACCAATCTAATGAAGGTCCAATAAGGGACATGGGAAAGGTTATCAAAAGTAAGGCATCATCATGAGTGATCGAGATAACAACCATGTTTGAATGACCACAAATGCTGCTATGGGTCTTCTTTGCTTATTGAAACAATTAAATTTAGGCATTTCCTAATGCATGGGTATGAACAGATAGGAATGGTTGGGTGAATAGGATCATTACAAATCTCATCATAGGTGAGAGTGTTGCTTAGATTTGGAAACCGATGCCTCCAATGTTTACATCTGTCTAACATCATTTTAATTAGGTCATCGGTGGGTTGTGATTATTGGATGCCTCCGTGGCGTGAGAAGGTTGGTTTCGGGCATATAATGGGGTGGCACTCCTATCTATGGGGTTTCCATGTAGGGCGACGAAGAGGAAGGTAGTGACACAGGGGGTATGTACCTGGAATGTATAATGGATGAAATGGGAGGTTGTTGGTAGTATGTATATGGGGTGGAAGGGTCATGGTAACCTTAGTGGCAATATGGGCTAATATTTGTGGAGTAGAAAGAACCACCTTTTGAAATGGGGTATGGGTCACCGATCTTTGGAAGTGGTAATGTAGCTATGGGTATGTGAGAGACATTAGGGGTGAATGAGGTTGTGTTTGGGGTAGTTGTTAAAGTGCAGTGGATGTAACGGGTGCCACAGAGAGGTAGCGAGACGTGGCAGATCATAGTGGGTATAGGACCTAACTAC
This sequence comes from Taxus wallichiana var. yunnanensis, assembly GCA_018340775.1. Lineage (NCBI taxonomy): Eukaryota > Viridiplantae > Streptophyta > Pinopsida > Cupressales > Taxaceae > Taxus > Taxus wallichiana. The sequence continues at coordinate 569,029,123 of CM031242.1, read as the reverse complement.
CAAATGATTGGGGAGTAAGGTGGATGCGGGAAGCACGAGCTAGATGGGGCTGATGTGGGAGTTGGTATGATTGTTGGGGGATAGATACAGGCATGCCACATATCAACTGACTTGAGGCGTCTTGAGTGGTTGCGTGGGAAAGGTAAAACGCAAGGCGGCACGGTTTTGGTCAAGAAGTCATGTAAACTCCTCATCTCCTGGTAGTGATATTAATAGTTTGGATGGGATCTATGGCTAGTGATAAAATGGAATGTGGTGAAGGGGTAAGTGGGATTGGTTGACAATTGGTGTGAAATACGAGTGTATTTTCTTGTCTTCGAGTCAGCACCATGTGAACCAAGATCTTGATCGTAGGGCTACTTCTCTGTAAATGACATAAAGAATAGCAGGAATAGGTGAATTTGGAAACAAAAAGTGGATTAAGTACCAAATGGTGGTTGGAATGTGAAAAAGGCTAAGCGATGCGGTTAGGGAAAACTAACATCGGTTAGGGGTAACTAGTCTCGATCACGTAGAAAATGACGGTGAGTAAACAATGAGGCGAAGGTAAAATCTAACTTGGTATGCCAAATCTAAAGATGTTTAAAATGTCAATGGGAATAATGATAGTGACAGGGACTGTGAAAAGTGGAAGAAAGTGAATTAAAATGTCCTTTTGATCGGGGTAGCAAAAGGACCTAGAAATGATGTCGGTTGCGTATAACTAATGGCGGTCTCGAGCCAAAATTATAAGAATGATGATGATATGGCCTAGGCACACTCGGTGAATCTAGAATACACTAGGCTGTGATAAGGAGCATGCGAGGATGAACAAAAAAGTGACGAACGTGATCTCTTACCTCAAAATGCAAGCCAAGTAAAAACACTAAGAAAATGTGATCATAGGAGTGCCTTTTCTATTATGTTTGTTTAGATTATGCTATTCGAGGATTGACACATGAATTGTGAAATAGTGTTTTTGGTGAGGATGTCTTCCTACAAAGAAGGAGATCTAAGAGGTGAGGTTTCGGGTATGTTATGGTTGGGCGGGCTTCGCTCAAGTATGACTCGATAGAGCAACGAGTGGTGTTCACTATGATGTGATCATGTGATCACCTAGAGCATCTTCTAGGTAGGATGTTGTTTAAGAATGTATGTATTTTGAATTTTTGTGAGGTTTGGTAAGACTCAAAGAGAGAGAGAGAAAAGGATAGAAGTGATTTTCTACGATTCGTTTGTCAACCATCACCGGGCATGACTTCCAACATATAGGTTGTCGTCAATTAATATGAGCCAATGCAATAAATCAGAATGGAATGCACCTTTTTTTTAAACCCAAATCAAAAATGTGAAATTGGATGACACATAAGATGAAGAGGAAGAGGGATGCTCTTTCACTACAATGTAAAAACATGAAGAAATGGTTCTTTTTAATTACACCAAAAGAAAAGATTTCCTTTAGAGCAAATAGAAAGAAGAGGTGGATTACCAAAGAAGAAAATTAGTGTGTACACTTTTCAGAAGGGAAATAAACACACAATTTTTCCTAGGAATGAATGAAATGTAAGGAACCCCGGATGGGTCCCACTAGGCATGCCAAAATGTTTCACCTGATTCTTAGATTGTTTCTTTGAAGCATTGAAAGTATATAGGGTAATGAGCATAGGAGGAATACCTATTCAGATGTTGCTTGATGGGTTGTTGTGTGTGTATGACTTTTGAATCCATAGAAAATCGTGAGATATTCCTTTTGGCTAGGAGGAACTACACCGTAATGCAAAGCAATACCACCGAAGAAGAATTAAACAATATGGGCAATGAACTACCTAGCGTATGCTAGATCCGAGAAGTGTGATACTTCCTAGATGGCTATCATTCCACTATTTTAAACAATTTAATATTGTAAACAAAGTAAACCCTATTGTAGTTTGAAATGATTTAGGTATCTCACTTAAAAAAAATAAGAACTAGATCTAATCTAACAGGCTAAGCTAGAATAGCATCCAAAGGTCAAATGGTTGATTACGGGTTCTCTGTAGGTTTTGATGAGAGGTCTCGGGTAGATCACGGGTGAATGATGGTGAAATGAAATAAGGTGGGTAGGTATCTATTATATACTTGTGTGGGAAAATCTAGAGACCGGTGTCGATCGAGAGAGGTGACCAGCGACGACGGTAAGGTGTAATTGGTGCCAGTTACTGTGAGATCTAGAAATATTGCAGAACAAGTAGTGGTCTCCTTTTTACTACACAAAGAACTTTGGTGGGTAAAGATGAGGTATTGGGTGATTGGAGTAGGCTTTAGCAAGGTTTTAATTGGTATATGGAGGTAAAAATGTTGGAGAAGGTTCAAAGGGGGTAAGATAAACAATGGATGATAAAATGATGATGAAATGAAATAAACCAGAAAGTATGATGTTATATTTAATTGGATTCCATTCTGAATTCACATGTGTGTGAGGGATGGGGGTGCTGATGATGAAGGGTTTAAAGGTGTAAGTGATCACCATCTGAAAGAAAGCTTCTGCATGGGCTGCATGTACACTCCTCTTTGCTTGGATAGATCAAATCATGGTTGGGATGGTTGTGCAGGAGAAGATGCTCAATCCCCTTCCTTGCATGTGGGATTTCGATGGAATTTGATCTCTGAAGATGCGTTATCTCTCTGATATGTGTTATTGCTCATCAACCTTCTCTCAATGTTTTCCAACCTTTTGCCAACCTTTTTCCAACCTTGAGAATAAGGTAGTTTAGGGGTTAAAAGGGGTAACCAACGGTGGCGGTCCAGGCTTAACGGCGATGGTTAGGGTAACCGACATTGGTCAAGGTGGGATTTCCTAGGTTTACTAAAATAGGGAGATTCTACTGATTTCCTTGGATCTCATGTTGTTATCCCATGGATTATACTGGGAGCTTCTTGTGAGCATGCGGGGATGTGGTTAGAGGGAATGTATGCATTGATTTTTAGGGTTTGGGTAAGTCTTAGTTAGTTATGACAACTTACTAAGAATAGGTCTTAGGTTGAGTTGGCTTGGTGAGGTGTCTAAGTGAACTATATGTGTGGATATTATTTAAATAAGATATTTAAATAATAAATATAGTGAGGATAATGAATTCATTTAATTAAATTAATTCAATTAATATTAGTGGGGTGAAGAGGGTCATGGCTAGGTAAATGTAATAAAGGGTGCTTATTGGTCGAGGTACGAAAGGGAGTGTGACCTAATTTTAGTGTCTACATTTTCCCCTTTTTTTGCATAGCTTTTATTGGTAAGCGACACTAACAAAAAAAAGATGTGATTTCCCCATGTGTTGGTGAAGGTGATCCCCCTCAAACTAGGAACTGATGAGGCAGCAGGCTGAAGTAGTAAGTGATTTGATAAAAGGTAAATGTGAGGAAAAGGAAAGTGGGTACAGGGGAAAAGGGTGAAAGGTCTACTCAAGAAATCTAGGGAATGGGTTAGGGTCAAAGGTAGCAACAGTCAAACATACGCACATGTATAAACTACAGCATGCTACCGGGTTGAAGAGTATGCAAACTCTACATTGTCTAAGGTCGATAGGTTTATCCAAACAAGGTTGGAGTGAATCCGATTATCAAGGTATAGGATATGGTTAGAAACACAATGTAGGTTAGGTGTAGGAATGTTCAAGTATGTTTTGGTACACCAAAGGTAGGGTCGGATAAATGGTCATGGCAATAGGCTAGGTAAGGTCATTAGGTCAATCAACATAGGTAACAAGTGATGCCGTAGGGTATAGCGAACACATGAGGTCAAAGGTCACTAGTGATGGTCCCGATCTAAATAGCTAAGTCACGTCACATGTAAGGCCAAGGTATGGGTAAAATAATGAGTCCCCAAAGGAGGAAAAGAATAGGAAGGCAAGTGAGGAGGTCCGGAAAGGTAAGGTAAATAGGTTGGGTACAAGGTGGGGTGGGGTAAAGGATTAGGGTAGAGGGTGGGGTAAAAGGAAAAGTAAAGGAAATGTGTAGGTTAGGGTGACCAATGTTGGGCATGGATAACCAATGTCAGTAGATAGGTAAAAGCGATGATAGTTAGGTAGGGCATGCAACCGATGCCGGTGAATGGTTACCGACGCATTGGTTAGGTTAGGTTGGTTATAAAAATCAAAAATCCACGTTTTTATCATTCATTTGTTATTTGTGAAGTGAAGAAAAGAAAAAAGAAGAGAGAAAACAGAAAAAGGTGTCCATAGAAAATGAGACAATGACCTTTGGCAATTGGATTTGACAAGGATTGGGTTTGTGAGTAGTGGGTCCACGGGATCAGGGTGAGAGAGTTGATTGGTCAGAGGTTGTGAGTAGTTATTCGATGATGGCAGAGGCTGGAGAGGGATCGGGTGGACCACCAAAGCACAGTGGCTAGACACGTGCACACCGAGATGGTGGAAATGTGACGAGGTAAGTGCCTAACTCTATATTGTTGATTAGCTAGATTAGGTGTTTTGGGTATTGTCATTTGTAGGGTTTTGTGGGTTTTGGTTTTGTGTGGGTGGCTAAAAATAAAATGTTGGTATGGGGGAATAACGGCAAAAAGAGGGGGAGGGTAGTAAAGTGTATAGGTGGGGTGGGTAGAGGTCCAAGGGTAGTTTAGGTCATTGTAGGTGGGAAAAAAGAGGAAGGGGTGTTATTTTAGAAAATGGGGGTTTTAAGGAATCACGGGATTTGGTGCGATAGTGACCAACATCGATCAAGCTTTTCGGCATCATTTGGTAGAACTAGTATCGCCTCACCAAATAGGTGAATGAGGCTTAGGGTTAAGGGTAAAATGGTCAGTTAGTAAGAAGGTGAACCGATCGGTCACTAAATAGGTGACCGATGCCGATTTAAAGGATGACCCAAGGTCGGTTAGGATGAAATGGCACGAGGTTTAGGCACAAGGTGAAAAAGAGTTAGGTAATTGAGATGGGTAGGGTAAAAATAGGGTGGAGGGTAATGATAATTAGTGAATATGGTCATAGGTAGGGATTAATGATGGATAGGATTGGATGCAATAGGGTGGAGGGTACATATGGATAGGGTTCCACCTCTATGGTGACATTGTGCCTTAGAGGCAACCCCTTTGGGATTCGGTAATTTGGAGGTAGGGATTAAGCCGTGGGATTGGATTGTTGCAAGAGATGGTCATCATTACATGATGGACTCCACGACCAACACGTTCCACCTTTTGACGGGTGAGATGACTATCACCTCTAGAGGACGTGTTCTAGATTTTGCGTTACCCATATTGGGTGCCTAGGTTTACTCTATCTCCTCGAGGCCTCAAAGGAGCTGATCGGGATAGTTTTTGTGAGGGGTGGTAGATCTGAGATTCCATAGTTTGAGCTATGGCAAGATGTACCTATCCCGTCTGGATGAGACGAGGCTAGTGGTTCTATTGATGGAGGTAGTGTGCTACTATGCACTACCAGATGCAGAGGGTGGACACTTTCCTCGATCACTGATGGGTGTGCTCCACGATATGATGGTAGAGAGACCCACTTTTCTTGGCACCAACATTCTTGGTGCAGCTATGCGAAGAGATTGAACCTATCTTGTGTAGGTTTAACTTACTACACTTTATACTACACTATTGGGCTTATGAGCACATAGCTTGTGTATGGCTAGTAGGGATGCCTCGAGTTGATGCATTCCCATTGAGATTTGTGTGGGTGGGATACAGGATATGGGTGCCGGTGATAGGAGAGCGGAGATCGGATAGGCCGACACATGATGTGGCCCATTTTTGGCAGTTGTTGAAGGGGTTTTCTGGAGTGGACATTATCTAGAGGCCATATGTGGGATTCCCCTCATATAGGCACATGCATGAGGAGCTAGCTGAGCTCTAGCTAGAGAGGTGGATACATGGTCACCGTGCCGGGGAGGATGAGATGATCTCGGTAGATAGGTCCAATGGTAGTTTATACTTGTACAGGATATTCCTCCATCCTTCCCACAATATCAGAGAGATGATGGGAGAGGCCTCTACCTCTACCACATCCTACAGTGCCTACATGGGAGGAGGAGGAGCCAGTGGATTGGCGGATAGATGATGCTAGATGTACAAATAGGTACATGCAGTGGTGGGTGGCTCAGTTATGAGCCATACCACCTAGACAGGAAGCTAGGCTTAGCTATCATTACGGTGTAGAGATTCCCCCTACGAGGGTAGTAGGTAGCGATGCTTGATTACCTAGATAGGTATAATACGAGACACGGTTAGAGGGGTCGAGGTAGAGGTAGCAGAGCTATGAGTATAGGTGGCCATTTTGTAGGCCTAGTCTGCAGGCCTAGATGATGGATGAAGGAGATGGTCAGTGGCAGCCTTGGGCTCGGTGGTAGGTTACGAGGCTATTTGGCCACAACCCGGCATAGATTTGGGCCTTACAGGCCCAAATATAGAACACAGGGTAGGGGCACCACCATAGGCATAGGGAGCTGGTCCTACCACCATAGGCTAGCATAGGGTAGGTCGTTGTAGGATAGGGTTACTATAGGGTAGTTATAGGGGCCGACCTATGGGACCACCACAGAACCATGCCTATCCAAGTTACGAGATGCCAAAGGTGAGGCAGATATTATCAAGATCAGCTCATGGTGGTTGGGATATACTTCTATCCTACAGAGAGTACATGGCACAACAGGCATTCGGTGAGAGGATGAGATCTTGCACACACATAGTGTAGAGCACGGAGAGTCGGCAGCTCCGAGGACCAATCGGGGAGAGGCCACCAAAGGCATGTGACCAGACTAGGTGAGGTGCCATTAGGGACACAAGAGGTTGAGGTGCGGTGACATAGAGATGGAGGACATCCGGTGAGATGTTTGATATGCAGTCACCTGATTTTTTATGTATACTAGTGATTTATATATATATATTTGGATATATATATATACGGCATGGGTGCCAAAGGAAGTTGTATTTTTATCACATACGTCTTATGTGCCAAAGAAAATGAGGATTTATGAGTGATGTTTGTATATTTTGAGCATATACCGACATGTGTGCTGAAGATACTTTGTATTGATTCATTCATTCTTTTTGTATATATGAGACCGGCCTACATGTGCGATGACATTTTATATATATATATCAGCTTGCGTGCCAAAATTTTTGAGATGATGGATAGGATGAGATAGACATGTATATTGAGATACACATTTATTGATTTGTATGATGAGATTCATGGTATTTTGTGATTTGTTGATGTGTGTATGAGACATTGGTTTATGGCTTGTATTAGATGAGATATGGATTTGTTACTTTAATGTGGTTTGAAATTAGGTGAGTTAGGCATGATGGAGTCAGGTTGGTTTAGGCATGGATCAAGTTAGGTTATAGGCATGGTCGAGTCGGGTTATAGGCATGGTTGAGTCGGGTTTGGTTAGGCATGGTTAGGTCGGGTTAGTTTAGGCATGGATCGAGTTAGTCATGGATGAGTTATAGGGCATGGTTGAGTCGATTTGAAAGTTAGGTTTAGTTATGATTCATTATTTTAGCAATGAATGATACTATGGGTCATATGTGAAATGTAGAATCTATGCATAGTGATGATAGAGAGATGGTAGGTGTAATAAATGTATGTTGTGGTAAGCAACTTGTTATGTATGTGGCTTAATTTCCAATTTTTTTAGGAAAGGGAACTAAGTGAAATGTGATGTAAATGGTGAGTGAGGCATGGTTGATGAATTGTTTTAGGGTAGATAATGGCCAAGATAACCTCCAAGGGCTCCATGCCCTCAGTGTTTTGCCTACATAGTCCCGGTGAAAAGGGACCTCAGGCTGATTTAGTTCTCCCATGAGCTAGGGAAGAATATGAAAATGAGTTGGTAGGTTTTTGGGTATGTTGTGGGTTTAGGTTTAATAGGTGTAGGTAGATTATAGGTAAAATGATGTAGGTGAAGGAAATTATGGTGAAAGGGGAGGATTACCTAAAAGGTAAGCATCGAGGACCAAGTCCTGTATAAGGTAATCAAAATGTAAACAAAAATGGTTAAAGATAAGAGGGGGCAATAAAGCCATTTGATTGGGTAGGACCATACCGAGTAGATCATACCTTGGAGGGGGTGATGAACATAAGACCCGAAAGGCATTGCATGATTAACGGTTCTATGATGAAGGTAGTCACAGGATCACCAAATGTCTAAATTCCAAAATGTCCCTTGAGGAAATTGAGACAATGAGAGTGGAATTTGTAAGGAGGGTGAAAGGTAGTTAATTTTATATGTTTTGAGTAACAGGGATTTTGGGCAAGGGGTCCTAGGTCACAATGGGCAAGTCCATGACTAAAATTTTTTTTTGTTTTGATAGACTGATCGATGTAAGAAGCCTATATGGGATAAAAAATATGGTACTCATTAAGGACTTCATGAAGGCGATCAATGCGGGAAGCTTCGGTTTCTCTCATTTTTTTTTAAGCTTCACATAGTTGTCCTTCGAGGAGCAGTCTTATTATAGCAGCAATTTTTTCAAGAGAAGATGTCCTTTTGAGGGAGTCATCTTTTATTAGAAGTTTAACTCAAGGATTTTGGTCCCATGTGAGGTCTTTGAAATTATGGACAAGACCAAGGTGGAAGATAGGAATCTCATTCAAAAGGAAAGGTGGAATGACCATGGGATCTCATCTAAAGGTAGACAAAAAGTATCCATGAGAATCATGTTATGTGCAGTGTCGTGGTACACATATTCAAGAGAAGATAACAAGTGATGGGTATTCACATGATTCTTGTTTAATCGTTGGGGAGGTATATGGAGTGGGTAGCACTCAAGGGATGAGCCTATAAAGAGAAAAAGGGTGAGGTAGGACGACGAGTCAACAATAGAATGGTCGAAGATGCAATGCGTTAAGGGGCTCAGTTTGGGTTTACCATCAAGTGAGGATAAATGATAGGCACCTGATCCATAGGTATGAGTTACGATGTATGGTCCAAGCCAATTAGGAGTGAATTTTCCCTGTTTACTTTTTTCTACTTTGGTTACATGTTAATTTTCTTTCAAGACAAGGTCACCAACTTGGAAGGTTCGTTCATGAACATGTTTGTCATAAGCATGTTTGATACATTGTTGGTAAACTTGAAGGTGATCCAGCATTAAGATAATGTTCATCTAATAACTCTAGTTGTGTTAAGCGGTCTTATAAAAGTCATCATCAGTAAGCATGTCATGGAGAGAAATGTGGAGTGAGGGGATCTAGACTTCGAGAGGTAGAACAACCTTTGTACCGTAGACTAGAGAAAATGGTGTGGCCGTAGTGGAAGTGCGAATACTAGTGTGGTATGCCCATAGGGCAAAAGGAATGTGTGTATGCCAATCCTTCCCAGTATCATCAACCACTTTCATGAGAATTTTGTTGAGGGTTTTGTTAGTGGATTTGGCTTGGCCATTGGTTTGTGGGTAATAAGGTGATGAGAAACTAAGCTGAATGCCAAAGGTGTCATGAAAGTTTTTGCAATGTTTTGTTTTTGAATTGTTTTCCATTGTTAGTGATGAGGTGATGAGGAACACCAAAGTGACAAATGATGTGGTGGTTAATGAACTCACATATTTTCTTGGCTTTCGTGGAGATGAGTGGTATGGATTCCACCCATTTTGTATAGTATTCGGTAGTAGTGATGATCCATTGATGGAGTTGGGATGAATGAGGATTGATTTCTCCGATAAGATCCAAACCCCATTGATGACTTGGGTGTATGATGAAGATTGGAATGTTGTTGGAATTTCACACAATGTTTGACATAGTCACAACAATCATGGTTAAGGGCCATAGTAATAACCTAGGCAAAATAATCAGACACTAAAATTAGGTCACCTCCCCTTCCATACCTCAACCAATAAGTACCCTTCATCACTTTACCTAGCCATGGCCCCCTTAACCACACTAGTCTTAAATTTAATTAAATTAATGCTTTACCCTCACTATATTTATTATTTAAATATCTTATTTAAATAATATCTACACATATATTTCACTTAGACACCTCATCAAGCTAACTCACCCTAAGACCTATTCTTAGCAAGTTACCATAACTAACTAAGACTTACCCAAACCCTAAAAATCAATGCCTACACTCCCTCTAACCACATTCCCACATGCTCACAAAGCTCTCCCGTCTAATCCATGGGATAACGACATGAAATCCAAGAAATCGAAAGGATCTCCCTAAGTTTGGCAAACCTAGAAAATCCCACCTTGACTAACGTCGGTTACCCCTAACCATGCCACCGGTTAAGCCGGACCACCATCGGTTACCCCTTTTAACTCCTAAACTACCTTATTCTCAAGGTTGGAAAACATTGGGAGAAAAAATTTGATGAGAAAGAGTGAGATCTCAAAAAGATAGCACATCTTTAGAGAGCCATTCCAACAAGAACTCACATCCAAAGAAGGAGATTGAACATCTTCTCCTACACAACCATCCCAGCCACATTCGGATCTACCCAAGAAAAAGAGGAGTGTGCATGCAGCCCATGCAGAAGATTTTCTCTAGTTGGTGATCACTTGCAGCCTCCAAAACTCATCATCAGCACCTCCATCCTTCACATACATACTTCTAGAAATGACATCCAAGTAAGTATAATATCATACTTCCCTGGTTAATTCATTTCATCATTGTTTTACCACTTATTGTCCATCTTGCTCCTTATTGACCATCTCCAATGTTTGTACCTTCATAGACCCATCAAAACCTCATAAAAACCTACCCTTGTCACCTAATATCTCCTCCCAACCAACTAAATCCTTTGTCAATCACAAAGGGATCAAAAACCCCATTCTGTGACATTCCCAGATCTCACAGTAACCGGCGCCGGTTGTACCTAACCACGGTCGGTCACCCCTGACCGACCGATGGTCTCTATGTTTTCCCACATAGCCTTAAACAGAGACCTATCCACCCCATTTTACCTCACCCTCACTCACCTGTGACCTACCCAACACCTTCATCAAACCTGCAGAACTCAGAACCAACCCTTTGACCTGTGGATTCTATTCTAGCCTAGCTTGTTAGATTAGATCTTGTTTCTTATTGTGTTTTAAGTGAGATACCTAAATCATTTTAAAATAACAATAGGATTTACTTTGTTTTCAGCATTAATTTGTTTAAAATAGTGGACTGATAGCCATCTAGGAAGTACCATACTTCCGGATCTAGCTAATGCTAGGCAGTTCACTTGCCCATATTGTTTAATGCTTTTTGGTGGTCTTGTTTTCATTACAGGTAGTTCCTCCTAGCCAAAAGGAAGCTCTCATGGTCATGTGGATTCAGAAGTCATACGCGTGCAACAACCCATCAACCAACATTTGAATAGGTATTCCTCCTATGCCCGTTACCCTATCTGTTTCGTTAACCATTCAAAGGAACAACCTAAGAAAAAGGTGAAACATTTTGGCATGCACCGGTGGGACCCATCCGGGGTTCCTTGCATTTCATTCATTCCTAGGAAAAAATTGTGTGTTTTTTCCCTTCTAAAAGTGTACACACTAATTTTCTTCCTAGTAATCCATTCCTTCTTTCTATTTGCTCTAAAGGAAACTTTTCTTTTGGTGTATTTAAAAGGAATCATCTCTTCATGTTTTCTGCATTTTAGTGAAAGAGCATCCCTCTTCCTATTCATCTATTTTTGTCATCAAATATCATACTTTCATTTGGGTTTAAAATAAGTGCATTTCATTCTGATTTTTGGCATTAGCTCACATTAATTGAGGGCAACCTATATGCTTGGATGTCATTACCAGCTGATGGTTGACAAATCGAATCATAGAAAAGCACTTCTATCTTTTTCTCTTTCTCTGAGTCTTACCAAACCACACAAAAATTCAAATACATACATTCTTAAACAACATCTTACCTAGAAGAAGTTGTAGGTGATCACATGATCACGACACAGTGGGCACCCAACTCACTGCTCTGTCGAGTCATACTTTAGAGCATAGCCCCCCCACCATAACAAACCTGAAACTTCACCCTTTAGATCTCCTTCTTTGTAGGAAGCCATCCTCACCAAAAACTCTATTTCACAACTCATGTGTCAGTCCCTAAATAGCATAAGCTAAACAAACATAATAGAATAGGCACTCTAGGAACATTCTTTCTTAGTGTTTTGTTTGATTTGCATTTTGAGGTGAGAGCTTTTGATTATTTTGTCTTTTTCCTCGCACACTCCCATTCATAGTCGGTGTATTCTAACTTCATCTAGTGTGTTCTGGACCACATCTTCATCATTCTCAGACTTCTAGGTTTGATTCCACATCAAATTCTAATTCACAACCACCTTTTCTCATCACTATATCAATTTCACAGTGACTGTCATCGGTTACCTCTAACCGCCATCGGTTACACTCAGCCGACATCGGTTCTAGGTTCTTTTGCTAACCTATTCAAAAGGACAGTTCTCACTTCACTTTTCTCCATTTCCCATAGTCTCTGTCACTATCACCTTTTCCATTGACATTTTACACATCCCCAGATTTGACATACTTGGTCGATTTTACCTTCTGCCTCACTGATTACTCACTTCACCTATTTCCCACAGTGGCAATCGGCGGTTACCCCTAACCGATGTCAGTTTTCCCAAGCCGGCATCGGTTACCCTATTTCACATCCCACTCACCATTTTTTACCTCATCCATTTTTTATCACTAGATTTACCTGTTCCTACTATTTTTTGTATTATTTACAGAGAGGTAGCCCCACCTGATCAGTACTAGGTTCACATGGTACTGACCCGAAGACAAGTGAATGCCCTCATGTTCCATGCCAGTCACCAACCACTCCCACCTAGTCCTTCACCACCCTCTATTCTATCACCAGCCATGGATCCCATCCAGCCTACCAATATCACTACCGGAGATGAGGAGTTCACATGACTCCTTGACCAGAACCCTCTTGCCTTGTAGTTTTACCTCTCCCATTCATCCACTCGAGATTCCTCGGGTCAGTTGATATATGACATGCCCGTATCTATCCCCCTGACACTCACACCCACTTCTACCTCAGCCCCATCTAGCTCCATGTTTCCACTTCCACTTTACCCCCGGTCATTTCGTAGTTAGGCCCTATACCCACTATGACTGCCATCACATCTGTTACCCCAGTAGCACCCATTACATCTACCATACCCATGAATGATTACCCCAAACACAACCTCACCCATCCCTCATGTCTCACATATACCTAGCTACATTCCCACCTCCAGTGTCGGTGACCCCTACCCCATTTCAGAATGTAGTTCTTTCCATTCCACAATCACTAGCCCCTATTGCCACTAGGGTTACCACAACCCTTCCTCCCCCATATACATACTACCAACAACCACATGTTTCATCTATTGTTCATTCGAGTACATACCCCCTATTTCATTGCCTTCTTCTTCACCACCTTACATGGCAGCCCCACATACTAGAATGTCACACCCACTATACACCCAAAATCAACCTCCTCATGCTATAGGAGGCATCCAATCATCACAACCCACCAATGACCTAATTAGATTGATGATGGATAAGATGTAAACACTGGAGGCATCGGTTTCAGCTCCCGCAACACTCTCACTTACGATGAGATTTGCAACAAGCCTATTCACCCATCCATTCCCATCCATTCATACCTTGTGCATTGGGAAATGCCTAAATTCAACCACTTCAATAGTAAGGAAGACCCACAACAACATTTGTGCTCATTTAAACACGGATGTTATTTGATTGCTCATGATGATGCCTTACTTTTGAGAACTTTTCCCATGTCCCTCACTGGACCAACATTAGATTGGTATAGTGGGTTACCCAAACACTCCATATTTTCATTCAATCAGGTAGCCCAAGCTTTTTGGATCATTTTTCTATCAACATCACCAAGAAAGTTACCATGACCGATCTATATTCCACACGTCAATACGAGGATGAATCTATCGCAGATTTTGTCACTCACTGGCGTAGCCTGATCAATCAACTTACCTTTCAACTACCACAAACTGAACTCATCGAGCTCTTCACTCGAGCTTGTGCACTAGACATATCTCCTCGACCTTGCAGGTCCAAACTTTCAGAACATTCGATGAGGCATTTACTATGGCATGAAAGTTAGAAATTTAGGCTATTGAAGAGAAGAAAATCCAATTACAAATAAGAATTCAACATTCAAGTCAACCAAAACCTCTTCTTCTTCTAAACCACTAACCAATTATTCAAAGGCTAAAGGTACCACTAATGCAGTGGTACTCAAGGCCAGCCCAGCTCATCCATCCAATCAAGCCACACCCTCATCTAATCTATCACTGTATATGCTTTTTGATTCAAACAAGAGTAGAAAATATACCCCAATTGGGGAACCTTACTCTTTTGTTTTAGAAAAGTTGATCAAAGTTGGCACCATCACCCTTCCACCCATAAAACCACACACTAGTTTTGACCACTTACCCCATGCCCGTGTGGTATAAGGAACAAGATTTCTATAACTATCACCATGTAAAGGGTCATAGTGATGGAAACTACATCACTTTTAAGAATATTGTCCAAGAAATGCTCGAGAAAGGTGAGTTGACTATGGATAATCCCAACGCCACCCCTAATCAAAATCTACAAATCTTTAAAAAACCATTTCCCAATCATGCCCCTTCATCCAATCAAATAGGTGAGACATCCACTCACGATACCCATACTCGTGAGGTTCATGTGATCTTTAACGAGGTACCTGTTGCATCTCAATTACCTCACATCCCTTCCATAGAGGAAATCCTAGCCCAAAACCTCCTTCCATGTCTGACCTAACCATCATTGTTCCTTCACCAATAGAAGAACACCCTTCATCTCTATAGAGGAGTCTTCTTGCTAACATTGAAACCATCTCTCCCCTAGCTTCTCCACTCAGTGAACCTTTACCTACCATAATTCCTCCACCCATAGAGGAGCACCCATTACCTCCTCCACCCATAGAGGAGCACCTATCAGTTCCTTCACCCACATAGAGGAGCTCCCATCACCTCCTCCACCCATCATGGACCTAGTAGAGATACCTTTACCTCATGGCGAGCATTCTCCATCCGCTACCCGACACCCAATAGACCTACTTTCAGCTCTCTTACCCACGGAAGTGAAGCCAGCCGATTCCCATCTCCAAGATTCATTTTACAGGAATTCCCATGAGGTCCTCACTAACTCCACCCATAAATGTGCCATTCTCACATTTGGTTGATCACTTAGAGTATGTGGATAGAGCCTTGTTATGGGGGCACCTCTTACTCCATGTCTCAACACAAATGCAGAAATCCCTCGATGACACCTCCACCATCTACCCAAGCACACTTCCACCCATCACACCACATATAACCACTACTGTTGCAACCCCTTCCACGATACCCATTAGCACTCACACCACATCCTTACCCATAACCTGACCTATGCCTAAACCTAAACCCATACCTATAACATTTACCTCCACAAAACCTATTACCACTTTAGGGGTCACCCCAACCACTAGCCTTACCCATCCACCTATTAAATTGGATTTAGCTACATCCTCCAATGTTAAAACCACACCTACTCCGACACCCAAATTAAAGAAACAAACTCATCAACCTCATACCCCTACCGCATCAATCACACCCACACATGTCCCATCTACCTTCAGACCTCAGCTGCCCAACAGGGTTAAGCACCCCTCACCCAGTCATAACCCAATAACCCAACCACCCATTCCGCCTCACAAATTTCTAACCTACCCAGGAACACAACATGACTCATACCACACACTGTAGTCTCTTTACCACCAATACCTCCAATACCTTCCACCATTGCTTCACTACCTACTACACTTCAGTCTTTGTCCCTCACACCTCAAGCATGACTATGTCATCTACCTTCATAGCACCCCCATTGTCCCCATGGGTAACTCACCCTCTTCCTCCATCTACTTTCCCTCATAGGCCTCATATGCCCACATCACCTTTACCCAAGAAGGTGCACCCAAAAAAAAAACCCCATTACCACACAACAAGGTAATCAAAACAAAACCACACCCTCCTACCCATTCATCTACTATACCCCTACCCAAATGAACCCGGAAAGATACCTCAAACCATATCGGAACCTAAACCCATGGCTCAACCCCTTCCTACAAATCCATAAACAATTCCCCAACAACCAACTACACCTACACCCAAACCCACATTCACTTCCCATTGTGATCCACTAGCAGGTCTATGCCAAAATTTTAAACAACCTCCTCGAGACTTCTGTTATCACATTACCACCACTCTGACCTTATGACCCCCTCAAACCCAAGCCAAAAGGGTTTGATGATACCAAAATTTTGTGCATACCATCATGTGTTAGGGCATGATGTGGAGAACTATAAGGCCTTGAAAATTGTCCTTATCCAATTATGTCCACCTGAAAAAAACTTTGATGATGATGACCTTCTTGATGAGGACCTGCTTCACCTACACCCCCTCTCACACTACCCACTCAATGACCACAACCTCCACCCTCACAGCTCCCAGAACCACACACAAAATTTGAAATTAACATGGTTCACATAAGAGAACTTGCCACACCACCACCCAAATGTTGTTGTGCCCAACTGACCTCATAGGGATTTTCTCCTCCATAGGTTTTTCCCTTCATGTCATTATACCACTTACCCTACACCCTCTCCATTTGACAAATTCCCTCAAATCAACATGGTACACGTCACTACACATGTGCAGAAGGGTAAAGAAAAGTAGTTGACCCACCAACCAATCCTATACCTAACATACCATCTACACCCATACCTAAGATAACTATCCACGACCCCACATACCCCATTTCTAATGGTGTCACACATCACACCATGCTCAAACAATTACACCAATCTCCACTCAAAATGTCCCTATATGACCTCATCCAAACCTCAGAATCCCATCGGTAAGCCCTCATGGAGATTCTTCAATCTATCGAGGTTTTACCCAATGACCCTACACCCGTAGCCTCCATTATCACACCCCATCATGTAGCATCCCTCACCAAATTACCACCTTCATCTTCACCTCACCTTGTTAACCAAGTGGCCTCCCTTAGCTTCTCAGAGGAGGAGATTGTGCCATACCAAAATGAGGACCCAGACCCAACCCTCTTCATCTCTATTCACATTGATGACATATGGGTACATCATGTGATGATTGATGGTGGTGCTAGCATTAACATCATTTCATCCCATGCATTTTCTCAAATGCACATACCTGACAATTACATGCACAAACATCTAGTCATGTTGTGTTCATTCAATGATGCTATCACCTCCACACTAGGCACTATCATCCTTCACATTTGTGTGGGCCCTCACACTGTTCCAGAATTGTTTTATGTTTTGGAGGGGAATTCCAATATAACTTGTTGCTCGGTAGACCCTGGATCCATGTCATGGGTTGCGTTCCTTCCACTTTGCATCGTTGTGTAAAATTTGAACATGAAGGACACACTTATACCATTCTAGTTGACCCATCACCTTTTAAAACATGCAACATGCTTTACTGACCCAATGATGTACTCATACCTATCATGCCATCTACCTCTGCACCTACTACCGCTTCACCTACACCTCCACCTACTAGTATAGTCACTACCTCAACCACACATACCTCCTCTATTCCTACAGCCCCATTAGCTCCCCAATCCATTAACACCACCTCCGCATCGACCTCGACACATCATCCATACCAACTACCCACATACCAACCACTGATCCCTTGGAAGGTGTTTTTCAATGCCTCACTCTGGGGAGTACCACCTATATAGTGTCAACACATTCCTTACTCCACATGAGTATGGAAGCCTTCACCAACACCCTCGTTATGATCACCATATCGGAGAAAGCCTCCTTTATGGTCCTCCTCATCTTTATACTAGTCTCACCTATGGGGGACTTGATACTACTACCTACACACCTGAACCACCATCACAACCCCACCCATTTTCTATTGACTTCCAATCACTTACCAATCATTCATTTCACCCACACCTTCCTACACCACTGTGTGTGGAAGGGTTTTGTTTTGGCTTCTATGAGCAAGGCCATCCATACCATTATTCCATGTACCACCCATAAACACAATGACCGTAGTGGTATCGGCTTCCCAGACCTCCTACCAAACAAGCCCACATCAAACTCATTGCAGACCCTAGCCCTTCTCCACCTTCATTACCACCCTCACCAACGAGTCGATAGACCCTGAATCTATCCCTCCTAACTTTTTTTTTCATAAACACCATTTCCTTGGGGCCTCTGACTTATCAACGTGAAGGTGAGGCCCCTTCCACTCTCCCATTCCTGTATCCTGAGATGATCGATGATGACACACCAACCATTAACATCATTCAATGTCAGGATGATGAATCCATACTCACCTACCTTGGTGTAAAAGACTCATATATTCATCGGTCATTACCATCTAAGACACAAACCATGTTGAATGAATTGACTATTGAAATCAACATTCATACTCAGAATGACCGCACATCATCCTAAAGATCGGACAATCTTTAGATGTTTTTGAATAGGAAGCCATCACTTCTTTTCTCGAGAGCATAAACACGCTTTTGCACTTGGTCTTACACAACATGCCCAGTATTGACCCCACCATAGTGGTCCACAATATCGTAACCGTTCCCGATGCCAAACCTATCAAACAAAAGCTAAGGAAGATGCACCCTCGCATTTCCCTTCTCATCAAAGAAGAACTTCAGTGTCTTCTTTCCATTTCTTTCATCTTACCCATTGATTATCCCCAATGGATTTCTAACATCATCCCTATCACTAAGGTGATAGGGGGACTTCATATTTACATGGACTTCCGTGACCTCAACCTCGCCTACCTAAAAGATGACTTTCCCTTTCTGGTATTGATCAACTGGTAGACCTTACCATGGGTCACGAAATGCTCTCAATCATGGATGGTTTTTTGGGTTATAACTAAATTTTGCTTGCCCCAGAAGATCAGCACAAGACCACATTCATTACCCCTTGGGGACCTTTTACTATAGAGTCATGCCTTTTGGCCTTAAAAATGCTAGTGCTACATATCAACATCTTTATGACTTACATCTTCCATGATATCATGCATCACATATTGGAATATTACGTGGATGATCTCTTGGCTAAATCTAAACATCACGCGCCAGAACACCTCACTGTCCTCAAAACCATCTTTGATCACCTTATTAAATATTGCATCCACCTACTGACCTAAAAGTGTGTCTTTGTGGTTCTCTCAGGAAAGCTCTTGGGATTTATCATTTCCTTACGTGGTATAGAAGTTGACCCAGCTAAAGTCAAGGCCATTCTAGAAATGCCTCCACCCACTAACCTTAAACAACTCCATAGCTTGTAAGGTAAATTGCAATCCATTCACCATTTCATTTCACAATTATCGGATCGGTGTCAACCATTTCATCATCTTCTTAGGAAGGATGTCTCCTTTAAATGGGATGATGACTATCACAAAGCTTTTGAGGCCTTAAAACAATACCTTCTCCAACCACCTGTCCTTATCCCACCTAAAGACGACCAACCTTTTTACCTATACATATCAGCTACTGATCATTCCTCTTTGGGAGCCATGCTCACTCATCATGATGAACAACATAGGGAGAAGGTGGTTTATTATATAAGCCGTACCCTTCTGGACTACGAAACCCGATACACTCACCCTAAAAAACTTTTCTTAGCCTTAGTTTTCATTGCCACCAAACTCCGCCATTACCTACTCAACCACAAAACCTATGTCATGACCAACACCGACCCTTTACACATCATGTATGCTAAACCTTATCAAAATCAGTGTACCACACATTGGATTATGCTTTTAGCTGATCTTGACCTCGAATTCATCCACCAAAAGTCCATTAAAGGCTAGGAAATCGCTGACCAACTAGCTAAGATGCCTATTGTCTGGGACCAACCCTCTAATTTTGACTTCCCTAATGAATCCATTGCTAACCTCTCTTTGGATGACAACCCTTACCAGATGACCTTATTCTTCGATGGTTCCAAATGTCAGCGTGGGGGTGGTGCAGGCATTATTCTCATTCCTCTTGATGGTGAACCCATGCCTTTATCATTTAAACTCAACTTTAAATGCACCAACAATGTCACCAAATATGAAGCACTCGTATTGGGTCTCATGACTACCTATGCCTTAGACGTTAAGTCCATTAATATCTTTGGTGATTCTCAACTGGTAGTAAACCAAGTCAATGGTATTTATCAGTGTCATAATGAAATACTTCAAGAATACAAATGTTACATTGGCATCATGTTGACTACCTTTGACCACTATAAAATTCAAACCATTCCACGATCCACCAATAAATTTTGGATACCATGGCCTACCTCACTTCTCAAATACCCACTTCACCTGACGATTCAGACATCTTTGTTACCATAAAATGCATACAAGACCTTCTTATAAATCTTGTTGTATTAACCTCATCCACACTACCTCATTGAACACACCAGATCTTTGGTATACGCATCTTGCGGATTACCTTTCCCTCTCCATCTTACCTCCTGATCTCACACGTAATGGACAACATGTGCCTTTCTCAAGCAGGCCTCTCGTTATGTCATCATGGGTGGCCTTCTCTATAAACATGGCTTTGATGGTATTCTCTTACGATGCCTCACCAGCTCTAAAATCCCTTACACCATTAAAGAAGTTCATGATGGCATATGTGGAGGCCACTTTAGTGGTCTTGTTGTTGCTAAGTGTATTCTTCACCTTGGCTATTACTGGCCGACCCTTAACCATGATTGTTGTGACTATGTCAAATGCTGTGTGAAATGTCAACAACATTCCAACCTTCATCATACACCCAGTCACCTTTACGGTCACTCGTGACCTTTGGCCCTTCTCTCAATGGGGTTTGGATCTTGTCGGAGAAATCAATCCTCATTCTTCCCAATGCCATCAATGGATTATAACTGCTACCAAATATTACACCAAATGGGTAGAGGCCATACCACTTATCTCCACAAAAGCTAAGAAAATATGTGAGTTTATTAACCATCACATCATATGTCACTTTGGTGTCCCTCATCGCCTCATCACTGACAATGGAAAACAATTCAAAAACAAAACACTTTAAAAAAACTTTGAGATGCCTTCGGCATTCAGCTTAGTTTCTCATCACCTTATTACCCACAAACCAATGGCCAAGCCAAATCCACTAACAAAACCCTCAATAAAATTCTCATGAAAGTGGTTGATGATATTGGGAAGGATTGGCATATGCACATTCCTTTTTCTCTATGGGCATACCGTACTAGTATTCGCATTTCCACTGCAGCTACACCATTTTCACTGATCTACGGTACAGAGGCTGTTTTGCCTCTCAAAGTCTAGATATCCTCACTCTACATTTCTCTCCATGACATGCTTATTGATGATGAATTTCATCAAGACCACTTGGCACAACTGGAGTTATTAGATGAACATCGTTTTAATGCTCTAGATCACCTCCAAGTTTATCAAAAACGCATCAAGCGTGCCTATGAAAAACTGGGTTCATGAACAAACCTTTCAAGTGGGTGACCTTGTTTTGAAAGAAAATCAACACGTAACCAAAGGGAGAAAAGAAAATGGGGTAAATTTTCTCCTAATTGGCTTGGACCCTACATCATAACTCATACCTATGGATTAGGTGCCTATCATTTGTCCTCACTTGAGGGTAAACTTTGAACTGAGCCCCTCAATGCATTACATCTTTGACCATTCTATTGTTGACTCGTTGTCCTACCTCACCCTGTGTCTCTTTACAGGCTCACCCTTGAGCATTATCCACTTCATACACCTCCCTAATGATTAAACAAGAATCATGTGAGTACCCATCACTTGTTATCCACTCTTGAATATGTGCACCATGGCACTGCACATAGCATGATTCTCATGGATACTTTTCATCTATCTTTAGATGAGATCCCATGGTCATTCCACCTTTCCTTTTGAACAAGAGTCCTATCCTTCACCTTGGTCTTGTCCATGATTTCAAAGACCTCCAATGGGGCCAAAATCCTTGAGTCAAACTTCTAATAAAAGATGACTCCCTCAAAAGGAATCTTCCTCTCGACCAAATTGCTCCTATAAATAGACTACTCCCTCGAAGGATAGCTATGCGAAGCTTTCAAAAAAAAAAAAAAAAAGAGAGAAAATGAAGCTTCCCGCATCGATCAGCTTCACGAAGACCTCAAGGAGTACCATATTATTTATCCCATATAGACTTCCCACATTGATCAGTCTATCACAAGAAACAAAAATTTTAATCATGGACTTGCCCATTGTGCCCTAGGACCTCTTGCCCAAAATCCCTGTCACTCAAACATATCAAATTAACTACCTTTTTCCACTTACCATTTCTACCCTCATTTCCTTAGTTGCCTCAAGGGACATCTTGGAACTTAGATGTTTGGTGATCCTGTGACTACCTTCATCATAGAACCGTTAATCATGTGGTGTCTTTTGGGTCTTGTGTTTATCACCTCCTCCAAGGTATGATCTACTCGGTAGGTTCCTACCCAATCAGGTGGCTCTAAGGCCCCCTCTTATCTTTTAAAAAAATTATCTTTGTTTACATTTAATTACCTTATATAAGACATGGTCCTCATCACTTACCTTTGGGGGTAGCACTCCCCTTTCACCATAATCACCTTCACCTACATCATTTTACCTATAATTTACCCACACTCATTAAACCTAAAACCCACTACATGCCTAAAACCCTACTAACTCATTTTCATCTTTCTTCCCTAGCTTATGGGAGAACTACATCGGTCTGAGGTCCCTTTTCACCGGGACTATGTAGGTAGCACTTTTCGGGCATGGGGCCCTAGAAGGTTAGCTCACCACTCTTTACCCTACCCATTTTCCCCACCTTTACCTGATTTCCTGTTCCTATCAAACACCTCAACATCTAACCCATATACCACATACCCTTTACCACTCCTCTTATTTCACATTTTCATAACATAACTAATATTTTCCACATTTTACACCATCTCATACATTTACATAGCCCTTTGTTATCAAAAAAACTGAAATAAACATCCATGCCTAACACCAACTGACTCGATCCATGCCTAAACCGACTCAATCCATGCCTAAACCCACCTGACTTGATCCATGCCTAAACCGACCTGACTCGATCCATGCCTATGACTTGACTCGATCCATACCTAAATTGACCTAACTCGATCCATGCCTAAACCGACTGACTCAATCCATGCTAAACCAACATGACTCGATCCATGCCTAAACCACTGACTCGATCCATGCCTATGACCGACTCTATCATGCCTAGCTCATCCATGCCTAAACCAACCTTTGACTCATCCATGCCTAAATCGACCTCGATCCATGCCTAAACCGACCTGACTCGATCCATGCCTAAACCGACTTGACTCGATCCATGCCTATGACCTGACTCTATCATGCCTAGCTCATCTATTTTCCATCCATATCATAAGTAAAGTAAACCTCATACATATCACAACAACATCACCTGAATATCATCTATCTCCTCATATATACATGTGTGTCTCCATACAATGTACACCCGTATCACATAGATGTGTATCTCAATAAACATGCCTGTCTCATCATGGCTATCATCTCAAAAATGTCAGCACGTAGGCCGATATGCTATAAATAATCATCATCGGCTCACAGGCCGGTATCATGTACACCACTATAATCAATACAAAAATGTCTTTGGCTCATCAGGCCGGTATCATGAACAAAATATACATACAAAAACCTCTTGACACGTAGGCTAGTCTCATATATCATACATACAAAAATGACTCGGCATGCAGGCCGGTCCATAACTAGGTCAATCATCTCCCCATCTAATGTCGGGAATGCTCCCTATGCCTGTGTCTCTCCAGGACCCCTCTTGCCACACCTATGTCACGGGCTGACACCTGTACCTCACCTCCCACGATGGCCCCTCACTAGGGGATGGCCTCTTACACTAGTGACCTCACCACGACCACCATTCCTAGCCTCGCCCACCTCCCCTGTCTCTCACTTTTAGTGAGTGGGGATCTAGTCCTCTCATTGGAGGCCTTCTATGCTCTGTACTATACATAGGAGGGCACATCTAGCTTAGCAGCTAACAAATGATCATGGTAATACCGTGCCTCTCCTAGGGCATCTCTGAATCTAGCCATGGGCACTGTCTGATGGAGGTGCCATGGGTCCCACTTACCTTTATAGGTAATCTTGTGTATAATGGGACCTTGTCCCTAAACCTACATTGAACCATGTATTAGTGCTAGAGCATGAGTCAGCCCTGGAATCTATGTCTATGCCTAGGTAGCTGGGCCTGCAGGGTAGTAATCTGTGCCTATGCTTTCTTATATAGGTTGGCCTTATAGACCCATAACTTTGTCCCTACAAAGCCATGGCTAATCGCCTGTAAATCTTGAACCTGTGCCTGTAGGGTGGCTATCTGCCCTCCATCTCCACCTACCTCCTCTCCATCTCCACCCTCCCTCTACCTCTGTGTAGTACTGTCCTTCCCATCCTGTGCCTTACATCACTATCTGGGCCTGTAATGTGGCAACCTGTGCCTCTGTACCTGTCAGCTACCCCTGCATGATCCCAAGTTACATCACCAATGTAGCCACCTACCCCTATAGGGCATCTCTCTAACTATGATGGTGGCTAAGTCTGGCTACCCTAGCCTCGGTGGTATAACTCTCAACTGTGCCCTCCCACCACTTCCTATACCCATCTGCAACCCCAACATCATCAATCTATGTATCTACAAGCTGCTCCTCCTATCTAGTCAACATTGTGGGTCATGGTGGAGACATAGGTCTCTCCACATCATCTCTCTGGTACTGAGGGAATGGAGGCGGTACACCTGGACCAATCCAAACTAACATCTAACCCACTCTATGGGTATCCACTCATGCTCTCCCACTCTCCTCCCCTCTATCCATAGATGTATCTGTAGCCTAGCTAGCTCCGTGGCCATCTGTCTGTATGAAGGGAAGCCCACATACGGCCTCCAAATGACATCCACCCCGAAAACCCCTCCAATAACCTCCTATAATAAGCTACATCATGTGTAGCTCTGGCACCTCAGGCCTCCCCATGGCCGGTACCCACCACCTATACCCCACTCTCAGAACTCTCCATGTGGGAATGCATCTTCCTGGGGCATCCCCACTGGTCGCACACAAACAATGTGCTCATATGCCCAACAATGTATTAGTACAACGCAAGTAGATATTGAACCTCTGCACGATCACCTAGGCCCATAGCTCTCTATACACCTATGTGTCAGCAATGCAGGTGCCCAGGTGAATCATGTCGATGTACCATCATATCATGGAGAACCCCATCAGTGACCTTGGGAATCTCCCCCTCTACATCCGGTAGTGCGAAGTAGCACACTACCTCCATCACAAGTACCACTAACCTCATCTCCTCTCGATGAGCTCTATACATCACCCCATAGCTCATGCTAGCACTATGGAATGTTAGGTCTGCTACACCCTCACCAAAAATAGGTGTAGTAACTCCTCAGATGCCTCTGACGAGATAAAATAAACCTAGGCCCCAATATGGGCAACCATGGGATCTTGTATATGTCCTCTAGGGTGATCGTCATCTCACCCATCGATAAATGGAAGGTATTGGTCGTTGAGTCCCATCTATCGATGAGGGAAACCATAAGACTTGCCTCCCAGACTACATGTCGGTAGTGCCCTCCCCTATCAATCCCACCTCTTCCACATGCTGCCACTCCACCTGTCGCACTTGCCTGTACTCTCACTAACAAGGGTGGCACCTGGGCTCTCATCTACAGCTCGTCTCTCACCTGCATCCCACAAAAAAATGTATTTAGTCCACCTTCCCATCCTACCTCATTTTCGAACCCATCTCTACCTACCCAATTTCCATTCACCCGACACTACCTACCTAACCCATTCACCCAATAGTACCTACCAAACCCATTCACCTACACTACCTACCCTACCCTCTCACCTCACCCTCACCCTTTTCCACCTACCCTACTTCCCCACCCTCACCCTTTACCCACCTACCCTATTTTCCCACCCTCACCCTTTATCCACCTACCCTATTTTCCCACCATACCCTTACTCTCTACCCTTTTTTATCCCACTCTCCACTTATGAATAGCCGACCCCAGTTTCCCCTGACTGACCATGGTCTCCCTTTAATCGCACCATTCACTATTCTTGTGACCGGACGTAGTAACTACCCCCACCATTGGCAAATCGACCACCGGTTGACCAGCGTCGATCATTGTTGTTGCCCCACCCAACCTAACTTTCCAACCCTCTTTTTTGGATAGTTTGATATTTTACCCACCCAAATCCCTCTTTCCACCCTTAATTGTTCCTACATTACCCTTTTAACCTACCCCTACCCCTCCCCATGCCCATTACCCTCCATGTTCCCATTTTGAAATAACCCCCACAAATCCCCCTTTTTCTATATATTTTCTACATTTTCAATCCAATTACTTCAAACATCAAAATTCAAAAGTTCACATCCTACTGATCTCACTAATTCCATCATGGTGGAACCTTCGGCCTCCGTGCCACTCCCCTCGAGCTCTCTCCGGCCTCTGCCATCCTCCAATGTACAAAAAAATCCTCAACCACATGAATCCTACCACCTGATCTCACGGCCCCACCTCCCAATCACCCACTCTCTCCTATGTGGCTCACCAACCAAGCTCCTCTGCTGCCCTCTCTTGTCCTTTTCCTCTTTCTTTCTGCTTGTCCTTTTCTACTTTTCCACATGCACAAATGAATTTTCAAATGTGGGTTATCCACTTTTTATACCCTACCCGACCCGACCAGACGTCCAATTAGCCATTGACCGGTTAGACTACATTTTACCCTACACCATCATCGGTTCATTCATTAATGATGTCGGTTACCTGCGTACTCTTTACCCCCATTTACCTCATTTTCCTTACCTCCCTTCTCTTTTTCCCCCCATCCACCTACCTTGACCATTTTACCTTCACCTCGGCCCTCCACCCTCTTCAACCTCCTCACATCCATTGTTGATGCCTTATTATTTTACCCCTACCTCGGCCTTCCCATGCCATAATCTCGATATTTGGACCTGGACCATCACTAGTGACCTTTGACCTCATGTGTTCACTATACCTTGCGGCACTGTTACCTATGTTGTTGACCTAATGACCTTACCTAGCCTATTACCATGACCATTTATCTTGACCCTACCTTTGGTGTACTAGAACATACCTACATGTTCCTGCACCTAACCTATGTTGTGTTTCCTAACCTTATCCTATACCTTGGATACTGGATTCACTTCACCCTTGTTTGGATAAACCTATCTGACCTTAGACAATGTAGAGTTTTCCTGCTCTTCATCCTGGTAGCATGCTATAGTTTATACGTGTGTGTGCGTTTGATTGCTACTACCTTTGACCCTGACCCATTACCTAGATTATCCAAGTAGACCTTTCACCCTCTTCTCCTACACCCACTTCCCTTTTCTTCACATTTACCTTTTATCAAACCACTCACCACTTCAGCTGGCTGCTTTGTCAGTTCCTAGTTTGAGGGGGATCACCTTCACCCCACATGGGGCAACCACATCTTATTTTTGTTAGCATCACTTACCAATACAAGCTACACAACAAAAAGGGGAAAAATGTAGACACTAAAATTAGGTCACACTCCCCTTCCGTACCTCGACCAATAAGTACCCTTCATCACTTTACCTAGCCATGGCCCCCTTCACCACACTAGTCTTAATTTAATTAATTTAATTAAATTAATGCTTTATCCTCACTATATTTATTATTTAAATATCTTATTTAAATAATATCTACACATATATTTCACTTAGACACCTCATCAAGCTAACTCACCCTAAGACCTATTCTTAGCAAGTTACCATAACTAACTAAGACTTACCCAAACCCTAAAAATCAATGCCTACACTCCCTCTAACCACATTCCCACATGCTCATAGAAGCTCCCAGTCTAATCCATGGGATAATGACACAAAATCCAAGGAAATCAGAAGAATCTCCCCTAAGTTTGGAAAACCTAGAAAATCCCACCTTGACCAATGTCGGTTACCCCTAACCTCACCGGTTAAGCCAGACCATTGTCTACATTACCCTTTTTAACTCCTAAACTACCTTATTCTCAAGGTTGGAAAACATTGGGAGAAAAAAATTTGACGAGCAAGAGTGAGATCTCAAAAAGATAGCACATCTTCAGAGATCCGATTCCAGCAAGAACTCACATCCAAAGAAGGAGATTGAACATCTTCTCCTACACAGCCATCCCAGCCACATTCGGATCTACCCAAGAAAAAGAGGAGTGTGCATGCAGCCCATGCAAAAGCTTTTCTCTAGTTGGTGATCACTTGCAGACCTCAAAACTCATCATCAACACCTCCATCCGTCACATACATACTTCCAGAACCGACATCCAAGTAAGTATAATATCATACTTCCCTGGTTAATTCATTTCATCATTGTTTTACCACTTATTGTCCACCTTGCTCCTCATTGACCATCTCCAACGTGTTGTACCTTCATAGACCCATCACAAACCTCATAAAAACCTACCCTTGTCACCTAATATCTCCTCCCAACCAACTAAATCCTTTGTGCAATCACAAAGGGGATCAAAAACCCCATTCTGTGACATTCCCAGATCTCATAGTAACCGGCTGCCGGTTATACCTAACCATGGTCGGTCACCCCTGACCGACGCCAATCTCCGTGTTTTCCCACACATCCTTAAACAAAGACCTATCCACCCCATTTTACCTAACCCTCACTCACCTGTGACCTACCCAACACCTTCATCAGACCTGCAAAACTCATAACCAACCCTTTGACCTGTGGACTCTATTCTAGCCTAGCCTGTTAGATTAGATCTATTTCTTATTGTGTTTTAAGTGAGATACCTAAATCATTTTTAAAATAACAATAGGATTTACTTTCTTTTCAGCATTAATTTGTTTAAAACAGTGGATTGACACCATCTAGGAAGTACCATACTTCCCGGATCTAGCTAATGCTAGGCAGTTCACTGCCCATATTGTTTAATGCTTTCTGGTGGTCTTGTTTTCATTACATGTAGTTCCTCCTAGCCAAAAGGAAACTCTCATGGTTAGTTGTGGATTTAGAAGTCATACGCGTGCAATAACCCATCAATTGACATTTGAACAGGTATTCCTCCTATGCCTGTTACCATATCTGTTTCATCAACCATTCAAAGGAACAACCTAAGAAAAAGGTGAAACATTTTGGCACACCCGGTGGGACCCATCTGAGGTTCCTTGCATTTCATTCATTCCTAGTAAAAATTGTGTGTTTGTTTCCTTTCTAAAATAATACACACTAATTTTCTTCCCAGTAATCCATTCCTTATTTCTATTTGCTCTAAAGGAAACTTTTCTTTTAGTGTATTTAAAAGGAATCATCTCTTCATGTTTTCTGCATTTTAGTGAAAGAGCATCCCTCTTCCTATTCATCTATTTTTTGTCATCGAATATCATACTTTCGATTTGGGTTTAGAATAAGTGCATTTCATTCTGATTTTCTGCATTAGCTCACATTAATTGAGGGAAACCTATACGCTAGATGTCATTACCGAATGATGGTTGACAAACGAATCATAGAAAAACACTTCTATCTTTTTCTCTTTCTATGAGTCTTAATAAACCACAATATACTTCAAATACATACATTCTTAAACAACATCTTACCTGGAAGAAGTTATAGGTGATCACACGATCACGACATAGTGGGCACCCGAGCTCGCTACTTTGTGGAGTCATACTTGAGTGTAGCCCACCACCACCATAACAAACACGAAACTTCACCCTTTAGATCTCCTTCTTTGTAGGAAACCATCCTCACCAAAAATCTATTTCACAACTCATGTGTCGGTCCTTAAATAGCATAAGTTGAACAAATGTAATAGAATAATGTTCTTTCGTAGTGTTTTGTTTGATTTGCATTTTGAGTTGAGAGCTTTCGATCATTATTTTTTTGTCTTTTCTCGCACACTCCCATTCATAGTCAGTGTATTCTGACTTCATCCGAGTGTGTCTAGACCACATGTTCATCATTCTCAGACTTCTAGGTTTGATTCCACATCAAATTCTAATTCACAACCACCTTTTCTCATCACTACATCAATTTCGCAGTGACCGTCATCGGTTACCTTTGAACGCAATCGGTTATGCTCAACTAATGTCGGTTCCAAGTTCTTTTACTAACCTATTCAAAAGGAAATTTTTCACTTAAATTTTCTCCATTTACCATAGTCTCTCATCACTTTGTCACTTTTTCCATCGACGTTTTACAAATCCCCAGTTTGACATACTAGTCATATTTTGCCTTCTGTCTCAATGATTACTCACTTTGTTTATTTCCCACGGTAACCATTAATGGTTACCCCTAACCGACGTTAGTTTTCCCAAGCCAACATTGATTACGCTTATTTCACATCCCACTCACCATTTGTTACCTCATCCATTTTTATCACGCATTTACATGTTCCTACTATTTTTGTATTATTTATAGAGAGGTAGCCCCACTGATCGATGCAACGGTTCACATGGTACGACCCAAAACAAGCGAATGCCCTCATGTTCCATATCAATCACCGGTTGCTCCCACCTAGTCCTTCACCACCCTCTATTCTATCACCAACCATGGATCCCATCTAGCCTACCAATATCACTCTTGAATATGAGAGTTCACATGACTCATTCACGAACCTCTTTACCTTACGGTTTTACCTCTCCCATTCATCGACTTGAGATTCCTTGGGTTAGTTGATATATGGCATGCCCATATCTATCCCCCGACACTCACACCCACTTCTACCTCAGCCCCATCTAGCTCCGTGCTGCCCGCTTCCACTTTACCCCCAGTCGTTTCGTAGTTAGGCCCTATACCCACTTTGACTACCACATTTGTTACCCCTATAGCAATCATTACATCTACCATACCCAAGATGATTACCCCAAACACAACCTCACCCATCCCTCATATCTCACATATACCTATAGCTACATTGCCCACCTCCGAGGTGTCGGTGACCCCTACCCCATTTCGAAGGTAGTACTTTCCATTCCACAATCACTAGCCGTTATTACCACTAGGGTTACCACAACCCTTCCTCCCCCATATACATACTAGCAACAACTGTCTATTTCATCTATTATTCATCTTTGGTACATACCCCTATTTTATTGCCTTCTTCTTCACCACCTTACATCGCAGTCCCACATAATGGAATTTCACACCCACTATACACCCAAAATCAACCTCCTCATGTTATCTAGGAGGCATCTAATCATCACAACCCACCAATGACCTAAATAGATTGATGATGGATAAGATCAAACACTCGGAGACATCAGTTTCTAGCTCCGCTACACTCTTACTTATGATGAGATTTGCAACGAGCCTATTCACCCATCCATTCCCATATGTTCATACCTATGCATTGGAAAAATCCTAAATTCAACCACTTCAATAGTAAGGAAGACCCACAAAACATTTTTTCTCATTTAAACATGGATGTTATTTGATTGCTCATGATGATGCCTTACTTCTGAGAACTTTTCCCATGTCCCTCACTGGACCAGCATTAGATTGGTATAGTGGGTTACCCAAACACTCCATATTTTCATTCAATTAGGTAGCCCAAGATTTTTTGGATCTTTTTTCTATCAACATCGCGAAGAAAGTTACCATGACCGATCTATATTCCACATGTCAATACGAGGATGAATCTATTTTAGATTTTTTCACTCGCTGGCGTAGCCTAGATCAATCAACTTACCTTTTAACTACCACAAACTAAACTCATCAATTTCTTCACTCGAGCTTGTGCCATACATATCTCCCTGACCTTGTAGGTCCAAACGTTTAGAACATTTGATGAGGCATTTACTATGGCACGAAAGTTAGAAATTCAAGCTATTGAATAGAAGAAAATCCAATTACAAAATAAGAATTTGACATTCAAGTTGACCAAAACCTCTTCTTCTTCTAAACCACCAACCAATTATTCAAAGGCTAAAGGTATCACTAATGCAGTGGTACTCAAGGCTGGCCCAGCTCATCCATCCAATCAAGCCACACCCTCATCTAATCTATCACCATCATGACAGATTTTTGATTGAGAAAAGAGTAGTGAAAATATATCCCAATTGGGAACCTTATTGTTCTATTTTATAAAAGTTGATCAAAGTTGGTGCCATCACCCTTCCACCCATAAAACAACACACTTTGGTTTCAACCCTACTTTCCCAGTGTCTGCATGGTATAAGGAACAAGATTTTTGTAACTATCACCGTGTAAAGGGTAATAGTGATAAGAATCGCATGACACTTTTAAGAATATTTTCCAAGAAATGCTTAAGAAAGGCGAGTTGACTTGTGGATAATCCCAACACTTTGCCCCTAATCAAAATCTACAAATATTTAAAAAACCATTTCCCAATCATGCCCCTTCATCCAATCAAATAGGTGAGACATCCACTCACGATACCCATACTCGTGAGGTTCATGCAATCTCTAACGAGGTACTTGTCACATCTCAATTACATAACATCCCTTACATAGAGGAAATCCTGGCCCGAAACCCTCATTCCATGTCTTACCTAACCATCACTATTCCTTCACCAATAGAGGAACACCCTTCATCTCCTATAGAGGAGTCTTCTACTGACATTGAAACCATCTCTCCCCTAGCTTCTCCACTCGGTGAACCTCTACCTACCATAATTCCTCCACCCACGAGTAGCACCCATTACCTCCTCCACCCATAGAGGAGGACCTCTTAGTTCATTTACCCATAGAGGAGCTCCCATCACCTCCTCCACCAATCATGGACCCAGGTAGAGATACCTTTACCTCATGGAAAGCATTCTCCATTCGCTACTCGACACCCAACATACCTACTTTTAGGTCTCTTACCTATGGAAGCCGAAGCTAGCCAATTCCCCATCTCCAAGATTCATTTTATGGGGATTCCCATGACGTCCTCACCAACCCCACCCATAAACATGCCATTCTCATGTTTGGCTGATCACTTAGAGTATGTGGATAGAGCCTTGTTATGGGGTACCTCTTACTCCTGTCTCAACACAAATGTAGAAATCCCTTGATGACACCTCCACCATCTACCGAAACACACTTCCACCCATCACACCACATACAACCACTGCTATTGCAACCCCTTCCACGATACCCATTATGACTCACACCACATCCTTACCCATAGCCCGACATATGCCTAAAACTAAACTCATACATATAACATTTACCTCTAGAAAACCTATTACAACTTTAGGCGTCACCCTAACCACCACCCTACACATCCACTCTATTAAATTGGATTTAGCTACATCCTCGAACATTAAAATCACACCTACTCGACACCCAAATTAAAGAAACAAACTCATCAACCTCATACCCCTACCACATCAATCACACGCACACATGTCCCATCTTCCTTGATTTCAGCTGCCCAATAGAGTTAAACACCCCTCACCCAATCATAACCCAATAACCCAACCACCCATTCCAGCCTCACAAATTTCTAACCTACCCAAGCACACAACACAACTCATACCTGCAATTGTATTCTCTTTACCACCAATACCTCTAATACCTTCCACCATTGCTTCACTACCTACTACACTTTAGTCTTTGTCCATCACACCTCAAGCACGACACTGTGTCGTCTATCTTCATAAGCACCCCTTTTATCCCCATGGGTAACTCGCCTCTTCCTCCATCTGATTTCCCTCATAGGCCTCATATGCCCACATCACCTTTACCCAACAAGGTGCACCCCAAAAACAAAACCCCATTACCACACAACAAGGTAATAAAATCAGAACCACACCCTCCTACCCATTCACCAAAAATCCACAAACAATTCCCACTGACAACCAACTACACGTACACCCAAACCCAATATTCACTTCCCATTGTGATCCATTAGCGAGGTCCTATGGAAAAATTTTAAACAACCTCCTCGGGACTTCTCATTATCACATTATTGCCACTCCGACCTTATGACCCCCTCAAACCCAAGCCAAATGGGTTTGACGATACCAAAATTTATGCATACCATCATGTGCCGTGGCATGATGTGGAGAACTATAATGCCTTGAAAACTGTCCTTATCCAATTATGTACACTGAAACCAACTTTGATGATGATGACCTTTTTGACGAGGACCCCGCTTCACCTACACCCCTCTCACACTATCCACTCAATGACCACAACATCCACCCTCACAACTACTAGAACCACACACAAAATTTGAAATTAACATGGTTTGCACGGAGAACTTGCCACGCCTCCACCCAAATGTCAAGTTGTGCCCAACTCACCTCACAAGGATTTTTCCTCCAGACATTTTTTTCCTGTCATGTTGTTATACCACTTACCCTACACCTTCTCCATTTACCAACTTCCTCAAATCAACATGGTACACATCAATACACTGTGCGAAGGGTAAAGAAAAAGTAGTTGACCCACTAACCAATCCTATACCTAACATACCATCTCGCACCCATACCTAAGATAACTATCCATGGCCCCACATACCCAATTTCTAAATATGTCACACATCTCACCATGCTCAAATAATTACACCAATCTCCACTCAAAATGTCCCTATATGACCTCATCCAAACCTCGGAATCCCAACGGCAAGCCCTCATGGATATTCTTCAATCTATCGAGGTTTTACCCAATGACCTTACACCCGTAGCCTCTATTATCACACCCCATCATGTAGCATCCCTCACCAAATTATCACCTTCATCTTCACCTCACCTTGTTATCCAAGTGGCCTCCTTAGCTTCTTAGAGGAGGAGATTACATCATACCAAAATGAGGAACTAGACCCACCCTCTTCATCTCTATTCACATTGATGACATATGTGTACATTGTGTGATGATTGATGGTGGCGCTAGCATTAACATCATTTCATCCCATGCATTTTCTCAAATGCGTATACCTGAAAATTACATGCATAAACATCCAATCATGTTGCGTTCATTCAATGACGCTATCACCTCCACATTAGGCATTGTTATCCTTCATGTCTATGTGGACTTTGGCACTATTCCATAATTTTTTATGTTTTGGAGGGGGAATTCCAATATAACTTGTTGCTCGGTAGACCCTGGATCCATGTCATGGGTTACATTCCTTCCACTTTGCATCGTTGTGTAAAATTTGAACATGAAGGACACACTTATACCATTCCAGCTGACCCATCACCTTTTAAAACATGCAACATGCTTTACCGACCCAATGATGTACTCATACCTATCACACCATCTACCTCTGCACCTACTACTACTTCACCTACACCTCCATCTACCAGTACAATCGCTACCTCAACCACATATACATCCTCTATTCCTACAGCCCCATTAGCTCCCGATCCACTAACACCACCTCCACATTGACCTCTAACACATCGTCCATAACAGCTACCCACATACCAACCACTAATCCCTTGGAAGGTGTTTTTTAATGCCTCACTTTGGGGGAGTACCACCTATATAGTTTCAACACATTCCTTACTTAGTATGAGTATGGAAGCCTTCACCAACACCCTCATTATGATCACCATCTCGGATAAAGCCTCCTTTATGGTGCTCCTCATCTTCATACTAGTCTCACCTATTGGGGACTTGATACTACTACCTACACACCTGAACTACCATCACAACCCCACCCATTTTTCATTAAATTCCAATCACTTACCAATCGTCATTTCTCCCACACCTTCCTACACCACTATGCATGGAAAGGTTTTTGTTTTGGCTTCTATGAGCAAGGCCACCATACCATTATTCCATGTACCACCCGCAAAACACAATGACCATAGTGGTATTGACTTCCACTGAATCGACGACATGAAAATTTTCCTCCGTAATTTCTATTTCATTAATGTATGTATTAGGAATATGATGTTGTTAAGTATAATTAGTAGTAGTAGCGTCGATAGAAGATAACAGCGTCGTGCCAAGATGCGGTGCCAATATAATGTGGAGTATGGTAATAGTCAAAGTATAATAGGAATGTTGTAAAAAGTAAATATTTATCGTAAGTGGTCCGGTAATGTTAAAATGTCAAAGTTTGGGTAATTAGAGAAGTAGGGTCTATGTGATTAGGAATTAGAAATATTATATTGGTAATAAGGACAAGGAGTGAGGTCATAAATATTTTTTGTATTTTATTTGTAAAAAGTCTAAAATGTGGAACCCATGTAAAATGATAAGGTTTATCTTATCTTAGAAGATAAGCTTACATGTATGTATAAGAGTTAACGTATGGAATATGATTCATCGTAGTGGATTTCTTATCCTATCTTAGAGATAAGATGGATAAGCTTCGAAGTTCTATAAATAGAGGGCTACCCCCTCATTTAGCATAGAAGGAAGTAGTGAGAAATATTGTAGGAAGTGTGCGAAGGAAGCCATCGGTTTAAAGGTGTGTTGAAGAAGCCATTAAGAGGTGTAATTGTAAAGTTTCTCCCATGGTCTTGATGAAAGGCAAGTGAAGTCAATAACACTTGAAGTACCTCATGGGTGAGATTGTAATAGTTTCATGTTAATATGTTAATTTATTTTGATATTTCAGATTTGTCATCATTCTGTCTTATCATAGTCAATGGTATTCTTGTGTTATGTTGTTGTTTTATTTCAGATTACATCCACCAAACTAAAGGTTGTGCATTAGTAAATAATCATAAAGACGAGGAGTTCCCGGTGAAAAATTATCATAGTGCCGGATTGGTGATGACATTTTGGTTCCGTTGCTGGGACCATTCCTCATTGGTGGATTTTCTGGAGAGATATTCCCACTTAGTCAAAAATCAATTAGAGGGTAACCTTGTTTTTACTATGCATAGTAGTTACCATGGTAAAGTCATTTTTGCCATGAATAGCAGTTACCATGGTAAAGTCATTTTTGCTGGAATAGTATTTATCGCAGTAAAGTCACTTTTTACCGTGAATAGTATTTACCACAGTAACTTCACTTTTTACCATGAATAGTGTTTACCACAGTAAAGTCAGTTTTTACCGCAGTAAGTCAAGTTTTACCATAGTTTACCGTGGTCATTTACATTTCTTGTAGAAAGGTGTAAAGTCACTTTCTAGTATAGTGATTCCAATTATTTGTACCCATAAGTCTTGTTGATTGTCTTGGTGAGTTGGTATTTCACGGTGGTTACTTTTGAAAATGGGAAAGATTCTTGTTTTTTCAGCTCAATCTAATGAAGATGCTTCTTATTTCATTCAAGATTTTAAGCGATCTTGTATTTGTAATGGCCTTATAAGAAGGGAACAATGGACTGAATTTTTCCTAGCTTTTTGGATGGTTCAGTACTTAGGTGGTTTGAAACACTAGGTGATAATGTGAAAAATTCATGGGATTTATTAACTGAAAGTTTTCTTGAAGAATTTGGTGAACAACAGAAATATGCAGATCTCATGATCGAGATCACAAAGCTATCCCAAGGAGAGAAGGAGAAGATAAGGGATTATCATGCTCGTGTTCTAGAGCCGAGGAAGCTTGATGCCTAGATCTTGAAGGAAGGACTAGCGGATGGGTTGATGAATGAAGTGGATAATCTCCTCTGTAAGCACTTCATTTTTGGGATGAAGCCAGAGATCAGACAACGAGTGAAGTATGACTTCCCAGCTACCATTGAACAAGCAAAGGAGATTGCAAGAAGGCAAGAAGAAAGCATGGAAGAGGAGCCCAAAGAAATTGTTGCTAAAGTAGAGCCTACACCAACACCTTTGGTCCAGAATCCACAACCACTCCCGGTGAGCACAAATATTTCTCCTAGTACATCTACTGAGTATGAAGATCTGCTCAAAAAGATGGGTCAGTTAACTATTAATCTTCTTCAGGAAAGGAATTTAGTTCTCGGGAGGAGATAGAGGTCCAAAAGAAATATTTCAAGTTGTTTGTTATGGTTGTTATAAAAAGGGTCATTATAAGTATAATTGTCTAGATAGAGCTTCTACATCTGGTAAAGGAGATAATGATAAAGGAAAAGCACCTATGAATTCTTTTGATGTAGTAGATAAGAGTAGAAATAATGAAGTAGATGTGTTTATAACAAAAAGAAAGAAAGAAAAAGATAATCAAGATGGAAATGATCCTAAGAAGATGAAAGAAGAAACTAGTAAGAAACATAGGAGAAGAAAGTTGGGTGTGCAAGATTTTCTGATTTCACAGGGGCAAGGACCATACTCCATCTTGGAAGATCTGTCCAAAAGGCCTGCAAATATTACATATGGTCAACTCTTGGCTATGTCTTCTGAGAAGAGGCGGGAGTTGCGAAGTGGACTCAATGCTTTGAAAAGAAGGAAGGAGGTTGAGGTCCCCTGTTTTGGAGGCGAGGTAGATCCCATGCTCCACAAGCTGAGGTATTATGTAATGGTATTTCAATTCATGATGTCTTAGTTGATGGAGGTGCTAC
This sequence comes from Taxus wallichiana var. yunnanensis, assembly GCA_018340775.1. NCBI lineage: Eukaryota > Viridiplantae > Streptophyta > Pinopsida > Cupressales > Taxaceae > Taxus > Taxus wallichiana. Next base: position 568,990,582 of record CM031242.1, on the reverse strand, counting down.
GATTAATGTAATGACCGAGTGCTGTAATGAATATGTTGGGTTTAAAATTGATCGCCCTTGAACACTTATGTTAAGATCATTAAATAAAGGAAAACTAAACCGAGAAGGTGTAGTTTCAAATGTGGCAATATCTATTATGGATGTGGTATGTGTGGTAGACTTTCGGTGATGAAAAATGGTAATGCTGTTGCATACCCAATGCTGTTGGGAAGACCATGGCTAAGGAGAGTTCATGCAAGAAACTACTTTGGAATGAAATTTTCATGACACTTGGATGTGGTAGAGAGAGGGTGAAGATAAATGTGATCCTCGACATCATAAGGCGAGAACTGTGTGGATTCAAGTGATGAAATGATGATTGGACATCCTCTGATTACTCTAGTACCGGTGAAGTGGACACTCAAGATGAAGAAAGTGAGGTTGATGTTTTAGTCGTGGATATCTTTCCGAGTCCACACCAACTCATGACCCCATAAAATTATCTCGAAGAAGAAGTTGATGATCATCTCCAACAAATAAAGATTGGTGATGCTTGTGATGGAGAGTGAGAAGGAATCCTACCTCCAACTCTTTCGAAGGTACATACACCTATTCACTTTTGATTACAAGGAACTCCGTCAAGTAAGTTGGGTAGAACATTCTATTAAGGTTGGTAGATGGTGCTAAGCCCATAAAGTAAATGCCATATAGAATGAATCCTAATTTTTCCAAGACGTAAAAGAAGAAATAGATAAGTTGCTTGATGCAGGATTCATATTTACTGTGGAGAATTCAGAATGGGTTTCTCCCATTGTGATCTCAATAAAAAAGAATGGGAAGTTACGCATTTGTGTTGATTACGGGAAGCTCAATAAGGCAACAAAGAAGGATCATTACCCTCTTCCATTTTCAGATCAGATCTTGGGCCAAGTAGGCTGGCCAGAGTGCTATAGTTTTGTTGATGGATATAGCGGCTACTGACCAAGTTTGTATAGCGAGAGAAAGATCAGTGAAAACCACGTTCACCACTCCTTGGGAACGTTTGCTTATAGAGTTATGCTTTTTGGGTTGTGTAATGCTCCAGTGAACATTCCAGTGTTTGATGAATAGGGTGTTCAAACCCTACATTGGGACCTTCATCAGAGTATTTCTGGATGATTTTTGCATCTATGGGAGCAAGTTGGACCACCTGCACCAAATGGAGATAGCATTTCAAAGGTTAGATGAAGCACAAGCCTCACTAAACCCTCTGTGAAAGTGTGTCTTTGGATGTTCTAAAGGTGTTTTGTTAGGGCATGTTGTATCCAGAGATGGTATTGCACTGATCCCGATAAAGTTTCAAAAATCAAAGATTTACCATTTCCTCTTAATAGAAGTAAGTTGAGATCATTTTTAGGCCATGTGGGTTACTATAGAAGGTTCATTAAAAATTTCTCAAAGATTGCACAGACCACTAACCCAGATTCTTGAAGAAGGATGTTACTTATGAACAAGGAAATAAGGCGCATGAAGCTTTTGGACAAGCTGAAGGAAGCCATGGTGTCTTCACCTATTTTGCGAGAATCCAGATTGGAGCAAGCCATTCATTGTGTACACTTTGATGCCTCGAGATACTGCACTAGGAAGTACTTTGAGCCAAAAGGATGAAAATGGGAATGAACATCCAATTTACTTTAGGAGACGGAGACAAATGAGCAGTCTTTGAGATAAATTATACATGTAACTAAAAAGAGGCTCGGCTATCATTTTTTTGTAAAGAAGTTTAGAAATTACTTGCTATGGTAAAAATTTCTAGTTGTAATGCAGAATCATCGTGCTCTAAAATATATTGTAAATAAGCCTAACCCATCAGGGAGGATAGCAAGATGGATAATTTTGCTACAAGAATTTGAATTTGATATTATAGATAGGCCAGGAAAGAAGCATGTCAATGCAGATGCACTCTCTCGAGCCTATGATGGTTTAGGATCATCTTGTGATGATGATGATTTCCCCGATGCAGCCTTGTTATCCCTTGACACAATCCCTAGTGAATACATAGATATTTGGAATTATCTGAATGAATTCAAGTTTCCTGATGGTGCCAATGCAAAGACTAAGAGAAAGATTACTCAAGCTAGTCATCCATATTCTATTCTGCATGGAGTATTATTTCGAATAGGACTTGATGGACAGTACAAGAGGGCAATTGGACGTGATCAAGGGAAGGAACTGCTAGAAGAATTCCACAATGGTACATGTGGAGGGCACTTCTCTAGACAACTTACAGCAAAGAAGGATCTTGGATGCGAGGTTATCACCGGCCCACTCTTTTAAAGATTTTTATAATTATTGTAAGACATGTGATATTTGTCAAACACATGGTAACCGTAAGACTTCATCGGATCCATTATGTCCTATTCTTCCCTTGGTCCCTTTGAAAAGTGGGAATAGACATTGTAGGTCCACTTCCAACTACATCATGCCAAAATAAGTATATTTTAGTTGCCATGATTATTTAACCAAGTGGGTTGAAGCTAGGCCATTGAAAACAGCTTCTATGGATGAAGTGGCAAGGTTCATGTATGAACGCATTGTCACCAGATTTGGTTGCCCATTAGAAATTGTAGCAGAGATCAAGGAAGCCACTTCATTAATGAGGTGGTAGAAGCCCTAGTCAATAAGTTTTCTATTAAGCACGGAAAGAAACAACATACAAGCCAAGCACAAATGGACAGGTGGAGCGAACAAGTTTTGTGTTGTGTCAAATTCTAGCAAAGATGCAGCCTTGCAGTACATAAATGGGATAAAAAGATTCATGCAGCATTGTGGGCATATAGGGCAACATCAAAGTTAGCAACAGCAGGATACTCCCCATTTCGGTTGGCCTATGGCATTGATCCAGTTCTTCCTATTGAGTTTGATATTCCCCCTTTGTGAGAGTTATGAAAAATGAAAGGATGGATGAAAGTGATTCAATAAAAGAAAGGTTGGTACATCTTCATTTGCTGGAGGAAATGAGAGAAATAACAAAGGATACAAGCCATAAGAAGAAAATGAAGCAAAAGGAATACTTTGATCAAAAGATCCGGTGGTCTCCATTTCATGTGAATGACTTGGTTCTAGTATATGATTCTAGATACAAAAAAGAAGAGAGAAAATTTCTTTCAAAATGGATGGGGCCCTACAAAATAAGCGATTGTGCATGAAAATGGTGTGTACCGATGGGAGGAATTGGATGGCACTCCCATTACAAAATGGGTCAACCACGAAAAGTTGAAGATTTTCCAAGCACGAGAATAGTCTACTCCCAAGACGGAGTAGAAGCTAGGAAGGGGGAAGATGTCAACACTAAAATTTTCCTCTCGTAATTTCTATTTCATTAATATATGTATTAGGAATATGATGTTGTTAAGTATAATTAGTAGTAGTATCTCTGATAGAAGATAACGGTGCCGTCAATACGGTGCCGCCAATAATGTGAGTACGGTAATGCAGTCAAAGTATAATAGGAATGTTGTAAAAGTAAATATTTGTCGTAAGTGGTCCATAATGTTAAAATGTCAAAGTTTGGGTAATTAGAGAAGTAGGGTCTATGTGATTGGGAATTAGAAATATTATATTAGTAATAAGGACAAGGAGTGAGGTCATAAATATTTTTGTATTTTATTTGTAAAAATTCTAAAAATGTGGAACCCATGTAAAATGATAAGGTTTATCTTATCTTAGAAGATAAGCTTACATGTACGGGATAAGAGTTAAGGTATGGAATATGATTCGTCAGAGTGGATTTCTTATCCTATCTTAGAGATAAGATGGATAAGCTTGGAAGTTCTATAAATAGAGAGGCTACCCCCCTCATTTAGCATAGAAGGAAGTAGTGAGAAATATTGTAGGAAGTGTGTGAAAGAAGCCATCAGTTTAAAGGTGTGTTGAAGAAGCCATTAAGAGGTGTAATTGTAAAGTTTCTCCCATGGTCTTGATGAAAGGCAAGTAAGTCAATAACACTTGAAGTACCTCATAGGTGAGATTGAATGCTTTCATGTTAATATTATAATTTATTTTGATATTTTAGATTTGTCATCATTCTTTGTCTTATCATAGTCGATGGTATTCTTGTGTTATGTTGTTGTTTTATTTCCAGTTACATCCACCAAACTAAAGGTCTGCATTAGTAAATAATCATAGCACGAGGAGTTCCCGTGAAGAATTATCATAGTGCCGGATTGGTGATGACAGAACCTCCTACCAAATAAGCCTGCATCGAACTCATTGTAGACCCTAGCCCTTCACCTTCATTAGCACCCTCACTAACAGAGTCGATAGACCCCGAATTTGTCCCTCCTAATTTTTTTTTCATAAACACCATTTACTTGGGGCCTCTGACTTATCAACATGAAGGCGAGGCACCTTCCACTCTCTCATTCTTGTATCCTAAGATGATTGATTATGACACACCAACCATTAACGTCGGTCAATGTCAGGATGATGAATCCATACTCACCTACCTTGGTGTAGAAGACTCATATGTTCATTGGTCATTACCATCTGAGATGTAAACCATGTTGAATGAATTGACTATTGAAATCAACATTCATACTTAGAACGACCCACACATCCTAAAGATCGGAAAATCTTTAGATGTTGCTGAACAGGAAGCCATCACTTTTTTTCTATGAGAGCATAAACATGCTTTCACTTGGTCTTACTGCAGACATGCCCTAGGTATTGACCCCACCATAGTGGTCCACAATATCCTAACCATTTCCGATGCCAAACCTATCAAACAAAATCCAAGGAAGATGCACCCTGCATTTCCTTCTTGTCAAAGAAGAAATTTAGCGTCTTCTTTCCATTTCTTTCATCTTACCCATTGATTATCCCTAATGGATTTCTAACATCGTCCCTATCACTAAGGTGATATGGGGACTTCATATTTTCACAGGACTCTTTGTGACCTCAACCTCGCTTGCCAACAAGATGAATTTCCCTTGCCTGGTATTGATCAACTAGTAGACCTTACGGTGTGTCATGAAATGCTCTCACTCGGGGATGGTTTTTCGGGTTATAAACAAATTTTTTTCTTGGCCCCCGAAGATTAGCACAAGACCACATTCATTACCCCCTTGGGGGCAGCCTTTTGCTATCGAGTCATGCCTTTTGGCCTTAAAAATGTTGGTGCTACATATCAGCATGCTATGACTTACATCTTCCATGATATCATGCATCGCATATTGGAAGATTACGTGGATGATCTCTTGGCTAAATCTAAACGTCACACCATGGACCTTGATGTCCTTAAAACCATCTTTGATTGTCTTATTAAATATTGCATCCGCTTGTAGTATAAAAGTGTGTCTTCGTGGTTATCTCAGAAAGCTCGGGATTTATTGTTTCCTCGTGGTATAGAAGTTTACCCTGCTAAAGTCAAGGCCATTCTAGAAATTCCTCCACCCACTAACCTTAAACAACTTCGTAGCCTGCAAGGTAAATTGTAGTCCATTCACCATTTCATTTCACAATTATCTGATCGGTGTCAACCATTTCATCATTTTCTCATGAAGGATGTCACATTTAAATGGGATGGCAACCGCCACAAAGCTTTTGAGGCCTTAAAACAATACCTTCTCCAACCACCCGTACTTATCCCACCTAAATACAACCAACCTTTTTACCTATACATATCAGCTATCGATCACTATTTGGGAGCCATGCTCAGTCATCATCATGAACAACATAGGGAGCGGGCGGTTTATTATATGAGCCATACCCTTTCCGGACTACGAAACCCAATACACTCACCCTGAAAAACTTTGCTTAGCCTTAGTTTTTCGTTGCCACCAAACTCTGCCATTACCTACTCAACCACAAAACCTATGTCATGACGAACACCGACCCTTTACACATCATGTACTCTAAACCTTATCAAAATCAGCGTACTGTGTGTTGGCTTATGCTTTTAGCTGATCTTGGCCTCGAATTCATCCACCAAAAGTCCATTAAAGGAAAGGAAATCGCTGACCAACTGGCTAACACACCTATTGTCTGGGACCAACCCTCTAATTTTGACTTCCCCGATAAATCCATTGCTAACCTCTCCTTAGAAGAAAAACCTTACTAGATGACCTTATTCTTCGATGGTTTCAAATGTCAGCATGGGGGTGGTGTAAGAATTATTCTCATTCCTCTTGATGGTGAACCCATGCCTTTATCATTTAAAATCGAATTCGAATGCACTAACAATGTCACCAATACGAAGCACTCGTATTGGGTCTCATGTTTTCCTATGCCCTAGATGTTAAGTCCATTAATATCTTTCTTGATTATCAACTGGTAGTAAACCAAGTCAATAGTATTTATCGAGTGTCATAATGAAATACTTCAAGAATAAAATGTTACGTCATCATCATGTTGACTAACTTTGACCGCTATAAAATTTAAACCATTCTGCAATCCACCAATAAATTTGTGGATACCATGCCCTACCACATTTCTCAAATACCCACTTTACGATGATTCAGACATCTTTGTTACCATAAAACACATTCTGAGATCTTCTTATCAATATTGTTGTATTAACCTTGTCCACACTACCTCGTTGAACACACCCGGATCTTTGGTATACGCAGCTTGTGGATTACCTTTCCCTCTCCATCTTACCTCACGATCTCACACGTAATGGACAATGCACCTTTCTCAAGTAGGCCTCTCATTATGTCGCCATGGATGGCCTCCTCTATAAACATGGCTTTGACGGTATTCTCTTATGCTGCCTCACCACTCTAAAATCCCTTATACCATTAAAGAAGTTCATGATGGCATATGTGGAGGCCACTTTAGTGGTCTTGATGTTGCTAAGCATGTTATTTGCATTGGCTATTCTTGGCCAACCCTTAACCATGATTGTTGCGACTATGTCAAACGCTATGTGAAATGTCAATAACATTCTAACCTTCATCATAGACCCATGAATACCTTACGGGATGCTCGTGACCTTTGGCCCTTCTTTGAATGGGGTTTGGATATTATCGGAGAAATCAATCCTCATTCTTCTTAATGCCATCAATGGATTATAACTCATGCTATGGAATATTACACCAAATGGGTAGAGGCTATAGCACTTATCTCCAAAAAGTTGAGAAAATATGTGAGTTTATTAACTATCACATCGATGTCACTTTGGTGTCCCTCATCACTAACAATGGATGGAAAATAATTCAAAAGCAACACACTACAAAAATTTACAACGCCTTGACATTCACTTAGTTTCTCATAACCTTATTACCTACAAACCAACGGCCAAGCTGAATCCACTAAAAAACCCTCAATAAAATTCTCATGAAAGTGGTTGACGATCTTTGGGAAGGATTGGCATACGCACATTCCTTTTCTCTATGGGCATACCATACTAGTATTCGTGACCGCCATTGTGGCTACACCCTTTTCACGGTCTACACATGCAGAGGATGTTTTGCATCTTGAAGTCCAGGATACCCTTAGTTTGCATTTCTCTCTATGACATGCTTACTCGATGATGACTTTCATTAGGACCGCTTGGCACAACTGGAGTTATTAGATGAACATCTTCTTAATGCTCTAGATCACCTCCAAGTTTATCAAAAACGCATCAAGCGTGCCTCTGACAAATGGGTTCATGAACAAACCTTTCAAGTGTGTGACCTTGTTTTGAAATAAAATCAACACTAACCAAAGTGGAGAAAATGAAATGGGGAAAATTTTCTCCTAATTGGCTTGGACCCTACATCATAACTCATACCTATGTATAAGGTACCTATCATTTGTCCTCGGTTAGGGTAAACATGAACTGAGCCCCTCAACACATTACATATTCAACCATTCTATTGTTGACTCATTGTCCTACCTCACCTGTGTCTCTTTACAAGCTCTCCCCTTGAGCGATATCCACTTCATACACCTCCCTAATGATTAAACAAGAATCATGTTAGTACCCGTCACTTGTTAACCACTCTTGAATACATGTACCACGACACTACACATAACATGATTCTCATGGATACTTTTGTCTATCTTTAGATGAGATCCCTTGGTCGTTCCACCTTGCCTTTTGAACAAGAGTCATATCCTTCACCTTGGTCTTGTCCATGATTTCAAATACCTCCAATGGGACCATGCTCCTTGAGTCAAACTTCTAATAAAGATGACTCCCTCAAAGGGAATCTTCCTCTTGACCAAATTACTCCTATATATAGACTTCTCCCTCGAAGGAGAGCTAATCAAATATTTAAAAAATAAAACAAAAAGAGAACGAGAGAAATGAAGCTTCCCGCATCGATCAGCTTCACGAAGACCTCAAAGAGTAACATATTATTCATCCCATATAGACTTCTTACATCGATCAGTCTATCACAAGAAACAAAAAATTTTAACCATGGAATTTCCCATTGTGCCCTAGGACCTCTTGCCAAAAATCCCTATCACTCAAACATATCAAATTAACTACCTTTTTCCACTTACCATTTCTACCCTCATTTCCTCAGTTACCTCAAGGGACATCTTGGAACTTAGATGTTTGGTGATCCTGACTACCTTCATTTTAGAATTGTTAATGGTGTGGTGTCTTTTGGGTCTTGTGTTTATCACCTCCTCTAAGGTATGATCTGCTTGGTAGGTTCCTACCCAATTAGGTTGCTCTAAGGCCCCCTCTTATCTTTTTAAAAATTGTCTTTGTTTACATTTTGATTAGCTTATATAGGACATGGTCCTCAAGTCACTTACCTTTGGGGTAGCACTCCCCTTTTGCCATAATCACCTTCACCTACATCATTTTACCTATAATTTACCTACACTCATTAAACCTAAAACCCACTACACGTCTAAAACCCCTACTAACTCATTTTCAACTTTCTTCCCTATCTTTTGGGAGAACTACATCGATCTGAGGTCCCTTTTTACTGCGTATGTAGGTAGGAATTTTGGGCATGGGGCCCTAGAAGGTTAGCTCGACCACTCTTTACCCTACCCATTTTCCCCACCTTTACCTGATTTCCTATTCCTATCAAACACCTCAACATCTAATCCATATACCACATACCCTTTACCACTCCTCTTATTTCGCATTTTCATAACATAACTAATATTTTCCACATTATACACCATCTCATACATTTACATAGCCCTTTGTTAAAAAAAAAAACCAAAATAAACAATCCATGCATTACAATCGACCTAACTCAATCCATGCCTAAACCGACCTGACTCGATCCATGCCTAAACCGACCTGACTCAATCCATGCCTATGACCTAACTCTATCATGCCTAGCTCATCTATTTTCCATCCATATCATAAGTACAGTAAACCTCATACATATCACAACAACATCACCTGAATATCATCTATCTCCTCATATATACATGTGTGTCTCCATACAATGAACACCTCGTATCACATAGATGTGTATCTCAATAAACATGCTGTCTCATCATGGCTATCATCTCAAAAATGTTGGCACACGGGCGATATGCTATAAATAATCATCATCGACTCATAGGCCGGTATCATGTACACCACTATAATCAATACAAAAATGTCTTCGGCTCGCAGGCTGGTATCATGAACAAAATATACATACAAAAACCTCTTGACATAGGCCGGTCTCATATATCATACATACAAAAATGACTCGGCACGCAGGCTGGTCCACAACTAGGTCAATCATCTCCCCATCCCGATGTCGGGAATTCTCCCTATGCTTGTGTCTCTCTGCAGACCCCTTTGCCATACCGTCTAGGGCTGTCACCTTCACGACCTCCTGGATGGCCCCTCACTAAGGGCTCACCTCTATACACTAGTGACCTCACCACAACCCCTGTCCCTAGCCTCGCTGTCCCCACCCATACTCTCCACACTTTGTGAGTGTAGGATCTAGTCCTCCAGCCTAGAGGCCTATTGTGCTTTATACTTGGCATAGGAGGGCACATCTAGCCTAGAAGCAAACAAATGATCATGGTAATGTTGTGCCTCTCTGGTACATCTCTCGAATCGGCCATGGGCACTGTCTGTGGAGGTGCCATGGGTCCACTTACTGTATAGGTACCTGACATAGGGACCCTATCCTTGAACTTACTAAACCTGTCTTTGGTGCTCAAGCCCCGAGTCGGCCTTGGAATCTATGTGCATTTCTATAGATGGGCTGTAGGGTAGTGATTTTTGCCTATGTTACTATCAGCTGGCCCTACAGACCCATAACCTATCCTTGCGCTATGGCTAACTATCCCTGTAAAGCCTAAACATGTGCCTTTTGAGTGGCTATCTAGCCTCCATCTCTACCTACCTCCTCTCCAGCTCCATCTCCCCTTGTCTCCACATTTGTAGGTGCCTACCCCTTCCCATCCTGTGCTGTAGTGTCACTATCTGGGCTCATAATGTGGCAACTTATGCCTCTATACCTGTCAACTACCCCTGCATGATCCCAAGATGTGTCACTAATGTAGCCACCTGCCCCTTTATAGGGCATCTCTCTAAACTGTGATGGTGGCCAAGTCTCTGCATACCACGACCTCGGTGGTATGGCTATCAATTGTTACCGCCCACCACTACCTATACCCATCTACAAGCCCAGCATCATCAATCTGCATATCTATAGGTTACTCCTCTTGTCCAGTTGACACTGTGGGTCATGGTGGAGACATAGGTCTCTCCACATCATCTCTCTGGTACTGCGGGGAATGGTGGCGGTACACCCTGGACCAATCCAAACTAATGTCTAACCCACTCTACGGGTATCCGCTCATGCTCTCCCACTCTCCTCCCCTCTATCCACAAATGTATTTGTAGCCTAGCTAGCTCCGTGGCCATATGTCGGTATGAAGGGAAGCCCATATACGGCCTCCAAATGACTTCCACCCCAGATAACCTCCTATAATAAGCTACATCATGTGTAGCTCGGCACCTCAAGCATCCCCATGGCGGTGCCCACCGCTTATACGCCACTCTCGAAATCTTCATGGGAATGCATCTACAGGGCATCCCCACTGGTTGCACACAAATAATGTGCTTTCAAGTATACCCAGCTGAATGTAGTAGTGCAATGCAACGAGATGTTGAAACTCCACGAGTTTCCCATGGGCCCATAGCTCTCTATACACATGTGTCAGCAATGCATGTGCCTAGGTGAATCATTTCTTATATACCATCATATCATGGAGAACCCCATCGGTGACCTCGGGAATCCCTCCCCTCTGCATCGGCGGTGTGAAGCGGCACACTACCTCCATCACAAGTACCACTAACCTCATCTC